>OZ038492.1:50035126-50120126 GCA_964036315.1 Acanthosepion esculentum | reverse complement strand
GTCATTGGTTGTATTGTTTCAGATAAGTTTATTTAGAATTTTCCTAAGTATTTGACCATGCTGATTATACAATGTATAAGCTTTCTCAAGTACAAATCAGGAATTAATTGTAATCTTTCAGATAGGTTTTTATTCTGTAGTCCTATCACAAGATCACTGGTCATCTTTGGAAACTTACATGCTTCTGCTAATTCATGCAATGTGAAAATAAAGGTTCTCACTGGTTCTCCAAGTAAGTGAACTTGAAGATAAAATTTTGCCATTTCATGAATTATATTTCTTTTAGGCAGGAAAAAGGCATTGAATTTTTTCAAAATTAAGTCATACAAATTTGTGTCTTTTTATCAAAAAAAGAAAAAGAAGACAGAAAGAAAATATCTGGAATATATTTTCGGCCTCGTTTACTCTGCAATATATTAATGTACTTGAGTTTTGTTATCTTCTTCCCAGAGTTTTGATGCATCTCAGAAACACTGAAATCTCTATGAAATCTCTATGAACATTTTTGCCAATTTCCCTGGGTTGTAAAATCCCTGGTTTTTTTTTTTTGTTTGACAAATAAAAAGAAACTTTTTTTGAATTTGGGTCCTGTTCATTGTAGTGAAGAAAATGGCTCATTACCTTGTCAAACCAAGTGACAGCATGTTGCATGCATTCTACACTGGAAAATGTGGCAAAAAATTCATTGCTGTCACCTGGAGATGATGGAAGAGGCACTCAAGACCTTGAACATCAGGGCCAAAGTGTTGGCCTGAAGGTTTAATGCCAGGTGAAACATCCTGCTGGCAACAGAAGAAGTTGTGAAGGTGTTGACTGGTAGCATCCCTACCATCAAATCAAACTTCAAATGGAGTACATGAGCACCTGGAAGATCTGGATTACCTTGCATGGGGTACAGCATTGAGGACCATTTGGGGGGTCTTCTTCTCTGATTATGGACTAGTTGAGGAGGTGTCCCTTGTCAGGGATAAAGTGGGCATTGCCACTAGTGACTATGAGCTCATGGTGATGTTGACCTGCAAGAAATTCAATGAGGTCCCCAATGTGCTCACTTGTGGTGGATGGAATATCCTAGTGGTCATGGAGGTTTGCTTCCCACACTGCTGGTCTTGTGGCGTCATGGGTCACCTGGTGAAATTTGTGTTCTAGAAAGAAAAATTACTTAAAGAAAGGTAATATTACCCTAGGAAGCCATGTGGAGAACAACTGATTAATGAGGCAGTTCCAAAGTACCAGTTGCAAAAACATAATATAAGCAAGATGGATAAGATTTGATCTGTAACTAAATCAAGGGAATAGAGTTTCTTTGTGTAACCAAGGGTATTTGGAGTGCAATGACTCTGGCAGGATTGGGGGAATGGCTGACCGGAGGAACCAGCTGGTAAATTTCTGATTTTTAAGCAAAACAAGGCTGAGAAATTTTGTTTACATGAAATTTGAAATGATAATTTTGTTTACATGAAATTTGAAATGATAATTTTAAATAATGACCATAAGTTAAGCCACACCAAGTGGTTGAGAGCCAGATTGATCAAAGGTAGCCATGGTGGCAGGCACAAGTGAAATATCAAGGAAGGCAGAGGAATTGCCCATGCCCATTTGGAATTATTGGTGAGAGGTGTCAAAATGAGGAGGAAAGAGTTAGGGTGGACCAAAATCCTGCAACCAGTACTCATGGAAGAGGGGATTTCCCCAAAATTGGGTATGTAATTAATTTACCAGGACCAGACAACAATAGGCTCTTGTTGGCAATTAGGGGAATCCCCAGAACCCCAAGCCACGTCGTACCCCATGACACTTTCAGGTGAAGGTCCATATAAACAGGGGATTGAAGCAGCCAAGGTAGTGGTTCCAGATGCCAGACAAGAGACAACTGAATACTTGATCTCACATGACTTCCTGCCTGAAAGAAACCTCTGACATAAGCCTTGTGCCAGCAGCCTTGTTCAAACTTAGCTAAACCAACCAAAGTGTTGCATCTAACTTATGAAGCAGGAAGGGGTGATATTTTTCTGCATGAATAATTTTTAATATCAAGAATTATCCTGTACAAAGTTTGTATAATAAAGACATTTTCTTTAACTCAAATTATTTTTATTTTACTTGTGACTTCACTCTGCCCAGACCAAACCAATACAACAATTCCTATTGACAATTTGATTTTTGCCAGCCTTATGATCAAAATCAAACACAACATGGGACAGGGCAAGGTTTGGATTGAAGCAGTCAACTCATCGATCAGCTGCGGGGATTGGACACCGGACAGACTGGCCAAGTAGAAGGCTACAGATAGACAAACAAAAATGAAGAATAAAAGAAGGCATAAGGCCATATTTTCCAAGTTGGAATGAATTGTTAGTTCATGACAATTTACTATGGTTTCAGGACAGAATTGTTATACCTGAAAAACTTAGACCAGAAATATTAAGGAGACTTCATAATGGTCACTTGGGACTAAACAAATGCTGAGAGAGAGCCAAAAAATAAGTGTGGTGGTCTAAAATATCTCAAGAGTTAGAGGAGTATCTAAAACAAATGCTCATTTTGTAACATTCACTGTCCAACAAAACAAAAAGAAAAAATTAAAAGTAACACCACTTCCTCAAGATCCATGGCAAAGAATTGGTACAGACATTTTCACTCACCAAGAACACCAATACTGCAATAGATGATTTCTCAAGATATATAGAAATAGCAAAACTTAAGCAAATGCATTGTTGAAAAATTTCTTCTCACATTGGGGAAATTTTATTGAATTTATCAGTGATAATAGGAAACAATTCAGAAGTTACACTTTCAATGATTTTGCAGACAGTTATAGATTTAAACACATACCATCAAGTCCACATCATCCTCAATCAAATGGAGAAGTGGAAAGTGCTATTCAAATAGGTAAGAAAATTTTGAAACAGTCATACACATTTCAAGCATAAATGGCATACCTGAGTATGTCAATACAAGCCACAGGAGTCAGTTCCACTGAATTAATTATGGGAAGGAAAATAAGAACAACATTACCTTTACATTCAAAAGTTATTGCCAAAATGGCCCGATTTCACACAAATCAGGGAGGGTGACAAACTGACAAAAACCAGAATGGAAAATAATTTTAACAGAATCCAGATATAGGAAGCATTTCATTTTCATGTTTTGAAAATAGACTTTTGAGAAATAAACCAGTTAGTAATCTTTCCAAGGATCTTCAAACAAATAATAATACAAGAGAAAGTACAGAAAAACAAAGTGAGTACAAAAAATAGAAACTCCAAAATAACGGTTTGATTTCAGAAAGTGAATGAGTTATCACCCTTGAACTGTAACCAAAACAAACTTTGATTTGTAATTATTTATTTTATAATTTGGAAAAATTATAAATTAATGAAGAAAATAAACTACCTTAGGAAGGGGGATGTTATAACAACATCATCATTAATGATGTAAGGACTTCTTGTTCCATTAGGGAATGCTGGAATCAAGACAGATCCAGCAGGAAGTTTAAATAAAATATGTTGTTGAGTTTACTATATGTCGTGTCATTTTTGTGTTGCTTCAACTTTTCAGCAGCCAGTTTCATATAAGATATCTTTCCACCCTAAGCCCAGTGGAATAAGTACTTGAAAAGAATAGGAATTTTTAATACTAATTATGTAGTCTTAATAGGAATTGTATAAATATTTTTATCGTATGAATAAAATTTTAAGATAATTTCAAAACTTTTAGTGCTGGTTCTTGAGTTGCATTAGGAGAATCAAACAAACAATTTTTGAAAAATATATTTGACAATCCTATACTTTCTTTTCATAGTGAAATGATACATTTCAGGAACTAACAAAGATTTTTCTCAAAGAAACCCTTTTCAATTTAACAACACTATTATCAAACAGAAAAAGACTCACTGAACTGAGCAAGCAATACAAATGCAGAAGGATGTATACTTATGTTTCATAGACTATGTAAAATATTTGATTAAGTAACAACAATATATTAAGATATATTTGAACTGTTTGGAAAGCTTGATTTATTTGGTAAAGATGTAAGAATAACCCAGAACATTTATTGGGAACAAACTATCTGCACAAATATAGAAAATGAATTGAGCAAGTACATAAAAATAAGATAAGTATACATCTCTTCACTGGATTTATTTGACCTATACAGCAAGGAGATATTAAGAAAACTAGAAGTCCTACCAGGATTTATTATTGGCGGATACAGTTTTAACATAAGATACACAGATAACATTGTATTTATTGCAGACATTGAGAGAAAACAACAGTTACTTCAAGAAAAGGAAAAAAAGAGTCACTATCAAAAATATATAAAATGTAGTCATTAACAAGAGTGACATCCCAAAATGCAAACCACCAATTGCAGATTTCAAAATCAAACAATTACAGAAGTGTATCTAAGAAGTTTTATAACAGGTAATGGAAAATATTACAAAGAAATTTGAAGACCATTGAAATATCAAAATCTACCCCCCAAAAACTAAACAATATTAAGAAACTGGAAAATTTCTTTGGAAACAAAGATTAGAGGGTTCAATTATTATACAATATCAATCCTCTTATATAGCAGTGAATGCTAGACAATTGCTACACAGATAAAGAGGGGACCTGAAGCAACAGAAATATCATAGACGAGATATGAGAGCAACAGAAAAGAAAAATAGAAACAAAAAGGACACTTGTACCAGAATCAAAAAGTGACATTTGACACATAATGAGGAAAAAGGTATTAGATAAATTGGCACTCATATGACATATTGAAGGCAAGATGGGCAGAAGGAAATATCAAGTAACATACCTAATTAGCTTGTCTAACAGAAGGAAGACAGAGAGAATACTAAGGAGACAAACAAATGTAGATCTACAAAGGATAGAAAGTTAGGAAGAACCATAATTGATCATTTCCTAAAGGACACACTATATAAAAAAATAAAATATTCACTGTAAATATTCTTTTGGACCATATGAAATTTTTTGAATTGTAAAGTATGAATGACTTGTTTTATCCCCATTCTCAAATTAAATTAAATAATGTTATTAAATTGCCATAGAGTGAATGCAACTTGGTGATTGTTGATTGAAAGATTCAGGATAATTGTGGTATTGTGGTGGAAGGAATAATGAAGATTTTGAGAGTCAAAGAAAGTAACTGGCTAAGGTAATGATGATTGTGAAAACCAGCATGTTCTCCTTCCAAATTTATATCCATGTGCCACAATTTCTTTAAAAAGTAATAAGTATTAACCAAGATCAACTTTCCCTAGTTTGTTGTTGCCATTATTGTCCTTTAAGCATTGGTGATCAGATGTGATTTTAGTTTGCTATTGACAGGCTTCAATTAAGACTTTGGCTTGATTTTGTTAGTTTTTGCTTATTTTTCCTTGATCGGTGCCCTCCACACACAGACAGTGTAACCTGTTGTTTTACCAGACTTTATATTTTACTTTATTATTATTGAGTAGTAGTAGTAATTTTTTGTTTTGTTTATTGCATTTCATGTTTTATTTCATTTCCTCTTGTGACTTGTGCGACTCTCAATAGGGAAAAAAAGTAGAAAAAGTTAAAAAAAATATAAAATGGACAAATTTAGTCAGGCTATTACAAGGAAACTTTTCAGGTCTGCTACATCTACAAGAACTTCCTCCAAGATAAACTGCCAAAAGAAAAATTCCATTAGGTTAAAGGGACTTCTTAAGAACCAAATGAAACCAAGAAAATTACAACTCAAGAAGACTAAACAAGGTGATAAAGTTGTGCATGGAAATAACCTCTCAAGTATTTAGTCAGTGTGACAATTCATTGACCAGGTTAAAAAATTTCATCCATTTTACCAAAAATGATGGACCTCACCAAACTAAAGAGCATTACAACAAGAACAGTGCCTGAAAACTCACCTTAATGCAAGCAACTATGAGGGTGTGCTGTTGAGGAGGTTCCACCTCTTCTCAGCATATTTGATAGTTGTTCAAGGGATGTTTTTTCCTGGTTACTTCTTCACTTGTCTTCACAGATCCGGCATGTGCTGGATGTTACAATGAAGAAAAAAAGAGTTCTGACTCATTGCAGTTTATGTGCCCAATGACTGTGGTGATCAGAAAGCCTTCTTTTGGTGCATCAATCAGTTTGTGATATCATCAAAATGGGAAGTTTTAGTAGGTGACTGAAATACAATCCTTGATCCCAATTTAGATTCAAGGGGTGCTAGTAAGGTTACTAACATTTGTTTTGAAGTATAAAAAAAAAAAACTTTCATGAATTTATTGTCAGACTATCTGATTGATAAATTCTGAAATGAACATTTAAAGTGAGTAGAGTGGACTTGGAAAGATAGGGCTAGCCCAGGTACAGTGTAGCATTCTAGCTACATCAGCCAAGTTCTAGTTAGGTGAGTTGATGTAGACCTCCTAGATTGTCCAAGTTAGTATAGTTTATTTGGGCCATAGGATTGTCTGGGTTTACATACTTAGATAAGGCAAAGCCTAGATGAGCTGAGTACTGGAAATTCAACACTTTTTGTTGAACATAAAGGATTTCCAGGACCAGCTGCTACTAATGACACAGCATGAACTGACAGGTTCTGTGTTTAGGAATAAGTTGTGAGAACACTTTAAGGATATTGTCTTTTGCCACCAATTATACATGATAGACTAGTGACACAAAAGGAACTAGAATGTAGAATTTTTTAGGAATTTTCTCTTGTAGGCTGTCAAGTCAGGAGAAAGTCATAAGGTAGCAATAGCTAAGGCCAACCTGGTCGCCTTACTTAACAAGAAGGAGCAAGCTCAGGTAGTTAGAGCTAGATAAAAAAGAATATCTACTGAGACAACAAAGTTGTGTGTGAAGGAACTTCTGGAGAATGTCATCTGTGGTTGCAAGGGGATTTTTCCTTGTAGGAGAGGACTGAGGTGTGTGTTACATACATCTATTGCTTTATCTTTTACCATCTTTCAGTTTTGGTACTTCCATTCACCACTCTAGTTTATCTAGAGAGAGCTTTGTTTTATCTCCTGAAGTGACAAAGCTCCTATGGTGTGTTGTGAGGTCTGCTGCCTTCATCCATCTGAGGGCAGCTTTGGGATGCTGGACATAGAGACAAGCATCTTTCCCATCTTTGAGAAGCATACACTTGGTTGAGGGCGAGGTCAACCATTTGCCCCAAAGTGAGTGCAAATGTTGTCATACACTGAAAGGTCTTTCTTGGAGGCCTCTCTGAGATCTATCCATTGTTGAGAGTGGCATTGTATCAAATATTAGTCAATCTTTTGCTCGAAATGGCCTTAGACACCTGGGTTGGAATGTTTCACTAACGATGAGGTTTCACTCATCTAACTGATGATTTGGAACATACTCTGGGTTGGTAAAAAGTCTTTTGCAGTAGGACTGGTTGATTCACCAGAATGTGTCAGGTGTAATGGAATGGAGGAATCTATTGAGCATGCCCTTTTTCACTGCCCAATCAAATGCTTGCTGTGAGCTTATTGAAAGCTACAAGGTCTGCATGGACAATTCTTTGTCCTGGATGCCAATTCTGTTTGTAGCAACATGATGAGAATGGATGATGAGGATGAAAGAAGTTGACAGGGCATTGTCGCTTTCTTCCCATCACCTAGTTGTGTTCTTCAAAATGGGGATGACTGTATCACAACTGGCATGAGTGAATAGTGCTAATCTAGAGTGGCATCTCAAGCTGTCTAGTTAAAGAACTTGTTCTTCCAATTATTTTTTTAACTTAGCTAGGGAGTGAATGGTGATTAGCTCCCTTTCTGTTTGTTTTAGCCTCCTACATTTTCAGTTTTATCGTGTCTCTTCCCATCCCCTTTTATAGGTGACAAAAGGCACAGGTGCAGTGAGAGTTTTTATTTTGTGTTTTTCTTATTTCTTATTCCTAATATTTTTCTGACAATTAGGTGTTGGGAGGGTCCCATACTAACAACTTTTGCATATGTCTCTATCTATATCATTGTGCTTATTTTTATGTAAATAAAAATCATATTTTACCCCTCTCCTTACATGTTTGTAAATACAGGGAATTAGCTTAGGATATCATGGGGGACATGTGTTGTTTTGGTGATTGTAGTATGAATGCATACTATAGGCTGTGCGTTGTGGTGAATATCAGTTCAAAGTGAGAACTAGGAGATCTGAGTTCAAATTCCAGTTGAGTTCATTAGATTTACTTATACACAAATACCCTTGGTAAAGGTATGAATCCATCTCTTTCCCCCCAGAATATAGATTGAATAGCAGGATAGAATGGGTTCTTTAGCCTGCAGAAAGAAATGGCAACTTACTGCAGGAAAAAAATCTGCCTCATCAGTCATGTATTGAAAGATACATGTTCACCCAAGCGTGTATCACATATGGCACTTAACTGACTGAGTATGAATGTGTTTTTTGCATAAATATGTTATTGTGGTGAAAGGATTATTATAAATATATAATAAAGAGAATGAGATCAGTTAAGTTAAAGACAGACCAGTGATGACCAGTCTTCCTCATTTTCAGCCTTGTGCTACATTTGTATTTTATATATACAATAAATATTAATTCCACTCTATTGAAATCAAACCAAGCCGTATAGCAGTCTACAAAGTCTCTAGAAATCTTCTGGAAGAGCACACAGTGGCCTATTTTTTACAATATGGCCAAATTGTAGTTTCCTCAGATTATATGAGTAGGGAATGAAGTTTCTGGGTGCCTCACACCCAGAACAGAGGCTGAGATTTTGGAAGCTCTGAAGCTTGTTAGCAGTGACAAGATACTCTGTGAAGTATACTTGAGGCAGTGACATAGGTTTGTTCCTTTGCTGGTACTGATTTATAACAGGTTGAAGAATGAAACTATTCACAAACACTTTGCTGAGGATGTGATTAAGTTGCTTGAGAAGGAATAGTTATTTTCAGCCTTTAACTACATTAAATTTGGAGCTAAATATTTTAGCTAATATCATAGCCAAATGTTTGCAAGGTGTTCTCCCTAGTCTGATTGGTCCTGAGCAGACATGCCATGAAGGGCAAATACTTTTTTTCTTTAATATGTAATTTGTGCATATATTACATTTTTCAACTATACGCATTGAGCACATGATCTTTTATTTCATTATTTCTTTCCCTTTTTTCATATTATCCCCATATATTGCAAAACTCTTTACATTTTACAGTCAAATTTATTTTACATTTTGTTATTCCCATTTCTCCGTGTCTACTGACAACTAACTGAATCTAGGAAAAAAAAGACATGGAACTTTTTAGTTATAACCTCAACCAACAGAGTGGAAGAAAAGTTATAAAAAAACTAATGTAAATTAAAAAGTACTGTGTTTGACAGTATGTTGCAGGTTACCCTTTGGTAACATTATATCTTGCCATATAGAGTAGAAAAAGTGAGGGAAAATCACAGAAGATGAGAATAGACAAAAGAGAGTTTATGTGAATAAAATAAATTTTATATAGCTTAACCTATTAACAAAAAGGAGGAGTGGTTAATTTTGTATTGTCAAGTGTTTTAAAATGAATGACTTTGTACATACGAAAAAGAACTCTGTGTGTGTGTGTGTGTGTGTGTGTGTGTGTGTGTGTGTAAAAAGATGTGTGTAAGTGCATTGGGTAGTAGTTATCCATAAAAATTGTTGTAGGTGAATTTAATTTACATAAATTGTTTACATCTGTCTATGCACAAATGTGTCAAGCATGTGTGTAAATAATTTGACCTGGTTGTGTTTTATGATGACACCCAGCATCGGAACCTGATAAAAATCTTCCTGACTGAAATCAAGCCATTTAGCTCTTCATATAGGTATCTCATTGAACAATCAGAAGCCAAGCAGCAATTAAAAAATGGTATTTCTATACCATTTTTTAATTGCTGCTTGGCTTCTGATTGGCTTGAGTATGACATTGTATCCTTGTTAAAAATAGATTTTGTTTCTGATTATATATATATATATATATATATATATATTTGTGTGTGTGTGTGTGTGTGTGTGTGTGTGTGTGTGTGTGTGTGTGTGTGTATACATATGCATGTATGTAGTAGCCAATACTTGACCATGTGGTGAAGGAAGGTATGTGCTTTAAAATGTAGCAAGGACGGGTTAGCCATGTAAGGTCACCAGATAGTCATGTAAATGTCATATTCCATCTCTGGGTATGTTATGATGACTGCAGTATTTTGGTTGATTTTCCATCTGTTTATATACATATCTATAGATCCACTTTGAAAAGGCTGCTCATGGCCTTATATCCTGGTTGGGAAAGCTTTCTGGTTGGTTGATTGAATTTATTTTTTTTTGGAAATGGTGAAATTTTGATCTCCTTATTATTTTTCTTTTCTTACATCCTGGTTGTGAAAGCCTTCTGATTGAATGTTTGAATTATGGCTTTGTTTGACTGGCATCTGTCTATTTTTAGAGATGGTGAAATTTTGATCTTCTTCTTAGTTATTTTTAGTTATTTCTTTCTCTATCACTTCAGCTTAAAGAATACATTGTTTCCTATATGCGAAGTTTGAGGCCTTCTCTCATAGTTATTCTATATACAATTATTGCTAGATAACAATTCAACCAATTACATCCCTTAGTTATGATGTCATAGACAGCTGTTGAAATATAGACATGGAAGAAAAATGTTGAATCAGCACATGTTCATTTATCTTTATTTTTATTACTAATTTTCACTCATTACAATTCATATATATCATCACTAGAACATATAACATTGTGTTAGAAACCAACTAAGACCCAATTTCACAGAAAATAAATATGGTTTAATTTTTAAAAGATAGATTCCTTACCGCCTCGTAAAATCCTCAACTTCAAAAAGGATAACATTTCTGCTGCATGAAAAAAAGACGAAAGAATAAGTTTAACCTGCTGTTGTTTGCAATATCAAGTGATATGAAATCAAATAAAATTACCTCATTTATTATTCTTACATGTATTAGTCCATATTCTACATTCACTTTCAATACACATGAAAATAAAGCAAATATTTAAAACATCAAATAAATTCAACGCATATCACAAGCTGAGAAAAGATTTAACATTTCTCATACACAAATTCTATATTAGTAAGCTAGTAGATAATCAAAAGTTTGAAGTTTATGTGATTGAACTTTGTTTGGTAATATCACCTTATTAAAGATATTAATATGTGGAATAAAAGATATAAGAAATGTTTTATAAGAAAACTGAACCTGATTAGAAAAAGCAGTTCAGACTGGACAATCCACTGAAGAGATAAAACGACAAACTAAAATATTAAATGCCTCATCTGAAACTCAGAACAATGATACCTTGACTCTACACAGTTGTGTTGAGATGTTAGAAATACACATAAATATATAAACAAATAAATAAAAATACATCTTCAAATTCCTAATTACATCAAGTCTATAAATAGACACAAAATAGCAGACTTGCTGTTGCCATCTTGTGGATATAACAGCAAGCACTCTGTGACCCTCCCTAACCAATGCAAACATGGCAAAAAAATATTAAATTCTGGCTTTCTGGGATATATAAGAACATACCCAAAGCCACTCAAAAGACTCACAGCAGGTACACAAAGATGTACACGTGGTACATTTATCACATCACACCAAAGAAAATGTGTCACATTCAGGCACTCATACAGAACAACACAAGTGAGATAAAAGTTTTGCTCCAAACACTAACTATGCCAACTACAGAAAAAGAAACCAAAATGAGTTACTTCTATCCTTAAATAAATATGCATAAACTCACACACATACAATATATATAAAAATATCTCTACGCCTACACATATTACACATGCACTTGCACGTCCGTACATACAGGTACATTTGCTTTTAAACCTTTAATTCAATACAACTTTTAAGAACTTTTTAACCCTTCTAAAAACATCTTTTCTCTTTCACTTAATTGTTACCATTATTGTTATTAAACTGTATTCAAATTGTTAGATGTTGTTGTTTATTCCCTCATTTTTAAACAACAGTGAAATTTCGTTAGCCTTTTCTTTTTCTTGTTTGCCCTTGGCTGAAACATCTCCTTTACTCTAAAGGAGATCAACAGTAAATATCTTCACCATCAAATCAAGGCAGCAACTGCCAAATCAACAGTCAACACCCAAAAGATGATTCATAAAATTTCAAAATTTTTTAAAATAACAAAAAGCCCACCAAAAATCAAATTTACATAAGCTTATGCAAATATCACACTGTCAGTCACAACAAAAATACTTGTTCTGCATTTCACCAAACATGCAGGAAATGCAATAAGAAAGAAGATTTTGCAAAGATGTGCGAATTTAAGAAATCTGTAGACAGGATAGAAATTTCTACAAATGATGACTCAAACAAGAAGGAATACTCAATGAATGCAATCAATTTTAATAGATCTAATACTTAACAAGTTCCAGACAGTGGAAGCAAAAATAGATATGAAATGGTCTATCAAATAAAATTTAAACAACTCTACAATAAAATTATAACTTGACTCAAGTGTAGGCATAATCTACTCATGCACACAAGTTTTAAAAAGACTTCAGTGATGTTAAATGCCTATAATATGAAAATTCCTGTTCAGAGAAAATTTACAAAACAGTTAAAAACAAAAAAGCCAAAACTCCAGACTGAAAGCCTCTTTTTTTTTTACAAATCTTGAAAAAGAAATTTTATATATGTTCCTTTTTTATAAATCTTCAGGCTTCATTTTGGCAGTTTTTTTATAACATCAATTTGAGATTTTTTTTTTTTAGCAGTTTTATTGTGACAGACACATATTCTCAGTTAGTTCATGATACAATAGCATGTGAGACAATTAAATTTAATTCATAAAATTTGAAAAAAATAAATCAAACATGTAAAATCTGTTAAAGAAAATCAGTATCTTACCATCCACTCACCACATAACTATAGACCCTGAAATAAATCCTGCCAGTCATACCCAATAGAAAGTTTCCTTCTGCCATAAAAGAAAAATTAAATCAAGAATTTAAAAATGATAGTGAAAATAAGAATATTATCTATAAAAGAACCTACAAATTGGGTTAATTTCCTTGTTGTTGTAGAAACAGAAAGTTACACCTATGTCTACATTACAGAGATCTAAATAAAGTAATACAAGAGAACATTTTAAACTCCCTACCACAGAGGAAATTTTTTGCAGAAATGCACATACCTAAATACTTCTCAATGTTTGATGTTTCATACAGACATTGGAAAGTTACAATTGACAAAAAAATCTCTTGCCTGCTAACTTTTAATACCCCTTTTTGAATATATCCTTTTACAAAACAACCTTTTCAATTCACAGTATAAGTATTTTTTGAAGAGGAGGAAGGAGAACATCAAATCACTAGTATTATGACTAGTGTAAATGAAAAGACAGAAAACTCTTAATCCAGTGTGGAATTTGAAAGAAATTTACATTCATTAAATGACATAAAAAATAATCAATTCAGACTGAAAATAATAATAATGCAAAATACAAAATTTACAGAACAATTTTACAAAAATTTTCCATTGTACACCAAACAATTAGGCAAGATCACAAATTCTAAATACAATACTGGTGGGCTCATAAAACAATAATTATTATTATCAACAAAATGTTTACTTCAATTCATTTGACAACTAAAAGTGTAGAAGGATAACAATTCATAGGCCTCACTATGTTCCTTTTAGACAATAGTTCAGTTTTACAAACTGAGTTTCAAAAATGAGGTAAATCTCATATTTTCATAAAATGGCCAAAATCAGGATTAATACCTCTAATTTTGTGACAAACTTTCACAAACAACTACAGAAAAATAATCATGTATCTCTCTATATTTATTGAATCTTCTGTTTTCTTTATTTTTTCTTTCTTTTTCTGTTACTTCCTTATTGCTGTAGTAAGTTCCTAGAAACAGACCATGATCATTTGCCTGTGAAATCCAAAACCCTTCTCTTTGTCTGACAAACTAAACTTTTTAAATAGCCACAAATCAGCTCCAAATTGAATCAGAAATTGGATACTCAAATTTGACTAAAGCCATTTTTTACTAACCCTCTGACTTCATTTTAGCAGTTTTATTGTAACAGACACATATTCTCAGTTCTTGATACAAAAACATGTCAAAAATTACATTTAATTCAGAAAATTTTAAAAATAATTTCAAATAACTTACTTTCCCTATTGGTTAAAAAATTCACAAAATGTATCTCTTTAAACCAGTCCTGTTTGCAAACTTTATTTTGGCAGGTTTTCAAACCATCAGACTTGAGCCTCTTTTTCAGCAGTTTTCTATTTAAAAATATGTGTTAGTAACTTTCTTATTTTAATAAATGTTTCTTTTAAATATTCTTTGAAAGGAAAGTGTTATAAACAAACCTAGTCTATTGTATTATTTTTCTATTTATCCTTTAATTACTTTTATATAATTTTACATTTCTATTTTATAAATAAATAAGTGAAGTTTTCCAAATTGCAAAAATTATTCATGGAATCAAAAGAATAAAAAACTTCCAAGACATCATAATTTGGTTTAATACTTTAGAAGAATACAGAGAGACTCAAACTCATTTTCAACCAATTGCATAATCATAGCTTGAAATTAGATCCAAATGCATTTTCGCTAAGTTAGAGATCACCTACCTTAATCATCTCATCACAGGCAAAGGACTAAAACCAGATCCAGCTAAAGTGTAAGGAATTAATGCTCTTATCAAGTGTAAGAAAGACCTACAAAGATTTTTTAGATGTGATCAGTTATTCATGTAAATTTCTCCTAAATTATTCCTACGTAACAACACCATTATACCAGCTTCTACAGAATGATACCCTATGGTCATTTGATAAATGTCACATTAAAGCAACATCAAAATTGAAGGAAATGATTACAAATCATACAGTACTACAATTCTATAACCCCAATCTACCCACAAAGATTACAATAGATGGTAGTAAGCATAGATTTGAACCAACAAGAGAACAGAATCATAATGGAAAATTGTTATTTCATTTGCCACATGTACAAAAACTTCTACAGAACAAAACTACTGTTCTATAGAAAGTGAAATTTTAAGCATTGTGTTCATCAACAAAAAGTTCATTCAATTTATTTATGGCTCTCATTTCATTATCAAGAACAACCAAAATTCTCTTAAACAAATGCAAAAGTTTTTAACATATTCTCCTCTAAGAATTCAAAGATTCATGCTAGCACAACAACATTAAGATTTAATTACATACCAGGATGCAATTTAATCATTTTCAATACTTGTTCTCATGCTTATCTTCAACTGGAAATTGATTCTTACGTTCACTCAATTTTAAAAAAAAAACCAATGAATTATTAAAAAACTCAATGTATACAAGGAAGTTACTGCAAATGAAAATTTGTAGGGTTGGATACCCTACAAATTTTCATTACTTACACAAAAAGGAAATCACCTTTTAAAGAAAGAAACTCCTACTTCTATCCAATGTTGTATCTATATTCATGACAAAATTTTGATCATTAGACTTGTTCCAAAGATACACAAATCAATTTTCCTAACTCACTAAATAAAGAAACCATAAAAAGGACATATGTAAATATTATAAATATATCAATTAACAATTCTTTAAGCACACAACAAAGAAAGGACTCTTTCTCAGTGTGAAATTGAAACAGAAAGGAATTGTTTATATACAATATTTTTATGTGGTTGTAAGTGCTGCTAAAAATATACTTTAGAGCACCTAAAGAAATTAAGTTAGGTAGAGACAAACGTTCATAAGAGTGGGAATTTACAGTAAGAAAAGTATAGTGTCAGCGAAGTTCACAAAGTGCCCAGACAGTTACTTGAAGAGAGAATGTAGAATTGTCAATTTTTGTTCAGAAGCTGGAAGTTTGAAGTAGAAGCAAGAGTGATGTAATCGAATAACCTGTCACCCCCATGAGTGACTACACTATAGGTAGAAACTACCTATAAATATCTGTATGTCAATGGACTACGGAGTTGAGCTGGGGTCTGTTGAGTATGACTCAGACTTATGCGAGAACTACCAACCTTCCAATATTCTTA
This sequence comes from Acanthosepion esculentum, assembly GCA_964036315.1. Classification (NCBI taxonomy): domain Eukaryota; kingdom Metazoa; phylum Mollusca; class Cephalopoda; order Sepiida; family Sepiidae; genus Acanthosepion; species Acanthosepion esculentum. The sequence continues at coordinate 50,104,083 of OZ038492.1, read as the reverse complement.
TTGTACTGGTTATTACAATAAACCTTTACTTATTTTATCCACCGTGTTTGTCAAGTACAAATAATCTTGAGAACAAATTTTCTTCAAGCTATTTTTCCAAAACATACCTTTTTCGCTACTTTGAATCAGACACAATGTCGCCAATGTTCAGAAGCAAGGCTTATCAAAAAGACTCCATCCAAACACCTCATTTGATAAATGTTGTCTTCATTCTACATTGTGGAAAGTGGTAGAGGATAGTTTTTTTTTTTTTTACTGTAACTGGTAGTGTCATCAATCAGCAGTCAGCTAAGTATCACCACATGGCCTCTTTGGTGATATATCATAAAGGGAATCACTTTTCTTTGAGTTATCTCTGCCCTAAAAAGAAATAGACTTTTGAAACTAAAGAAATCTTGCTTTCTCTCAGTCTGTCCATTGTTCTATTCTTTAACCCTTTTCATCTTGCTTATATTTTTAATTTAACCCCTTTCTTTCAGTTTGCCAGTGTCACATAGTGTCACACTTGAAACACCAAAGATGAACTGAAAGCATGGATTATGGCAACATTCACCAACAAGAAGACTGTCCAGAAGAATTGCAGGAGATTCTGAAGTTGTCTGGAGGCTGTGGTTGAATCCAATGGTGATTTTATTGAATAAATTTACTATTTAGTATTTCAAGATATTTTTGTGTAATTATGGTAAATATATTTATTTAAATCAGTGTTATTTTCATTTTTGCATAGACAACAATTTATCTTTCATACCCTGTATATCAAATACATGCCTGTGAAACAGCTGCAGCCATTAGAAAGCTAAAAAATTCACCACAATGGATTTTGAAATATTTGCCAAAAATCAGATTTTGAGTACATAAATGCTAGCCAAAGTAGGGAATAGCATGGTAGAGAGAAATATTCAAATAATTAAGATTTTTAGAAAATCTGATAAAATAATGATGATCCTTAGCACTTATAGCATGATATGCTATACCATTAAAAAAAAAAGAAAAAAAGGATATCCACCCACACCTAAGCAAATGTAATGTACAAGTATCCTAAACATATTGCACAACAAAAATTCAAAGAAATCTCAAAATGCAAAGAAATTACAATCATCAAGAGAACTGCCAGCACTTAAAACCGAGTAATAGTGTTAAGATTAAATTTGACATCAGCTAATATACAAAAGGCAAAGTTCTAAAGAAAAAGACATCATCATTTTTATCCAGTAATTAGAGGAAGATAATCAAATACACAACAAACGTCTCTCTTCAAAATAAAAGAATAGCATAGGATATTAAGTATTGGAACATCAAACCAAATACATCACTATCAACAAATATAACAATCACTCAATCAACAACCTCCAACAACTCAATACATGACACATAGCAGTTGAATAATAAATACTTCAAGATACAGATAACAATAATGTGACACATACATATAAAAAAATTAAACAACAATAAAAAATTGGGGCTTTCATATGTACAATTATATTTGCTTTGTTCCTTCCTGGTGTGGGTGATCATAACTCTCCACAATATTCTTTGTAGCTCTAAGGAAGTTTTCTTTTCCTTATATCTCTCAATCCCTGATCTGCTATCCATTTAAACAAGCTCATTAGGTAGATTACTCATTGCATTCCTGCATCCCTCTTGCCTTCATATGTTGTGAGTGTCAGATTCTTCAAACCCTCTTTCCTCATTATGTACCCTAGAAATTTCAATTATCTCTTTCCAGTTCTAAATATAAGCATCCTTTTTGCTTCCATTTTCCTTAAAACTTCATGTAGAACATTTTCTTCAAGTTGCTTCAACACATTTTTCATCTTTTGGTAGAACACTCTCCAGATATTTAAATTTTTATATTTGTAGTTTGCATCTTGGGCTGTTCTTTTTATTAACAACTATACATTCTGTCTTCTTACAATTGATGGTAAATCCTTTCTTCTCACTCTCTTTTACTCTCTTTCTGTAGGAGCTCTTGTAGTTTACTTTCTATGTTTGCTATCAACACTGTGTCATCTGTATATAGTGTTTTTAAGATCATATCCCCCAATAATAAATCCTCAGGATTTCCTGACAGTAAAAGTTTAATAAATCTGATAAGAAGACATCCTTTTTTATGCCCTTTTCTATTTTGTGTATTTTCTGAATTCATTTTCTATCCATATGTAGGTGGTTTACTTCCAGTAATATTTTTCCCAAATAAATTAAGCTAACTTAGCAGTTCAAACAATTCTTTATGTCAAAACCTATCCAAAGCAATCTACATAATCTATAAAACAGAAGTATTTCCTGCTGGATTTGTATTGCTATTTATGATGTCATTCTGAGTCTAAATATCGCCTTCCTTGTTCGAGTATATTTAACAAATGCTGCACTGTCCTATTCCTTTTCAAATTCTGCTCCACACTATATTCATCAGAGTTCAGATAATAAGTTTCTTTATGTTACTCATTAGGCTGATTATCAAATAGAATTTGTATTCATTTTCAGTTGGCTTTTTTGGCAGCACAATGAAAATGGATCTAATAAAATTTTCCGGTACATCACCACTGTTGTACAATTCATTTATTATTTTTATAATTTTGTCAATGCTAAAAACAATCTAAATCTGCAAGCATTTCTATTACAACCCCAACTGATCCTGCTGCTTTGTTCCTGGTTCATCCTGGACTTTAATATTTCTGGTCCTTTCATACTTTTGTTTATTGCAGGTTTCCCTCTTGCATCGTGGAAGATTTCTCAACATATTTGTTCCATCTTTGATTTATTTTTCTTTCTTTATTATCAGCATCTCCTTTTTGATCTTATGCATCCTGTCAAACATCTTTTGTACTGTTATTTCTCTCATTCTTTTATGCATATCTACCTTATCTTTGATGCTCATTCTTTCTATTTCAACACATACCTGCATTTTATTTTCTAATTTATTTGTATAATGTTTTATATTATGTACCATACATCTGCTGTCAAGAATTTTATCTGTTATCTTAATGGGCCCCACTTTGAAGTTCCCTTTTATTTAGTTCATTATATCTTTTTAAATGTTGCCAGTATGCATCTCTTTACAATTGGAGTCATTCAGAAGTTTGTTATATTGCAATTTCCATGCTGTGTTGGTGTTCCTTAAATTCTATAGTTTTAATCAAAGATTAATTGTCACCAAATTCAAAAATCAATGCAATCCAATGGTTTAGTGGATAAAAGCATAGGTTTGTCAATTTGGTGGCATAGTAGTTGTGAGGTCAATCTCTGAGCCAGGCAGTGTGTACTTGCACTCAGTGGAAATGGACAAGGAATAACTGAACATTCCTAAATAAAAATAAGAACTAGACGATAACCCTAAACATGAGCAGTGGAATGAGAAGAGTCTATCCCCCATAGATTAAATAAAGGGCTCAGTTCAGAATTCCCTGTACATTGGTCAAATTGATATACACCTGAGGAAGATTGGAGGGCACAACAGCTGAAACACTATGATAACAACAAAGATAAGGACAATAATCTGAATATAAATTGAGTAAATAATGATAACTCCTCATCCCAGATATTTAGATATTTTCATATGTCTTTGTTTAGTATTATTTTATTTTTCTCTCTCTCTCTCTCTGCATATATGCCCCTGTCCATTAGGCTGCATTGTATAAAGCAGTATAAAAAGGAAAGGATCCATAATTTGTCTCTAATGACAAAATAATTCTCATTTCCCCTCCAAGGAAGCTATTTAGTCTCCGAGTGAATCAAGTGTTGCATACAACACACCACACTATCTCCTTTCAAAAAAAAAACCTCATGCAAACCACAACAAATATATATATATATATATATATATATATATATATATATATATATATATATATATATATATACCTCCCTCCTACATAAACTGATCAACACCACTATAAACTGGTAACATAATACCATTACTATCTTACTTTGTTTTATTATCTTGTTCCCATTATTGAGAAAGTGAAAACATTACTAATGTTTTACAGATGTTTTTCTCTTTGTATTTTTGTTTGAGGTTTATCTATTTATTTGCTAGAATTATATTTTTAATTAAAACATATTAAATAAATTAAAACAAAAAAATCATGATTATTAAGTTACATTAAATAATTTAAAATATATTTTCTTTTGAAGTAATTAATAATATCAACAAAATTTAGTTTTAAAAATATGTATTTACTTACTATATTGTCATAAATAGGTTAATAAGAATATTTTATTACATTATATCAAAATCAATATAGTATTTACTAATTTTCATTATGATAAATAAAAATATTACTCATTTTCAAGAAATGCTATTCTTAAATAAAAAATAGTTTTTCTTTCATGACATTTTTCTACTCCATAGATTGAAATCAATATTTTTTCAATTACTTTTTCCCCTATCACTATTTTTCTAATGCCACAACATTCAACTCTATAATAAAACTTTTGTACATGAAAATCTTTGTTTCTATTGTATTTCATTTTGATAATTTTTTATTTTTCTGTGTATTAATTGTGAAGGAATTTGTCAAAAATAAAAAAGGAACTGAGTTCCTTATACACTAATTTCAGGAGCCTGTCCAACAAAATCAATAATTTTTTTAAAAATGTGAACCTGCTAAAACCTCTAATGTCAAGAAGAATCATGTTCAAGATCTACAGGAACTTTCCATGGAAATATCAGTCACAAGAAAACAATTTCAACCAGAAACTGCATTAGGAAAACCAAAAAAATGATCAATTCAACATAATTGGTTTGTAAAATATCCTTTATAATATTCAAAGTCACTGTGACACATTACATTTGTAAAAATCAAAACAAGAAAGTACATTTGTTCACAGAAAAATGCAAGGAGGAAACATTCCTAAAAGCAGGATTTAGAAATTGGAAGTCAGTAACAGAAAATTTTGACAAGCATTATGCATCTCAACTGTCCTTATTGTTATAATCCTTCTTCCACAATTTAGTGATGCTGTTAAAATGATCGGAAAAAACAGAAAATAACCATTGGTGTTTTATAACTGTTATGGAAACTTTACAATATCTGGCACATCAAGGATTAACGGCACATAATGAGGTTGATGAATCCAGTTTTACCAGTTTAAGATTTGATAAAACTGAAAGCCATGGAATTTTAACTCTAATGACATATCAAGTTATTTGGAACATATTGCTTCCAGTAAGAAGCAAATTTTATTTTATAATGTGTAATGAGCCTGTACAATAAATGTCTCACTTTCTCTTGCTTTCTTGCTTATGACGGTACTAGCAATATGCCAAGAAAATCTGATATCACAACACTTTAAATATTGAACCAAGAGCACATTATTTTCATGGGTTTTCCCATTCATTCTTAATGTCAGTCACTGAATTAAACAAAAAGTTAAAAATACTGAGTGATACTATGCAATGTGCTGAAGAGGTTATTGTTTTGATTAAATATTCTCCCACAAAAGAAAACCTCAGCAGAATGTCAGGATGACAACATTTATCAAAGTGACATCATCAGAAATGCAATGGACGGTTGGTGCAGCTTGCTTTCAAAGAATTATTGATAACTATGGTCCATTGCTGAATTCTGCCTTCAGAATGATCAATTGAAACCCCGGTATAAAGGCCTGAATAACTGGAGTTAAGAAGCAGATAGAATCCTTTGACTGAATAGCAGTCATTAAATGATGATAATCTAAAATATTACTAAGTCAGAAAATGTTGGCATGTAACAGAAAGAGGCTTGCAGAATTGAAATTGAATGTTCTTGGGAAGCTCAGAAAGAAAAAGTTATTTATTTTGTTTTCTGAAGCTATTATAAAGGCTGTGAGATTACCACATCTTATCTGTGATGAGACTTTACATAATGCCAGTTAGGTGGTATGGTAATCACCAGTTTAAAAGGAAAGACTATAAACCCTCTTTCTTTCCTTTGTTCTCATTACTCATAGAATGCTGTAGCAACAAGACCCACCTAGTTTCCCCTCTAAAGAGACAGTCTTCAAACAAATCAACTTCTTAATTTCAACAATATGGCACTTTTCTGTCTTGTCTAATTCAAGCAACATGAACTTTGTCCAAGCCAGGTTAAGGGTTACATACTTTACTTCCAACTTGTATCAGGAAATTGCTACCATTTGATCTGGCTCAGGAAAGTTTATTTATAGTGTGAAAAACATCAAAGATACTCTCACAGGACAGGTAATAACACTAACAATTTATCACTTAGAGAATTATAGTATCAGCATAGGTTGGCTGTGGAGTTCAAGGGCAGCTGCTGATGGTGAGTAAATCTAGTTTGAAGAGGTACCTTAGGAGTCACTATACTTGGTGATGTGTTCTAGCGAGAGCATATCTAGCTGAGCCCAGTCATGCTCCAGGGACAGTAACAGTAACTGCAATGTGTGCTGCAACCTGTCGATAATCATCAACAACTGTAAGAACCTCTTCAAAAGCTGCCTAGTCTCTGCAATTCAGATGACAGGGATTTAGTTACATTTTCTAATTCATATCCTAATAGACTGGTTTGTTTAATGGCGTATCAACTCCTTATGCATCATTTAATGCCAAAATTTAATTTTCTTGTAAGCTTGGAAGTAATAAAAATGATATGTTATTCTGATTTCCCAAATGGTAGATTATATTCAGCTTTTGTGTGGACATAATTACTAGAGGCAGTGAAGTGTTGTAGTTTTGTTGAAGTTATACTTTTGAATATAGTTTGATTTAAGAAATTGTTGGATATTATATAGATTAATGTTATGAAAGAGTTCTTTCATGTTGGTTGTTTTCATTTAGCAGCATATAAATACCTCTATGGATTATTTTATGCTGAAATCAAAATAATCTGAACACAATTTTATGGCTTCAACTAAATATATTTTGAACACTATTGTATGCTTTCAACTACAGATAAAATGTATCACTGTTTATTTTGCTTTAAAATGTATTGTTATTCATTTTTTTATATAAAAATGTATTGCTGGTATTTTTACTATAAAAACATTCTTTCATAGTGTTTTGTTAGGGGTTTACTATTTGCCCATAGCTGGGAATCTAACAGGCACTACCCCACCCTCCCCAGGTCAGGGTAGACCTGGGGACAACAGCAACAATTAAGAAGTGGTTCCACGCCCCTCAAAACCTCCAATCTCCCAGTCAGAAACCTTGCTGCCAGATGTAGTTTATTTTCATACCCAGAACTCCTATCCTTTAGCTTAAAGATGGTGTTCTGGTTATGCTTCAATGTGCTGAAAGAAATTAAGAGGACAAGCAGTGTCTGTTATGCTGCAGGATAGCTGGTTTCACACCAGCTATCCTGCAGCATAACAATGGTCTGAGTTATCCCAAATAAAAGGAAAAGTAAAGGAAGAAAATGATTCCAGTACCAAATTCCATTTTTTTTTTACCCTAAAGACACATCACTCTCGACACTATATGTTATATCCTAGACAAGGAGAATTTCTTGGTTTACACCATCCCCTCCTTCAAGAGGCTTCGATGTATTAACACTAAGGTATAAGCTCTGATCTTTTCATAATCTAGCCTGTATACTACTTAACAGCAAATCCTCTTCCTCCTCTTCACTACCCAGTGATGATTGCAATGATGGCAACCCTTTCTGTAACAGAAGCTATTGAAAGTTAGTAGTGTCCCTTTAATTTTATTGTCAGTAGGAACTGAAATGGCAGAATAAACAAGTTGTATTAACATGTGTGTCCAAGTTAAATTAATAAAACCTAAATACGAAATATATGATGAGCAAAATACAGTGAAACAACAAGGCATAAAGATAAAATGTGAATACAAATCTAAGTATGATGATGTACTCACTTTTAACAAAAAAGAAGTGCATAAAAAATGCTGACTTCAATATCCCCTTGCCAACTTGAAACTTTTAGTGAATGTGTCTTCATATTTCACTATCAACAATGAAGAGGAAAAAATAAAATATAATTACATCCTACTGAGTACAGGACAAAAGGGTCAGAAATAATTTAAAAAATGTACTGCTAACAACTGAGCAAATAGAGATATCAAAAAATATATTCAAGATTTTTGAGACCCACATGTTACAAACACGAAACAAATGGGTTGAACAATTAGATTTTACTTCAATTCAACAAAACAAAGAAACAATTGATGAGTATTTGGATAGACTGCAGGAAAAAGTACAAAGAAGAAAGATGTGATTTTGGTATGAACAAGGAAGAAAGAATCTTGGAACAATTAATAAAAGGACTGAAATATGCAGATGAAAGAAGAAAACTTATAAGTAAATCAAATCTCACACTAAAGATAGCTATAGAAAGCATAAGAGTATACAAAGCTACGACAAAACATGACACACATTACAAGGATGCCAGTGAAGGAAAAGCTGGAACATATCATGAAGTAGTGATAAGAAGTATCAGACAGTATACAAGGTGTGGAAAAAGTCATGGTAGAAGAAAAGAGAAACTGCTATGCTTACAACAAAGAATGCAGAAGATGCCATGGTTTACACCATTCTGAAAAAAAACACTCATTACAAAACAGAAATCTTAGAGCACATAAAATGAAGAAAGGGTGCCCAAAAAGAGCCAGAAAACACAGTCCATGCTACTGGCATAGGAAGCCATATACAGAATAGAAAAAATGTGAACACCACACATAAAACAGAATATGAACTAGACCAAGAAGACAACCTATATATACTGTGAAAAATAGAGACAAAAGACTTAACAACATTAACATTGAAGAAATGTTTGCCAACATAGACTGTGAAGACATATATGGAAGGAAACACAAAATAAAAATGAAAATGGACACTGGGCCAACAGTAATATAATACCATTAAGAATATACAAAAAATGTACTCCCAAAACATTGACAAAAATAGTGAGACCTATAAGTGTAAAAATGGAGCAAGCTACCTAACAGTAAATGGCAGCAAAATTTCACAATATGGTTCAATAATCCTCAACATTAGATACAAAAATTCAGCAACCATCCAAACCAAATATTTAGTGCATGAAAATGATACCAGAATGATAGGCCTAAGACCATGTGTAAATTTTAAATTGGTGCAAATCAAATGTATGACAACAGTACAGAGAAAAACTGCAAAGTGTAGAAGATCTTGCAAGTGAATACCCTGACAGATTTCAAGGTATTGGAAACTTTCCAGGGAGACAAAAACAATTTACATTATTGAAAATGCTACACCAGTAATTCAACCTCCAAGAAAATACCCAGTACATTTGAAAGATGAAATGAAGAAGGAATTAGACAAAATGGAAGACATTGGTGTGATCACAAAAGTAAATGAACCAACAGACTGGATAAATGCAACTGCATGTTGCAGGAAGAAAAGTAGTGAATTACGGATATGGTTAGATCCGAAAGCACTGAGCAATGCATTAATAGAACTTACCACAAAACCCTTGAAAACATTTCTCATAAATTGGCTGGTGCTAAACATTTTTTAAAAATGTGAAACATAGATACTGGATAATACATCTTGATGAAGAATCTACTTACATGCTTCAATATACTGTTTGGCAGATACAGATATTTAAGATGTCCTTTTGATCTTAAGATGTCACAGGACATATATCAACAAAAAATGGACCAAATATGGAAACATTATGAAGGAGCCATTGTCATATCTAATTATATCTGCATATATGGCAAAACAATCAAGGAACATGATAAAAATTTGAGGAAAATTGATCCATGATATGGTCTAGTTTTCAATAAACAAAAATGCAATATAAGACAAAAACAGATAAAATTTTAAGGTCTTATTTGTGATGAAAATAGTTCCTACTCAGATCCAGAAAAATGTGACAAAATCAAATCAAAACCTACACCTGCAAACAGAGAAGAACTTCAGCAATTTATAGGTATAATTCAATACCTAAGCCCTTTCATATCAGAACTTAGTTCTAAAACAGCTCTACTGGGGGATCACTACTCAAGAAGGAAAAAGATTTTTAAAGAGTTAAAAGATTGTGTTCATGAAAACCTCTGTCAAACTTACTTCAAACCTAATGCAAAGACAGTGATTGAAGTATGTTAGGCTTAGGTGCAAAAGTAATCAATAATGGCAAAATTGTTGCATTTACTAGCAAAAGACTGTCTGATGTAGAATCAAGGTATGCAAACATAGAACAATAATTTCTTGCAGTTGTGTTTGGTTGTGAAAGATTTCATACATACATATATATATATATATATATATATATATGGAAAAGAATTTCAAATTGAATCAGATCACAAACCATTAGAAAACATACAGAACAAAATCATTGTACAAGCACCCCCAAGATTGCAAAGAATGTTGTTATGGTTACAACCATACGGTGTTCAAATTATATACAAGCCAGGTGAAGAAATGAGAATACCAGATTACTTATCAACATTCCACATGTTTGCCTGTCCAAAAAAAAATAGCATAAACTTTCATTATCAGCATGAAGGATATGTAAATTCTGAAGGAGATTCGCATTACACTATGCAAATTAGGTTCTATAAAATGGGTAACTTGATTGCAGTCAGTTTGTTTATGAGTCATTAAGTTGCATGAAGGATGAGTTCTTGAGACGTGCAACTGCTGGATTGAATTTTATCCCCCACATAAAATTCTGCTACAAGCTATTCCAGCAATTGTACCAACATGGCAGATGGCAGATGGCAAATTTAAATTGCATCTTATTTCAGAATTTGATGGATCCACATCAGTGGTTGAATGGATTGAAAAAGTGAAGCTAGATTTCAAACTGCACAGCATAAAACAGGTGTAGAGCATAGTATAATAGCCTTACACTGAACCAGAGGAGCTTTTGCCATATATCAGTAGCTGAGTGATAAAGAAAAAGCTGATGCAAAAAGCATAAAAAAATGCTATATACACAATATTCACAATAGATTCGTTTTAGGTCTGTTAACAATTTGCAGCTTGGAGGTTACCATAGATGTATATTTGGCAAAACTACAGAAATTCACAGTGTTGTTTGGAGGAAATCCTAAGCAAGCTTTAATGCGTGCCTTTGTTGCAGGACTACCAAATCAGCTAAAACTGTTTCTTTGAAAAAGTTCATGAAGAATATACATAAAGCAATTATCTGCTACAAGCATAATGGTATTAATCACATGGCAAAGAACTGCTGACTCCAAGATAAAATTAGGAAACCTCAGATTCATTTCTACCAATAAATGTATGAGTTCACAGGATAAAATGTATAGCATTGGTGGCCACTGCTAGCTCCTAGTCGATTACCAATATATCAATTTGCCATCCATGAAGCAAACAGGAAATAGGAAGCAAATAGGAAACTTCTAAAAAGCCGAGCACTTGCAAATGTCAAATTATGTGTAAATGACTTCAATTCAATCAATATTGATATTTTAGTTATAGACAGTGAATTGTAGGGTTCAACTTGCTTCTCATAATGGATATCATTAAAAAAAACTCAGTGGATTTCATATTTCTGAATTGCAAAAAGTTAGATTTTCCAATTTACCCATTTGTGTGGCTATCAATATCAATCAGCCAGGCTTTAGTGTTAATTTTGGCCAATGCACCAACAAATGGATAGTATTATGAAAGTGGTTAGATGGACACTCACCAGAGTACTTGAAGAACCTGGTATCCAAGTACCCCATGTCTAGTCAAGCTAGAGATGAATACAAAGGCAAATTACAGACATAATTGAAAAATGGGTGGCTTAAACCATACTCTGAAGGAGAATTTGGTCCACTAATAGGTCTATTCCCATTGATGGCAGTGGTGCAAGAAAATAAAAGAAAGGTTTGCTCCATGTTAGATTACCAAGAGCTAACTGATTATGTGGATGTATACACTACACATGCTAATGTTTGCAGAGAGAAATTGCAAAAATGGCATAAGAAAAGACCTAAAGTCTCTATTCTTGATTGCCAAAAAGCATATCTGTAAATTTATGTGCACTAATCATTATGCCATTCCAAACAGTTGTGAACAAAGGACAAAGATACTGCTTAACAAGAATGGGATTTGAACTCAATATGGCATAGGCAATACGAACATCTTGGTATCAGATGAACTCTGTATTTTGCAAGGTGGATTCTGCAGTCTAAAAAGCAGCAGTTAGGAAAGTAGTCGGGGAATGTTAAAATTGTCAGTCAATCAACCCATCACCAGTGCAATGGCCAAAAGGAAAGTTGGATGTGAATAATATGTGCATTTGAATTGGAATGGATATAATGCATTATTACCTAACATTAACAGATTGTGGTCCCATTCAATTTACTATCAGTCAACAACTGCAGTAACAAAATTCAGCCCGTGTAATTAATCATTTGACAGCTTTATTTTTTTAACAGGGCCTTCCTGCAGAAATACTTGCTAATAATGACACTGTATTCCATAGTAGACTGTCCAAAGAATTTTTGGACAAATGGGGAGTCCACATCCATTTTCGTTGAGCATACATTCCCTCCGGCAGCTGAATAATTGAATGCTGTCACAACAGCATCAAACAAATTACTGCAAGGAAATAATGCACCATAATGAAAGCAATGTTACACCAAAGGTCGATGTATCACGTTCACCTGTCTGCCAATTGAATCTATCATTACAAGGTCCGTGCATGAGGCATTGACAAAACACCACCACTAAAGCAAGAGCATGGAGAATTAAAATATACACTAAGAGACAGACACTGCAGACCCGATGTACAACTTGATACCAAGTGGGATGAGTTATCAAGATTCTTGTGGATCAAATGTTATGCCACCTGAAAGATGTACACCACTTTGTCTGATGTGTTAGTGAGTGATAGCAGCAGCAACTCTTTAAAAAGCAAAAGATGAGTAGAGATCAGGGATATATTACTGATGCGTAAACAGAAGCAAATGACCCAGAAACAGCTTCCTTGGGATGCAACTTGCTCAAAGATGAGATGATAGTATATCTTGCCCAAAGATGAGAAAAAGTATAATAGTGAAGAGACCTACCTCTAGTTGTCACTTATGTGACAGGGGGAGTGTAGTGAATGCATAAATGAACGTACTCAAAAACAAACACACATCATTTGCAGCGTATTTCCAAGGAAGAAGGAAAAAGTGTAAAAGCCAGCCAGAAAAAAATTCAAGAAATGCTTACCTGAGTAAACAATGTTCCACATGGTGGCCTGTCCAAAAGAAAAATAACATACATGGCCTGCAAAATCTTTCATTATCAGCATGAGTCTTGAAGGATATGTAAATTCTGAAGGACTTTTGTGTTACATTATGCAAATTATGTTCTATAAAATCAGTAACTTGATTGCAGTCGGGAAGTTTGTCTATAAGTCATTAAGTTGCATGGTGGATGAGTTCTGAAGACATGAAACTGCTGGAAAAATTCTACTAGATAGTAGCAACTTCTGGAAGGAAGATGCTAATAAGACTTTTCCAGCTTTCAGAAGCATGCATCAGATGAAAGAGAATCCTGTCATTTGCCCAAAAATGAGTGCTCCTTCTACTGGGAATGCCAATATGTGCTGAGAGTTTTCTCTCAGTTGACAACTAACCACTTGGATTCCCAGCCATTGTTGAGAATGGAATTATGTCATGTACTAATTAGGAGAGCCATGAAAAATATGATTGTCTGATGAGGGAAGTGTGTCACTCTTTATGGCCTGAGGTGCACAGATTGAAACTCCTCACTAATGATGAAGCATCGCTCACCTGACTGTTCATTAGGGTTGGCAGGAAGTCTTTTGTAGCTGGACTGGTCATTTTGACAGAATGCATCTGTTGCTCTGATATGGAAGAGTCTATTGAGCACACCTTCATATGCCCATTGTGTGTGCTACATGGTTTGTTTTGTGGAGAGTTCTTTGCCTTGGAGGCCATTTCTTTGTGTAGCAGTGTGTGTCCATTGCTTGACAAGAAGAAACAATGCATTTCTATGTTTATTAGTCATGATGTGGAAGAATGAATGAAATCTATGGGTATTGGTTTTTTCTCCCCATCATCTTGTTACATCTTTTAAGCATCAACTTAAGGTTATGGTCAGGGGCAGACTGAGTCATCGGTCAATCGGACCATGCCCGAGGGCCCGGCACTGCAAAAGGTCCTGCCTGGCTGCCAATAAAATTATCAAGGATTTTCCTTGTTATACACTCTAATACATGCAATCTGACTCGGGTCACTCAGCTGTAAAGCATAGTGTCTGTGTGTCTTATACATGGCCGTAGCTGACTTGATTTCGCCGCACCCCTTGCCTGGTCAAAGGGAAGACGCAATAATAAATCATTTTAACCTTCCAAGAATATTCGGATGATTATAAACCTGGCGCCTCTGTAGTCTGTAGTACCGGTCAAGTCTTGATGAACAATCTGGATGGGGTCATTCAGTCCTCCTGCTCCCATCTCCGTCAATCCCAAAAGCCACTAAAATCTTCATATGATTGTTAGAATTTGCAAAGAAAGGACACCTTTTTTCTAACTCCTGTCTGTTGCCAAGCATTTTAGTAAGTTAAAATATTGACTATATTGATTATTTTGTTTACATCTATAATTATGCTAATTTGATAAAAATATTGAGGATTTATAGTAAATTTAAATTCGCATTTTGTGATTTCTTAACTCAAAATTTTAAAAATTTCAATAAAGCTCTTTAATGCGAATTCAAGCAGAATATTTTTATTTATTTTTTAAATCCAATATTGTTTTCAAATAGACAAGGGACTTAACAATCAATTTATGCCAGTGCCAGATATATACGGAACTTACCACATTCTTCTAAAACCATTGATATAATTTCAGTTGATTGGATTTTTTTATATGTGCAGTCTCCCTGATCTTGCTCTACACATTTTTACATATTTAATCAAAACCTTTAGATGTGGTCACTGTGTTTTGGAAGGCTGTTTTTTCTAAATGTTTAGAAAAAAATTAATAAAGTGAAAATTATTACTTCTTAACCCATACACTTTGAATAAAAGAGAATAAACTTAAAAATAAATAAATAGAACTTTTATTTATAAATACTCAAAATTATAAATTAAAAGTAAATTTACGAAAAACTCAACTTTCGAATTTAGCCGATATTTTTTTTATTATTATTAATTCGTGAAAAGAAGGCAAGTAAATTAAATTTTAAAAAAAATCAATCCAAAGGTGATAAAATGCTATCATTTTGTCAGTTAATCATTAATGAACAAAAATGTAATAATAAAAAAAATTACTTTTGTATGATATTAATTAGTAAAAATTCCAAATATATTTGCGATGTGTTTAACTAACTTACAATTTCACAATGAAGCTTCCTAAAAAATCTATCTCCCTCTCATTATGCAAATAATCCGTGCCCCTGGGTGCAGATGTGAATGAGTGCCATGAAATCTATGCATAATTTTCATTGGAATAAAAGAATAATCCGCAAAAGTTCATAGTTTCTGGAAGCGGATGACACTGATGACGTCACCATCTTAATAAATCCGGGCAAATTTCTCTGTGCCTGGTGTTTTTTTAGCATCAGCTATGGCCCTGGTCTCATATATATATACATTATATGTTACTGCTTCTATAGGCTTATAGACATGGATTAGTAATAGTGTAGTATATAATATATACATGGCTTAGTAATAATAGTAATATGGATTAGTGTATTTATATTAAACAAAGATTATTCTTTTTATCTTTACCAGGTGGCTAAACCCTATTTAATGATGTCTGACTACAAGCATAAAAGTGGTGCGCAAAAGAGACAAGCGAAAAAGGAAACAATATCCAAGATAAGGAAGACAACACATAAAATTGATACATTTTTTGCTAAGAAAGCTACATCCTCTGAGCAAGTCAAAGATGCAGCTGACTTTGGCTTACAAGATAAAGTATCAACAGCCGCAGAAGCACCTTCTGAATCTGAAATTACTCCTCATTCTGCTGAACCCCTTGATCTCTCCCAGCCAGATGAAACCGAATTCCATGGGCCACCAGCTAAGGTTTCAAGGCCTGATTCCATGACAACCAGTACACAGATTACACCTGCAAAAAGTGCATATTTTCTTAAACCAGATACTAGCCATAATGCCTCTATTTCACAGGAGATGTTCTGGAAATTTCATCCAAACCAGCCTGTAAGTAACATACCATTCAATAGTGCTGTTGTATATGACCGACAAGGCATTCAGGGCATGGACATTAACAGAAAGTGGGTGATATACAATGAAGAAAACAAGACTTTGCATTGCTCATTTTGTCTGATGTATGCTCCCGAGAAAAGTCGAAACATGCAGATGATCCAGGGCTGTTCTGACTGGAGACACATCACAACAAGACTGTTTAATCATGAAAAGAGCCACTGTCATAAGCATTCCACTGATGCATATATTCTGAATGCTTGTAAAAGATCCATAAAACACAATTTGTTAAAGGAACAACTCTCCTTAAGAACTCAACAAGTGCTTCAGCTTCGCTTTGTTTTAAAGTGTGTAATTGATGTAATATTTTACATTGGTTTTCAAGTCTTGTCTTACCGCAGCAAACAGAGAAGCTGTTGCAACTGTATTTGATGAAAGTAATCATGACAATCGTGGGAATTTTCTAGAGGCTATAAAGCTTCTTGCAGAATACAATTCACACCTGCAGGAGCATTTGCAGAAGGTCATTTTGCAGGGCAAACAAAAAGATCCATCTAAGAAAGGGCGTGGCAAATTTGTAACTTTTTTTTAATCAAAACAACTGTGAATAAGATAATAAATATTATTTCAGACATGGTCACAAACAAAATTGTGAAGGAGGTGAAAAATGCAGGGATGTTTTCAGTACAAATTGACTCCACCCAAGACATTTCTACCCATGATCAGTGTCTTTAGATATGTTGTTAGGGACAGAACTAAGGAAAGACTAGTCCGCCTGGTAAATTTGGATAATTCAAGTGGAAAATGCTTGCACACCCTGCTACGAAATTCACTTACAGAGATAGGCCTGACACTGGAACAGTGTATTAGAGATTCATTTGATGGAGCAGCTAATATGAGTGGTGTTTACACTGGTCTTCAGGCACTTATGAAAGCAGCTCATCCAAGTCACATCCATACTTGGTGCTATGCACATGTTCTGAATCTGGTGATCAGTGATGCAAACAGTGTATATGTTGCAGCAGTCTTTTTGGTCTGCTTACTGAACTATCTACATTTTTCAATGATTCCTATAAAAGGATGAAGGTCTGGGAAGAGCATATGCAAACAACACCAGGAAATATGAAATGCCTAAGACTAGAGCGAATTGGTCAAACTAGATGGTCAAGTAGAGGTAGAGCACTTCGAAAATTGTTTGGCAACTACACAGATCAGTCATCAGAATTCTATTCAGACCTTCTGATCATCCTTCAGCAAGTAAGTGAAGCAACTGATTTCAAAGGATCAGTTCGCTATGAAGCACAGAAGTTGAGTGAAAACTTGCACAAATTTGAAACCATCTTAATGGCATTTACATTCATCCGAATTTTTGATATTACAACACCAGTGTCAGATTATCTCCAGACATCAGGCCTGGATATCATGCAAGCTTGGCACATGATTAACAAAGCCACTGAAAATGTTAAAAAATCTCAAGAGATTTTAGTGGCATTTTTGAAACAGCATCTAATTTTGTTGTTCAAGCAAATTGTAAATTAGAAGAGGTGAACATTTCTGTCCCTAAGAGCTTCTCAATTTCAACCATCAGATCTAGTCACTCAGCACCAGAAGGTATCACAGACAAGAAGAGAAATTTTGAGGTTTCATATCATAATGCAGTAACTGATGCTGTGCTCTCCAGCATGCGAGCTAGATTCTCGTCTCATGAAAAACTCTATAAGCAGATTTCCTGCTTTGACCCAAACAGGTTTTCTGAAATTTTGGCATCTTCACAAAATGTGGAGCTAAGTTTGATTGCTAATGCAGTATCAGAAATTGACAGAGTGGCACTACAGGATGAACTGATTTCATATGCATCAAGCTACAAAGACCTGAAGAAGGGACTGCTAGAGAATATGAATGACAATGAAAATGATTCAGACAGCTTGGAGTCAGAGGGGGAGTATACAGAAGTTGCTGAATCATCTGCCAATACAACTTGTAAGAATTGTCATGTGCTTTCAAGTTGTTATCAGAGGACAGACTGTGTGCAGCTGCATATGAAAATTTATATGCAGCATATAAATTCATTGTAACAGTAAGCGTCACACAGTGCACATATGAAACATGTTTTTCTAAACTAAGACTGTTGAAAACAATGCTGATGTCTTCACTCACATAGAATAATTTTGGAGTCACTTATGCTAATTGCTATTGAAAAAGACATTGCAATGAAAATCAAATCAAACAAAGACAAAATTATTGATAAAATTTCAGAATTCTCTGCTGAAATGAGTACAATGTTGTTACTGTAATCTGTGAACATTAATATTTGAAACTTTTGGCTCAGTATTATTGTAAAGCATAGTACATCATATATTAGGGTGTGTTAAAATGTAAAAATTTATTTTAAAAAATGTATGTTAACTCATTTCAATATCTGTTTCTAATATCTATTATTATGAATTTTATAATTTAGTACATTGTTTACATGTTAATTGATAGAAATTAAATGGAAATTTTGTTTGATATGTCATTCTGCTTTGTTGTTACTATCAGCATGTGTCCATGAACATCTTCATGACCTTGAAGTTTTCAAATCTTTTTATGCATATAAACACATATATATCTTAAACTAAAGCCCTTACTTAGTTATGCCAATATGCACAGTTCACCAGCTGCACAGCCTCTACATGTGGCATTTAACTGTAAAGTGTGTGGGAGGGAGGAGGACCATTGTATTTTCTGCCCGAGAGCCTATAACACTCTCAGTCCACCCCTGGTCAGGGTGGATGGATAGATAGATAGATAGATAGATAGATAGATAGATAGATAGATAGATAGATAGAGGACCATGTTAGTGAATCTTGGCAAAAGGTTGATGAATGTAGCGCAATGAGTGGGTGTGAATGGGAATAACTTGAAGTGGCATCTTGACATGACTGGTTAAGGATTTTGCTTGCTTAAGAAAAACACATCTTCCCAGCTCAGTTATATTAGTATTCAGCACTTATTCATTAATGAATAAATTGTTTACTAATGAGATTATTTTTTTAGAAATCTTTGTGGAAATATTTTTAGTTAGTCACTCCACTTTAGGTACATCAAAAACACTTTTAGCATTCTGCTTCCATTCTTGATTATATTATATTATTACTATTTTCAATTCAGCAAATACTATTGATCAAAAAAGATTTCAATGCAATAGTTTCTTTCAACGGCAATTTTTGTACAAACTAAACACCATAGTGGATCACAGAAGCCTTGAATAATTTTCCAACTTCTGATTGCTAATATATGTGTAAAACATTACAATGACTAGGCAGTTGTGTTCAAAGTCAATTTACCACCAAAATCTAGTTGTTTTCTTAAGCCTACCACATGATTCACATTAATTATAAATACAAAGTCACTTTTTACCTGCTATAAAAAACATTTTTTGTGTATAACACATCAACTTTAAATTCTGCAACTCAGTATAAATTCCCTGAGTCATTTCATCATTCAACCTTGTTTATAAATACCTTTTGTTATTTATTGAAAAAATATTGTTGTCTTATAATTGTGGTGTTTGACAGCCTTGTGCCATACGAGTAAATTAAAATGTTTGTGGAGATGTTTTTATTCACCCAGCAAAAAAATAATACTTTCTGATCAACATTTTATTTAAACAAACTAATCACTCCACAACACTTAAAATCGATGGTGATGACATATATTTTTATAGTTTTATAGTCTTATTGCAAATGTTATTTCAGTAAGAATGTATGCAATAAGAAATCAGGACATTTTGAAAATTTGGGCTGAAACCTAACAACAATAATTCAATAAAACTAAAAAATATTTTCTTTCAGATTTGACAGGGAAAAAAATCTACAATATTTATTTTTGAA
This sequence comes from Acanthosepion esculentum, assembly GCA_964036315.1. Taxonomy (NCBI): domain Eukaryota; kingdom Metazoa; phylum Mollusca; class Cephalopoda; order Sepiida; family Sepiidae; genus Acanthosepion; species Acanthosepion esculentum. The sequence goes on along the minus strand of OZ038492.1, from coordinate 50,084,135 downwards.
AAATTTGTTTTTCAGTAAAATTTTGAAATTCAAAAACTATATTTTTCATTACATGAAGATGTGTTTGAAGAAAAAAGTGCAACATGCCATTTTCATATCAGAAATATTTTTTAAAGAACTTCATTTATTTTTACAACTGTCAAGTTATTTTTTATACAGAAAATGCCTAAGAGAGTGTATATGAGTATGTGTGCATTCGAGTTTACGGAAAAGGAGAAGCAAACAAAGTATTGACTGACTCTACTGATAGCATTTGTTAGTTTAGTCTAGGTATGTCCAATTTTGACCATTTTAGCGTTTTTTTTTAGTTGTTTTTTTGTCAGTTGAAAGACACATTAATTTCGAAATTCTTGTAAAAATTAACTACTTGTTGGATTTTAATGAAAACTTCAGAACTTATTCAGAAATGAATGAACTTATTTTAGAAATGTTTGTCTCTTTGAAAGTCATGGTATAAATATTTTTTTTTTTATATCTGTTACCCCCCTCGAACTTAATTTTATGAAAACACAAAAAAAAATTTATTTGCAACCTCAATTTTTTTTTTTAATTAAATGCACAAAACTGAAAAATCTAAATCATCGATTTTTTTGTTAAAAAAATGTCCGAAATTGTCCAAACTTTTACCTCAATTGTAAAAATACAAAACCCAATAAAACTAAGACAATATTTAATTAAGAAAGTTTTTAATGGCTTTTCTGAATAATATATACGAAGGTAATTATTATCTGAAAGAAAAAAATTTTTTTGATGAACAATGAATTTTTACATTAATTTTCTTTTTTTTTTCAATTTTAAATACACAATATGACAAAAGGTTGTTATATATTTATACATTAAGTTCTTTCTGCAACCTTATGGAAATGATATATTATGTTCTCTACTTTTTAAAGATCATAAATTTGAAAGCTTATTAAAATCTGACAACCATAATTATTTTAAAAATAATTTTTAATATTCCAAAATTGTATTTAAAATCGTCTACAACGAAAGTACGGATGCACATTGTTGAAATAATGTCACATGAGTAGTTTCCTTTGATAGAAGCAAGTTTTTTTTTTACTTCAGAAATGGTTTTGATTCGTTCAGTAACAAGAAAACAACGCTTGTCAAGTTTTCTGAATATCGTCGTATTATTTTCAATTTTTTTCTTTTTCTATTCAAATATAATCGAATAGTGGGATAAAAGAAAATATCGACTATTTACAATTACAAAAAAAAAAAAAAACGCCCTTGGAAGTCCACCCAAATTTTCAAGTTTGAAATCGAATGCATAAATTCATTGTACATTACTTTGGAATTATTATCCACACGACAAATTATCAATTAAAACGATTTTTGGAGTTTAAATTTTCTGGAGTTAGCTCGCTACTACTCAAACTAAAAAATACTTGTTGAGTCAAAACAAAACCAACCTAGCATGTTAATTTTATTAATAAATAAAATAAAACTCATATTACTGCCATATAATTATTAATAAATAGAAAAAAATCTGCCTTAATAAAAAAGAAATAAAATCTCATTTCATTAAGTTAACCCGTTTCAATTAATGGTGTTTCATGTAATTTTTATATTCTCAGAAAAATATTTCATGACTGAAATAATAAACCTCAATTTAAAAAAATGTATTTTTTTTACTGTTTTATTTTTACTTGTAAAATTTGATTTTCTTTCATAATTTAAATGTTATTTTCAGTGCAGAATTCTTCCTCAAACGTAAGGTAAAAAAAAAAAAAAAAATTTGAAAGTGAATTTTTTTTTTAAAAATCTACTAACCAGATTCACTTAAAATTAGAACGAATTATATCACTTCTGCGCTACCGTCCAATAAATTTCCGTACCGTAAGTTGTGAATATATTGACGTACATCAATCAACGCCTGTCAAAATAGACCACCCTGGTTGGAAATATCTCTCTTAAAAAATTTTCTGCTAAAAATGTAAGTAATGTTTCTTTCAAATTACATTAAGTATACTTTAATCATTCTAAATTTCCTAAGATAACAAAAGAAAAAGGTGTAATTGATTTTTCATGATTTTTTAACTAACAAACTATGATCTTTCCGACAGAAATGTCGATAAGTTCGATTTTACGAAATTTTTTGACTCGAAAAAAAAAACAAGATTTTTAATAAAATTTTTAACATTTATAGGAAGGATTAAAAAATCTGAAAAAATATTCAGAAAATACTTTGGTCTTTCCTCTTTAATAACAACATAAATATTTAAACGTTAAAAATTGTTTTATCAATTTGGGGACCTTTTGTCGTCAAGGTATTAGCGAAATATTGGACATACCTAGAGTCGGATCAGATAAGCTGATTTTTAGAGTCATTCTGATTGATCAATAAATCTATGAACGATTGTTATAACAACATCAGTAATAATGATGATTGTAAGGACTTCTGATTCCACTAGGGAATGCTGGGATCAAGACGGACCCAGTGGACAGTTTAAATAAATGAATTGTTAAGTTTACCATGTGTCGTATCGACTTTTTTCAGTGGCTAGTCTCATATATCTTTTGATTACTAAATCAGAGACCATCTTGTGAAAGGACTTGTTGCAGAAATGAAGAATGAGTAACCTGAAAGGCCGAACTTGTTGTTGTTGTTACTGCTGAAGAGGTTAATTTCTTTTTTACCTCAGCAAATATAAGTTCGAGTAAATTTGGGTAAATAAATGTATAATTATAATATGTTTTGTGAAGGCAGCGGTGTCAAAGGATGAAAGTTGAGAAGTATCATAAAGTGTGCCTGTAGTGTTCTTGACCAGTCTCTGCATGTCGACATCTCTGTCAGGTCTTCCCTACTCTTTGCAGTGTTGAATCAGGGAATTTATATCTGTTGTATCAGTTCTAAATCACAGTCTGGATCTTTTAGCAGGATTTATTTCTACTGGCCAATATATAAAGTTCATTTTATTTCATTCAATACCGAAAACATATGTCAAGCGATGATGCAGAGACACATTTTGCATTCTGCCTTGGGTCGTCAAGCAGTCAACATCCGGTTAAGAGACATGACAGACTACAGAATAAAGACCCATCCAAAAGATTACAATTCCTAATTTGAAACTCGAGAAAGCTAAGGAAATGGCCAGGAGCAGGGAGCAAATAAAATCTCAAATGGAAAAAATACATGAGATAAATGTAGATGAACTAAATGACCAAGAGAAACTTACAAGATGTAAAAAAATTAAAAAGAACATGTAGATGTAATAAAAAAATAAACATGATTTTAAAAACTGTTACCTGCAGAACTAAAACTAATATGATACAGACAGTAAATGAAGAAAAGAAATATTTTGTAGGAGAGCTGACAGAAACAAATTTATGACCCGTGGTATAAGAATTTGTAAAACAACAGTGAAATTTAAAATCTATACAGGTGCCGATATAAACATTATCTTAACCGAAACTTACAAAAATCTGAGAGAAAAACCTATATTAAAACTATTTAATGGCATCTTCACAAGTCCTGGAGGAATAGCTCAAGGCATTTAAAAATTTAATACCGTTATAGAAGGTAAGGACAAATTTGGAGATTTATGTCATTGACTGTGTAAAGGGAGAGAACTTATTGTCAAGAAAAAAAATGTATTTAGTAAAACGTTTAGACAAAATAGAAGAGGGAACTTCATTTGATGCCAGTGGGTGTAACAGAGACCCAGTGAAAATAATTCTGAAAAAAGATGCTTCACTCTACTGTGTAACAACAGTTAGGAGAGTACCAGTCTCTATTTTACCAAAGGTGAAGGAAGACTATTCAAGTCTAGAAAATGAGGGAATTATTAAAAGATTACAGAAACAACTGATTGGTGTGCGCCTATAGAACTCATAATAAAGAAAATGGAAAGTCCATATATGTGTAAATTTGAATCTAGCAGTGAAAAGGGAACGTTACATGTTACCAAATTGGGATGATATTTTGCCTAAAGTAAATGGAGCAAATTTTATTTTTAAATTAAAAAAAAAAAAAAAGATGCTACCAGTGGATTCTACCAACTTCCATTAGGTAAAGAAATCTATCTACTCACAACTTTCATTATTCCTTAGGATTTCATAGAGAAATTGAGGTATTATAGTGCATGTAGTAAGAAAAGTAGGAGAGAATGTGTTGTTTTGGTTGTAGGACTATCGTTGGTATGTTTGAGTCAGTGTTTGTGGCTAGCTAAGTTTAGAAATTTAGACAGAAGACCGTCCTTTTCCCCAACCCCCTTTTTGGCCTTGTACTGCATTTTGTACTATATTGCGCAAATAAATATCTATTCCTTTTGGGAGGTATTGCTTCAAAAGATTACTTATTTGGTATAACATCAGCGCCAGAAATCTTTCAAAGAAACATGTCAGAATTATTGAAAAATATTCAAGGAGTCAAAACAATTATTGACGATGTTCTAATCTATGGTAGAACTGTAGAAGAACATGATGAAAGATTAAAAAAATTTCTTAAAACATTACAAAAAGCCTGACATTATTCGGACTATTGTCCTCATCCTTGTCACCATATTTATTACAACATTTCAGCCTTCTTCAGGTAGTTGGAGTGTCGAACTGAACCCTTTATTTTGCTCACTGGGGTAGACTGTTCTAGTTCCACGTGCCGTGTTTAATGGATGTCAGTTATCAGTTATCTCCTGTTAATTCCCCTCTCCAAGTTCTCCACTGCCATAACCGGGTATTGAACGCACACTCTTTGGGTCTTGTCCCTGGATCTAACCAACGCCTTTATCCACTATGCCCAGTGAGTGAAATAAAGGGTTCAGTTCGACATTCCAACCACCTGAAGGAGGCCAGGGCGTATAACGGCTGAAACGTAATAAATATAGCGACAAAGATGAGGACAATAGTCCGAATAATGTAAATAGTCTGCTTAAGTATTATTATTGTTGTAGAAAAATTAAACAGTTCTGTTTTTTGTATTAAATTAAAAAAAAGTATTGTACTAACTTGACTCACTGTGATTTCTACAGAGTTGTCACTCTTTTGTTGGAGTGAGCGTTCTTTTGTAAGCTGGGTTTATGCTAATTTAAGTAATTAACGTTAAGTCTGGAATTGGGTGACAAGGTTCGTTGTCACGTTGAAAAAATTGGTTCATCTCACTTTGACTGTTGTTGTGTCGATCTCCAATGAAGTCAAGTGAATGAGTTGAATATTTTAAGGGCCAACAATATTTATTTCTGTTAAAAAAAAATATAGAAAATGTGACACAAGGCCTAAAAAGCAGGGTGGGGAAAAGGACGGTCATCATCTGTCTTAATTTTAAAGCTTAGCTAGCAACAGCTGCTGACCCAAACATACAAACAATATTCCTAGCACCAAAACAACACATTCTTACTTACCATTCTCACTACAACCACCAAAATACGTCATTGTCTCAATGAAAATCTTAAACTAGACTCCATATGTACAAATCGTTGTCTGTGTGGGGAGGGGAATAATACAACAAGTTAAAAAATCCCCAATGAGTATATACAATATGAATATAAACTATTTACAAGAATAAAATCATGTTAGTAATAAAACCCCCAACAATCCTTAAATGTGGCAGAAATATCAGTTAACTGGACAAAATCGATACGGGACTATAATAATGTAGAAACACTTATCCATCTCAAGCACTCACACAGACACGTACTCACTCTGACACAGCAACAAATACGAAAAACACACACACACGAAACGAAAGACGCCCCGCACCCACCGGAGAACTGACATCACTGACCACATAATGAGGGAGAAGATGAGGAGTTAAACTAAAGGAAAATAGGGACATAAATAAAAGGAGCCAATGCTAAGCTAAGTTTACTGGGAAAAAAAACTAAAGAATCAAAACAAAACCTACACTAGCCTAATTTATCCTGATGCCTATCCGGCATCAAAATGCCACTCTAGGTCAGCCCCTTTTACTCAGCACAAACGTGCAAGATACACCCACCTTTTGCCAAATTCTGATGAGGTGAGCCGCCGCCTTTCCGTCCTAATCTTGACTTTAAGCTGATGCTAAAAAAAACAAGATCAGTTGGGAAGAAATGCTACTCGCCATCATAGAATTCCTTCTGACGTGTCGTCCAAATCACGACTCTCATAACACCTAGTAAGCAAAAGAACATATTGTTCAGCCTTCATCATCTGCGGCGTCGCATTGCTACAAATAGAACTGGCCTCAAGGACAAAGAACTTGCAACATGCGAATGATGAGGCCTTCAACAAACTTGCACAACAGCACTACCACCCTGCAATGAAAGAAGGCGTGACCAATGGTCTCGACTTCCCCAACACAGCGTTGGCAGTTTGGAGATTTCTTCAAGCCCACTGAACAAAGTCTTTTGGTGACCCACAGGGCCCCACGAATCATCAGCCAGGTGAGTGATGCTTCATCGTTATTGAGGCATTTCAACCCAGGCGCCCAAGGCCATATTGAGCGAGCTTCCTGCTTCGTAAGACCGAGCTCGTCAATCAGCTCATCACGAACAGACCCCCTGACTAATACTTGATATAATGCCCTACAAGACAACGCCTGGACATTAGAGAGACCATCCAATGCCCATAAGAGGCATTTCAGAGCACGACGACATTCGTGATAGAAGGATCATTCAGCTCGGGTGAACGGTGGGCCTTCTCCTCACTCGAGTGCACACTTCTCAGGGATGGAAAGTTTCTACGGATGACTTCCTTCCAGAAGGTGCCCTCCTCATCCGATTCGCGACACATTCGGTCTAGGAAGGCGATGCAAAGCATATATTGACGAATCTCAATGCTAGGCATACCCAGACCGCCTTCAGATGGATGAAGGCAACAGATCTCCTGAGATACCATAGCGGCTTTGCCTCTCCACAAGAAAGAGAACAAGAACCTTACTAATGACATTAGTGTGGTATACGAAAGTGGAAGTACAGAGAGTCAGTAAAGGAGAATCGGACTGGGCTCCCTGGTGAAAAGTTCCAGAAAGAAATCCTGAAAAGCCTCACATATGCCCACGTTTGTAGTCACGGTCTGCTTATCCAGCAATGTGACGCATGCGATATGTCACCGAGACGCGCTCCGATTCTCCTCTGCGTGCAATTCAGCGGCCATATTCGTCACCTATATCCCAAGGGAAGGTCAATTTTAGTGCTCTATAGAGGGAGGGGTGAACAAAAACAGGGACCCTCCCAGCACAAAATTGTTTAATTTTTTCAATTTTTCATTTTGTACTATTGCAATTGACAGGGACATTTTAAAAGAGGCTATTGTCTCATCAAGCATGGCCCAAGTCTGCTTAGCCCCCGTTCCAGTTCTGATGACTGTTAGAACTCTTTCAGCATTGGGAAAGTTTTTGGGGTCCTCAATGTCTTTGTCTGCGAATTGCTTAAGACTTAAAATATCTTTTATCAATTGATAAAGGATATTTTAAGTCTTTTATTCTGTTCCCGTAGTCTTGGGCTTTTCCCGCTTCAGCAGGGGATATTCGGCAAACATCTTCACCTGGGTTGAAGATGTCGTTTTGCTTTTTTTCTGTTAAGTCCTGTGTACAACTTCTGAGCCTTTTGTTTTGGGGAGAGGGCATTTCAAGAGTTTTGGTGGGAGAAGGACTGGGGGTGTGGCGAGGAATATACGATTGTCTGAATGGGCTGGGGTCTCTACTGAGAGGGATTGAGGGATGGGAAAAAGATGTGAATAGAGTGGCCTTTTGGACAGGTAAGGACTTCTCTCTACTAAGAGGGGTTGAGAGATGGGAAGAATGTGATGGGTCAGAGGGTGTGGAGGGAGTGGCTTTCTTTGTAGAGGTCTTGGGCTGGAAAGTCTGTGCTGACTGTGGGGCAGTGGATGTGGGGGGAGTAGCATTTTAATGGGGGGATTTTGTATTCCGTTGGTTGTCTAATTTTGCTTTTAAGTTTCTGATCTTTTCAGTCTTCTCGTATCCAGGATCGTATTTTTTAAAAGGGTCGGTATTGAGGCTGGGGCGTCGACCTTACCGTTGAGAGAGGGAGTGGGACTGTTAGTCCCGAGGACTTCAGGGGACTGAGAACCCGCTGTCTGACGCTTCTCTCTGTCCCTGCCAGCAACCTGCCATTCCCCCTCTCCCTCCTCCACAACTGCACTTGCAGTGGGAGAAGGCTCTTTGGGGAATGGGGGCTTAGGAGTAAACCCAAACAGGGGTTTAACCACTCCGGTCCTGGAAGCTGGCATGCTCATTACAGGCGAGGCAGATTTCAAAGACGCGGTCGGGGGGGGGGGGGTAAAGTGGGGCCTGACTTGCAGAGGCCTTCTTCTCTGGGCAGGAAGAGGAGAGATGACCAGTCTCTCCACACGTCCAACAAACTGGATTATGGCCAGTCACTATGACCGGCAGCTTCAGACCCCTAACATCCAGACAGTTGGGGATGGAGATGAAGGTTTTACCGTCCAACATGTCGAAACTCCAGTCAGGCTATCGCAGGAAGCACCTAGAATTTCTCCCTACTGAGACAAGTAAGCCACCATTGTAATAATATACAAGTTCCCTGGTAACCTGAGGAGGGAACTTGTATATTATTACAATGGTTCTTCACCTGCCCTCGTACTCTGTTCAGAGTATCAAATTTTTCGTTATCAATTCATGACTTGTCGCTTTTACACAATCTTCAGCTGTGGGTAACAATACGCCCCACATGAAAAAGCCTTTATCCATAACAATTCGAGTGGCTTAAACCCCAGGGACTCTAGTGTTTTTACCTCTGTGCCTTTCGTCGAATAAATTTTGTGCATATGCTTGTCAATGACAAAACCGACACTATTCTTTTATCGATCTTCTTTAGTACAAAATAATAGGAGTAGGTAGGCTTTCCTACCGCCCGGTCTACACTCCCCCCCCCCTCTATTGGACACGTTTAGAGGCCCAAACCCTGTTTCGTGTCTAGGAAGAGGTCCCCGGATTTCTCTCTCTGTCTCTTTCTCCACATCCCCTCCCTTGCCACTCCTATCTGCTCTTCCTCCAACCCCCTCTTTAACCCCTTGCGTGATAGTGGCCTCCGGCCTTGCTTGCGGTGATATGATTAAAAATTGGATCCTCCAAGAGCTCACCTTCTACCACAAGGTGTGCATAACTCTTGGTACACTCCAAGAACTCTGCAATATCGATGATACATTTCGGCGGGGACTTCCAACAACAGGGCAAACCCCCTGCCTCAGCGTTATTGTCTTATCTTTTTGGCCATTAATGGCCTCCATATTCTTGATGGTTTTTTGGCCATTATTGGCTACCACACTCTCTTGGTTTCTTTTTTGGCCATTATTGGCCTCCATACTTTGTTTTGAGATCTTTTGTTTTTTTCTTGGCCATTATAGGTCTCCATAATTTCACCTTCACTACCAATGGTCTCCTCGCTAGAAGAAGAAGATTCTAAGGCCGGGTATTCTTCTAAATTGTCTTTATCTGGAGGGTCGTTTTTAGGATTAAAAATGGAAAATAAGGAAAAAAATACCTTCATTAAAGTCGGCCATTTTTTATTTCTTAAGAAAATGAAGGTATTTTTTTCCTTCTTTTTTTTTAAGGGAAAGGGAGGGGTGAAGAAAAAAAGTTAATAAGTTTCGCGTATAGGTGAAGCTGAAAATTCAGACAAAAATAAACAGGCAGGTGACAGAAGAAGAAAAAATCAAATATGCAAAAGAAAAATACAAGTCTCGCCCGAAAGCGAGGCAGCAAGTCAAAAATGTACAAAAACAGACAACAGATAAATAAATATAAACAAAGGTTCTGTACAAAAAGTAAACAACGGGTGAGAACAAATGAACAAGGTTCGCCTAAAGGCGAAACAACAAATTTAAAATAGTCAAAAAGAAAAACACAAAACAGAAGGACGTACAAAAAGATTAAATAGACAACAATCACAAAACCAAAATGGCTGACACTAAGAACGAGTCAACCCGATAACAAATGAAAAAGTAAACAAAAGAAAAAAAAATGGACAGATTAGACAATATAAATACAAAAAATTAGAACAAATATGTACACAGAAACTTTTCAACAAATAAAACCCGGAAAATTTTATGGTGATGGGGGGGGTAGAGTTCTCGTTGTTAATTGTTGCTTGTATCAGAAGGTAGATAAATAGTAGCAGTCCTTCGGGACAGCCGCTAGTTTGGCCTAAAGGTTCAACAAGCGATCAAATTGAGGTCACCATAACATAAACAAAATAACATACGAAAGAGAAGGGTATATCAAAAACACTTTGTATTTAAATGCAACATCAATGAATAGTACAATGTTTCTTGATTTACACGCACAAAGTCCGTTACAAAATGTTCATTCATAGAAGAGAAATCCGATTATTAAAAGAATATAAGTGTATTTTGTTAATACTTAAGTTCATGACGTGCTGGTCACAGGAGATGAAAGGTGAGGTCAATGGGTTGGTAGGAGTCCTTTGATATCTCCGTTGGTGAAGGAAGGCTGAAGGCATCGGGTTTGACGGGTGAGAAAAGCGTAGCGACATTCACTGACGGTACTTCAAAGCTTTCTGTCTTAGAAGTGAATTTATCGCTCTATTTATGTGTGCCCTTCGGATCAGAGTCAGTCTGCTGAAACAAACTGTTGGGTATGGCGCGGAGCTGTTTAATTGGTGGAAAATTGCTTATCATTCTTTTTATTTCTTTTTAGTTTTCCACCGGAAATTCTGCGTGGAGCCGGGTGCGCAGAGACCAGTATTGGTCATTTGCTGTCTAAACCTCTGAGGGTTAATATCCGGTCCTTCGCTTGCTCCGTGCCACCACAATTTAATGGTTATTTAAAAGGAAAAGGGCAATAAACGAAGTAACACGTAAAAAATAAACAAAGAGAAAAATAAAGTCTGTCGAAAGAATAATACGTAGAAAAATAAACAGAAACTTTGGCAGGGGTTACAAAAATAAAAAACGAAAAAAATAAATTTAAAAAGGAACTTAAAAGTAAAAGAAAATCAAAAAGAAAACTAAAAGAATAAGAGCAAAATAAAGGGAAAAAAAATGGGGAGGGTAAAAAACTGAAAAAAAAAAAATCAAAAAACTTTTGCAAAACAGTCGTAAGAACGCAAGGAAGACGGTAAAAAAATAAATAAAACTTAACCGAAATGTAAATTAAAGTTTAAAAAGAAACGTAGAGTCAGAAAAAAAGTCGGGTGGTAATCACCAGTCAAAAACAAAGTCAGAGAGACTGCGAGCTGGCCGATCAAGAATATTTTAAGGGCCAACTGACAAAGTCGCGTTGAAATTTCGTATTTATTAGTTCTCTTGGTCACGTGGGGGCTCGAGAACATGTTTACATTTTGTGGCGTCAACCCGAGGTCAAAATTTGGGTCGGCACCTTCGGACGTAGTTACTGACACCTAATTGGATATTTTTCAACCAATTTAATGCACCAATTGTTAAAAACTTGGCTGGGAGCTTCTATGTGTTTAACTTGCACAAATTTGAGATTGAAAACAATAAATGTAGAAATCTGATTCTACAATAACCCCACCACCGCAGAATGTAAAAGTTTTTCAGAGAAGTTTTTCTCAATATGTTATGTACGTTTTAAATCTACTAGGCCAATGAACATGTCTGCCAGACTTGGTAGTAACTTCCGCGGGTGGTACTGAAGGTGTAAGATGCGCTGGTTGGGTTGAAGATGTTAGGTCTGGATCATGAAGTGATTTATGAGAAAAATCGATGTAAACCGGTTTCAACCGGTCGACTTTCCATGCTAAAGTAAAGAAAAACGCTTGGACGTTCTTAATTACTTTTTTATGTGGACCAGAATAAGTGAGGGTCTAGGGTCTTCTAACTGCATCTTTTCGCAGAAAGACGTAATCACAACTTTCTAAATGTTTTGGCGTAAAAAAAACTCCCTTGTTTGGACACGCGTTGGAGTAAAGGCTAGGTTTTCTATTTTTTGTTTAAAATTCTAGACGAAATAGGTAGTCGGTCTGGAAGGAGTATTCTTTTCCACGAACTGTCCAGGGAGTGTTAGCGTACTCCCAAAACAAATTCTGCTGTGTTGCATCCTGAGTACTCTTTGACTACATTTCTTAATGACAGTAAAATCAGTGGTAGGTTTTCCAGTCAAGTCCTGGAGTCATCACTTGCTGCTAGTGCTGTCTTAACCTGCCTATGAAATCGTTCCACAAGGCCGTTTGCACATGGATGATAGGCAGTTGTAGAAATGTGCTTGACGCCTAACAATTTTTTTAAATTCATTGAAAAAAGCTGACTGGAACAGCGAACCTCTGTCAGTGGTTATTATTGAAGGACAATCAAAGAGACTTACTCTCGACGAATGCGCCTGGAAATCGTTTCCGCCGAAGTATTTTTTAAAGGAACGGCTACCGGTCAACGAGTGAAACGATTGATTATTGTTAATAAGTATTGATACCCATCAATATCAGGCCCACCAAATCAACGTGGATGTGGGTGAACATTCCATCGAGCTTAGAGAATGTACCAGGCGGAGACTTGGTATGCCGTTGTATTTTAGTTTGCTGGCATTTAAAACAAGTCTGCGTCCAGTGCTTTATGTCACTGGACATATTTGGCCAACCAAAATGATCGCTAATCATCTTAGTAGTTGCTCTTCGACCAGGGTGCGACAGAGAATGGAAATATTCGAATACTTTTTTTTCGCAAATAAGGTGGTACATAGGGCCTAGAGTATCCTGTGCTTACATCACAAAATACAGTAGTGTTACCAAATGGCACTGGGTGTTGCTTTAACTGTAGTGACGTTTTTTTCTTTTACTGATTCCAAAGTAGTGTCATTCTTTTGTTCCTCCGCTAAGGAGTCGAAGTTCAACGCCTGTGCGTTGATTAACTGTATCGTTCATCGCGATTAAGTGTCAGCTACTACATTGTCAGCCCCTTTTACATAGCGGATATCCGACGTATATTGAGAAATATAATCCAATTGTCGGATATCCCTTGGGGTATATTTGTCCGACTTGGTGTGCAGAGCATAAATTAATGAGTTATGATCTGTATAGACCACAAAATTCCGTCCTTCCAAATGATGACGGAAATGACGCATTGCCAAATATATTGCCAGTAATTCCCTCGAAAATGCGCTGTACTTTTTTTTAGCTGAGTTTAGCTTGACCGAAAAGAACGAAATAGGTTTTTTAGCATCTCCCTGTTCCGGGTGAAGCACAGTCCCTATTGACTCGCCTGATGCGTCTGTTGTCAGTGTGATCGTTGAGTCATAATTGGTTATATACGATAACTTCGTAAAGTTGGCAAGGGCGTCTTTGGCTCTGTGAAAAGCAGTCAGGGATTCGCCTTTCAAGGTAACCTTCGAGTTCTTCTGACGCTGTTGTTGCAGTTAATCTGTGAGGGGAATCAAAATCTGGGAACAACCAGGAATGAACCTTCGGTAGTAATTAATTAGGCCTAAGAATCGGAGTAACTGCCGGAGTGAAGTTGATTGTGGGAAATTTGAAATAGATGCTATTTTTTCAGGTAAGGGCGTTATTCCCTTTTCATCAATGACGTGTCCCAAAAATTTAAGTGTGGGTACAGCAAAATACATTTCTCTGCGTTAATCGTTAGGCCAAAATGCTATAGACGCTCGAACACTTGCTCAACGTGATGACGATGTTCGGTCTTGTTTCTACTGGCGACCAGGACGTCATAAATATAGGCAAAGGTGAAAGGTAAACCTATGAGCTGTTGGAAAGATTGTGCGGCGTTCCTTAAATCAAATGGCATTCTCACGAATTCGTATAAACCAAAAGGAGTAGTTATCGCTGTTTTATGGATGTCCTCCTTGGCCACTTGTATCTGGTGGAATGCTTTCACTAGATCAAGTTTGGTGAAGACTTTGGCGCCATGCAGACTCACTGCGAAATCGTGCAAGTGCAGAATTGGGGGTATTTATTCGGAATTGTCGTAGCATTCAGCTTCCGGAAGTCGCCACAAGGTCTCCAAGCTACTGAGTCCGGTTTTGGAACCATATGAAGAGGAGATGAGTAAGGACTCGAAGAAGGTCTAATTATACCGAGGTCCAACATGTGCTGAAACTCAGCTTTCGCTAACTTATATTTATCGGGCCTCAATCGCCGTAGAGATGAATGCGTGGGTGGGCCCGTAGTATTAATATGGTACTCAGCATTATAACGAACGGTTTCTGTATACCGGAATGGTATTGTTATCTCCGGGTATTTTTCTATTATTTCTTTCAAACCGTTAGCTGTAGGCAGTGCCGCATTAATGCCAGTGGTTGTAAATTCTGACGTAATTACCTTAATGGTGAACTCAGTAGTCTGATCCACTAGAGACCGGGATGACATTAACATTCAGGATAAAATGAGCTAAGAAGTCCGCTCCCAGGATTGGTGATTTTGTCTGTACAACAGTAAAAACCCATGGGAATGACATACGCAGTCCAAGGTCTAGTGTCAGTGAGACTTCCCCAAAAGTCTCGATACGGGATCCATTGGCAGCTTGCAGGTTGTAGGAGGTTTTCTTCGCCGCCATCTCTGGTTTGGGCGGAATTACACTAATCTGCGCGCCTGTATCTACAAGGAATAGATATCCTGAATTGATATCTTTGATATAGAATAGGCGATTAAGAGGCTTTTCCCCGGCAGCAAACGCCGTCCTTACGTACTGCCGGGAAGGTCGTTTCCCGCCTGCCATCTCGAGTTGTTGCTTAATATGTTCGAGTCAAACGTGCAGGGTTTGTTACACCATTGGGCTTGTTAGCCATATTTGAAATGGTACCAAACCAACATATGCCATACTTTTGCCTAACTCTGTATGTTGCAGATGATCTGCGTCGCGATGAACTCCAGGATCGTCCACTGTGGCTGAGGTTCTGTTGACGTATGGTTCTCTGTAAATCCTGTAATTGTAAGGTAAGCTCTGCTAGTCCCTTTTTAAGTTTACGTAGCTCGTCCGCCTCGTCCACTGATGCTACAGACGGTGTTTAGACTGCAGTAAAAACAGTGCTACTTGGCGTATTGTCATTAATCTTGTCCGCTATTTCAGCTAGACTCTGTAAATCCAGGTCGTCCAGAAGTGAAGCTAATATCTGGGTGGTATGCGTAGGAAGTTTGTTGGGATTGCTATGAGTTTGAATTTGTTATCAGAAGGTTTTAATATTAAGATGGTTAGGTTACGTGCATGTTCACCATATTAATCCACAACAATATAGAATATAGGCATTCAAAACGAATAAATCACAAGGCAATTGAATAAGAAACAACGGTAATTAAGGTTTCAATAATAAAAAAACAACAGACATTTATGTACAATTAATATACAATTAGAAAACTTGTGGTTTGATAATGCAAGAATTGACCATGCATAAATTGGGTGTCTTATTGATTTACAGTTCAAAATTGTCTATGTATTAAAGAACTGGTCAAATAGAGTAAAATGGAAAATATTACTTATAAAGAAATTTGTGTAGTTTGCGTGCGTGATTAAAGTAGAGTATAAATGTCTTAATTTTCTAGAGTTGTTTACCTTGGATTTTTCTGTGTTTATCTTTTGTTAAATACAATTTCTATCTTAGTAGTGTGTAAGAACACTTTTCTTAGAAAGTTAAAAGTGAATTTTGAGAAAATATTGTTGGTGTTTGCCTCAGCAGTTGACGCGTGAAATAGTTTCTTAAGTCAAAATAGTGACACGCGTGGATTCGTGTGGCATCTCTCTGAAGCTAAGTGACTGGGTGGTGAATTGGATCGAAATGGTCCTTTTTATTTGTTTTGGGAATCCAAAGTAGGCTCCAGTGAACTTGGCGCGAAAATAGGTTTTCGACAATTGTTACACATTTTGGTGTCATCTCGACCAATAAAAAGTCGAGATTTGCAATGTGGGGTGTTGATTGGTTAAAACTGATTTTGATGGAAGAGTGTATTGTATCACGGGGGTGAGTAGAAAATATGGACGATTCTATCAAGTTTATCCATCCAGAGTTTTCACAGAACAGTATCGGACACACGAGCAGTGCTCGCATTTTGCATAGTAATTGAGAAGGTTTGTTCTGCTCTAGATTTAAGTTGTTAAAGAGGTCGTGCAGTCGACGCTCTTCAGATTCGCCTGTTCTGTGGATGATGGCTTCTTTTAACACGTCATACGGCTTGTCTGTTGGCATTTCGTCTAAGAGGTCTGATACTTCAATTGCCACGTCTGTCGGTAACTTTTCCACAACATAGGCATAGCGAGAGGTTTGCGATGATATTTTTTTGCATTGAATTCAATTGTGCAAACCATACCTGCACATTCGTTTTATTATATGCCGGTAAATTGACAGTAAACGCTGCCTCAGTGTGTGCGTTCGGTGATTCAGTCAGGGTCCTTTGCTGAGATTAATATCTCACGAAAAATGTTTTCCTTGATATTCTGTTTGTTGAAAATCGGTGTAGAGTGAAAACACCTGCTGCAGAGTATTAACTGAAGAGGTCAATTTTAAATTGATGAACGTCATGGTCACCAATTGTTAATTTTACTGCGTTTAATATAGCAGTTGTTCTCTTATCAAATATTGCTTAATACTTTGCCACACACATTCATATTCAGGTTCACCAATCATGTAGCTGTATTGACAGCCTAAATCAACCCATACAATTTTACTTTACAAATGTGTAAGCAAGTGCAAAAAACAACAAGAGAAATAATCAAGGAGACAGAATTTGCTCAACATTAAATATTTTAGAAAACGCAACAAATACAAAATATATGCTAAAGTTGTTAATTGATTGTGTGTCATCCTAAAGTTGTTCTTGATTGTGTGTCATATTGAAAGATTTGACGTTGTTGAACTGCATGTATGAAAATGAGGTGTGCTTAAGTACTATTATTGCTGTTGAAAAATTAAACAATTCTGTTTTTTGTATTAAATAAAAAACGTATTGTTTTTGACTCACTGTGATTTCTACAAAGTTGTCACTCTTTTGTTGGAGTGAGTGTTCTTTTGCAAGCTGGGTTTATGTTAATTTAAGTAATTAACGTTAAGCCTGGAATTGGGTGACAAGGTTCGTTGTCACGTTGAAAAACTTGGTTTGTCTCACTTTGAGTGTTGTTGTTTGACTCCAATGAATTCAAGTGAATGAGTTGAATATTTTAAGAGCCTGACTAAGTCACGTTGAAATTTCGTATTTATTAGTTCTCTTGATCATGTGGGGGCTCAAGAACATGTTTACATTTTGTGGCGTTAACTCGAGGTCAAAATTTGGGTCGGTACCTTTGGACATAGTTGATGACACCTAATTGATATTTTTCAACCAATCAGAATACATCAGTTGTTAAAAACTTGGCTGGGAGAGATTTAAAACAATAAATGTAGAAATCTGATTTTACAAAGGAAAGACTAAAGACTTTCTGGAGTTGCCTGCATCTACAAATTTAACTGAATTACATTGTATAATCGGCATGGTCAAATACTTAGGAAAATTCTTAAACTTGTCTGAAACAATACAACCAATGACCAAATTATTGAAAAAGGATACTGTATTTGTGTGAGATTACCCACAAAAGAATTCTTTTAAAAAAGTAAAAGAATTATTAACTCAAGTACCAATTCTATCCTGCTATGATCCAACTAGACCTAGAGTAATTAGCACTGACATAATCAGTTATGGTTTTGGAGCAGCTCTATTTCAAGAAGTAGATGGAAATTTAAAAATAATAGCATTTGCTTCACACACATTCAATAGCAAAGAGAGGAAATATGCACAAATTGAGAAAGAGTGAGCTGTGTATGGGCATGTGAAAAGCTTGACAGATATGACACAGGACTTGAATCCTTTAAAATGTTAAGAGACCATAAACCCCGTACACTGTTAATAAACACACATGATCTGTACAATACTCCATTACGATATCAAAGACTTCTGATGAGACTGAGAAGATATGACCCAGTAGCAGAACACATTCCAGGAAAGGCACTAGTTTACCCTATACACTATCAAGAAGTCTTTTATCTAACACTGATAGTAATACCAGCAAAGATGTGGATGTATACACAGACTGCATAGATAAGAAATGAAATAAAAATAGCCACTCAACAGGACACTGTATTACAGGAAATAATTCATCTCACACTAAATAGATGGACAAGCAAAGAAGGAAGAATAAAAGAAGGCATAAGGCCATATTTTCCAAGTCAGAATGAATTGTTAGTTCATAAAAATTTACTATGGTTTCAGGACAGAATTGTCATACCTGAAAAACTTAGACCAGTAGACTTCATAATGGTCACTTCGAACTAAACAAATGCCAAGAGAGAGACAAAAAATCAGTGAGGTGGTCTAAAATATCTCAAGAGTTGAAGGAGTATTTAAAAAATGCTTGTTTTGTAACATATACTGTCCAACAAATAAAAGGAAAAATGAAAAGTAACACCACTTCCTCAAGGTCCATGGCAAAGAATTGGTACAGACATTTTCACTCACCAAGGACACCAATATATTGTTGCAATAGATTATTTTTCAAGATATATAGAAATAGCAAAATTTAATCCAAAGCAAATGCATGATAGTGGAGTTAAAAAATTTCTTCTCATGTTGGGGAATTCCTATTGAATTTATCAGTGATAATGGGAAACAATTCTCAAGTTAAGCTTTCAACAATTTTGCAGTTATCTATTTAAACACATAACCTCAAGTCCACATTATCCTCATGCAAATGGAAAAGCGGAAAGCGCTGTTCAAATAGCTATGAAAATTTTGAAACAATCAGACACATTTCAGGCATTAATAGCAGCAGCCGAGAGTTTGGCAATTCAAGCCACAGGTGTCAGTCCCACTGAATTAATTATGGGAAGGAAAATAAAAACAACATTATCTATACATCAAAAAAATTTATCAAAATGGCCCAATTTCACAAAGAGACAAACTGGCAAAACCAGAGTGTAAATGAATTTTAACAAATTCCATTGTGCCAGAAATTTACCATCTCTAAAAAGAGGAGATAAGGCTAGAATAAAATTTTACAGAGAGAAATATTAGAACATAGAAGAAACAATCAAGTTAGCAGACACTGACAACAGGTCATAATTGTGACAACTAATGAAAAGGATTTTTGAAGAAATAGGAAACATATTTCATTTTCAAGTTTTGGAAATAAACAAATTAGTGATCATTACAAGGATCTTCAACCATATTATAATACAAGAAAAAGTACTGGAAAAACAAGGCGAGGACAAAAATTACAAACTGTAAAATATTGTGGATTTGACAAAGTAAGTGAGTTATCGCCCTTGGACTGTAACCAAAACAAACTTTGATTTGTAATTAAAAAATTACAAATCAAAGTTTGTTTTGGTTACAGTCCAAGGAAAATTTGGAAAAGTTATAAATTAATAAAGAAAATAAATTATCTTAAAAAGGGGGATGAACATCGATAATGATAAGAAGAATGATTGTAAGGATATCTGGTCCCCCTAGGGAATACTGGGATCAAGATGGATCCAGCAGGCAGCTTAAATAAATAAGTTGTCATGTTTACCACGTGTCATTGTTTTTGTGTTGCTTCAACTTTTTAGCAGCTAGTCTCATAATATATTATTCTAACCTAAGCCCAATGGAACAAATATATTTCAAACTAGAGCACTCTTACTAAAATAAAATAATCCTAATTCTACTAAGTTTCTTTCATAAAGGCCTATAGAATAAAATATATATTCGTAACTTATTGGTTATAGAAGGTTAAAATTATTTTTAAACATAAACAAGACCAATTTCCCTATTTTGATAGTTTTCATCCTCTATATGTAATTAAATTTGAGGCAACTTTATTAAAAGTGATTGGGGCGATTGCTAATGTATGTTTGACCTATGAACTTGTTGATGTGGAATATACCTTGTATGTTTTTTGCTATATTTTAAGTGTAAAGTAAATAATAATTTTCCAAAATTCTGTTATTCAATCCTTAATTTTACTAATTTTTTTTACAAATAACTAATACAGATGTTTCATTTTTAAAAGAATTTTAAAGTATATTAAATTTTCTGTCATCATTTTTCAATTACAATGGCAGATCAATGATGAAATGACTGAGAATGTTTTAAAAATATTTTAAAACCTTACTGAAATCTGCAAAATTATTTTTCTCCTTATAAATTATCTTTATGCTATCTTTAAAATAAAAGCAAAATTTTACTAAAAAGGAAACATTTATATTATTTTAAATCCATTTTTAAAGCTTTTTGGATCAAATTTTGGTCCTACTTATATTCTTTTTATATCACAGCGAATATTTTTTAAAGAATGTACATATGAGTCATGGTCATCAGCAAAAAGATGAACCCAAAATGCAATTTACAGGTCAGGGACATTAAGATCAGGCAGCTGTGGAAATTTAAATATCTGGAAAGTGTTCTGACAAAGGAAGGTAAGTGTGACACTGAGATCCAAAGATGTATTGGGATAACCAGAGACACATTCCAAAACTATGCAGAGTATGACCAGACAGAAATGTTTCATTGGTAACAAAGAAAAGAGTACTGAACTGCTATGTGATATCTCTTTCTCTTTTACAGCAATGAATGTTAGACGGTCTCTTGAAAGATAAAGAGAATCAAGGCAATTGAGGTACGGTTCTTCAGAAGGATGCTAAGGATACCATGAACCAAACATGTGAGCAACAATGAAGTTTTGGAGAGGATGCAAACAAAAAGGAAACTCAACATAAGGAACAGGCAGCTAAAATTTCTGGGACATGTAATGAGAAAGGAGGGCTTGGAAAATTTGATACTCACAAGACAGAAAGAGGGACAAGGGAAAGCAATGTGTGACATACTTAATGGGCTTAAGCAAATGGATGGCAGAACAGAGTCTGGGAGAAATAACAAAAAGTCAAAGATTGAGAGCTACAAAAGACAGAAGGAAATTGAGAGCCATGATCGCCTACTTCTTGAAGGGATAGGGCAAATAAAAGAAGAAAACTTGAAATGTAAATAGTGAAATTAGACTGGTGACTGTTGTATGAAAAAATTTAAAGAAATGTTAAGTTATGGTGATAGGAAATATATAAAAAACGGTTAGGTCAATGAATACAACCTGCTTAATTAGGAAAATTAATATTGAAGTTATTTTTACAATTTAATTACTTTACAAACACATTTAATCAATCAGTGAATGGTTGATCTAATCAATCCACTGCCAATATAAACTCAAATTTCCTGCCAAAATCTAAAGATAAACAGAAAAGCAACATCACTTAAAAACTGATTACTTGAATTTCATAACAGCTTATCCTTTATAAAAGCAACATTTTTCTCCAAGAATATTAATATGCATCCACATTTACAATATAAGTTTATAATACTAATAAATTTAATGCTTTTATTTTCAATGAACTTGTTAACATAGATATCCATATTCATATAGAAATATTTTTTAAACTATATAAAAATATACTAAATGTGTAATGAATACATTTTCCAACTTTGTTGTGATGTTAATATAAATTTTCATTCAATTGCTATTTGTTGAGAATATTTTGACTAAAACCTTTTTGCTGTTATTTCAATTGATGTCTTGTTTATCATTATTACAATTGCCTCATTTTATATCAAAATTCTTAACTTAGTCCTAATAACTACTAACAAAGGTGAACACCTCCACAGTTAGTATACAAGGGAGAATCATTTACAGGTATCATTAGCTTGTGGTGGACTTCACCACATTAATTTAACTTAAATTAGGAAACCAAACTGAGGTGAAGAAAGGATAAGCCAAGGACAACATTACACATAAAATATGTATTTAACAAGATGTACAAACAAGGATGTGAAAGAAGACATGCATTGAGTAAAAAAAAAAGTTGTCTCTCTTTAACTATTATTTGTATTCCAAAGTTCACTGAAAGAAAGTTTGTGATAGTTTCTGGTAATAAATATTTTCAACAGTTTTGCTGTGCACGGGAAAGATTATGTGAGTGTAAGGAATATTCAGCATGTGAGTGGTGGTGTGAGTGAGGAAACTGGCGCATGGTTTCAAGTGTCATGGATTCGTTTGGCAGGTGAAATCTCACTAATTATCTAAGAATATTTCTTGTTTATATAGGTGATCATCGGCTCCAAATCGCTGCGTGGGAAGAATTGTTCTTCACGTGCAGACAATCTGATTGGTTGGCATTGACCAATCGGCGGGCGAGTTTTGGGGAGACTCAAGAAAGCTTCTCAGATCCGTTTCTCCCAAAAGTGCACAAAATCGACTACATGAAAATAGAGTGCTTTCAAAATTGTCGCATTGCTGCAATTTGTAAATTGTCTATTACAAAGTAGTGTTGATTTATTATCCAATGAATGCTTGTCGTTGTATGATTTGTATTTGTGTAAGTATGTATGTATGTGTGTGATGTAGATCGTCACAAGTTATTATGGTACATATTTGGATGTATGTTCTGTATCTATTAAATATATTTATAAAACCTTTCAATAATCTATAATGAACAAAAGATAGAAATTATAAAGAAAATTACTGGATGTAACTTAAGTTACTATAGTTTATAAACAGTAACTTATGAATCTTAATTCATTATATAAACTACATATATGACTTAAAAAATGTTAAACGGAATAGAATTCATACATTTATAAATATTCAGTAAACAATTAAAGATCAATAGATTTAAAAGCATAATCCATGTGGTTGCATCATTAGCAGATAGAATTGGATTGATTAAGATATTGCAAAAACCAGGAATTGAAATTCTTGTAATACTGGTGAAAATATTTGTTTATATATTTGTAATAATTTGTATAATTTAATATATCACAAAGAATAGAAAAATTCAAGTGAAACACCTAATCCAGGTGGGAAAATAAATGTAATCATTCTAAACAAAACCAAATATTTGCTCAGTGTTGAAGTTATGGTTCAGTGTAAACTGTAATAATTTCTGCAAACTTCCACACTGTCAGATTTTATTATGCAAATCAGTTTTCACAATAAAAGCGGGTATTAACCAACTGATATTGGTAAAGTTTTCAGGATATATTTATATGAGCAACATATGTTTGTTTCATCCTATATATCATTAATTAAAATATTTATAACTTGTTTGGGGGATGTCAGGTTTTATTATGCAAATAAATTTAGTACAGTATAAATTTTTATTTATAAATTAAAATTAATTCAAAAGATATAGGCCATAGAAATACATTTTATGAAAACAATATCCCATATACCTGGATAAATTATTATTTTACAAGTTAATATGGACTCGTTGACATTCTATAATCTTCATCAGTCTTTCAACAATTGATTTTATTAATTTTTCTACTCTTGACTTTAACATTACTTTCAGCAGTTTTTATTGCTTCTTAGAAAACTTGGATATTGTTTTCTATTCTCATATCAATCACTTTTAATAATGGACCAGGAAAGGCTATGAATCATTCCATCCTTGAAAGCTTTCCTGACAAGGTGAGCAATAATCAGCTTTACAGAATGTAAATTGTGAATATACTTGCATGAATATACTCTTAATTTAAAACTTTTTGATTCAGACCTTTACCAATCAAATATATTTTGTCCAATAAATTACAATAATTAATTCTCATTTATCTTCATACCATCATCAATGTTGCAAAGATCTGTAATTTTATGGCTACAATACTAGTCCAAAATATTAGTCCACTCTGCTCACCTCTAAGTCCTATTGCTTGACTATTTCTATAAAGGACCCGATCTCTAACCCAGTCACCAGTTCTAAATTTATCATTGAAACTGCTCAGAAGTTGCTTTTCATTTACTTCTTCATCCAACTTTCATATTTCTCTTTATAATGTTTACTATAAAGGCAGTTGTTTGATTGCTTTCGTATATTTAACCAATGTTCTTAATAGTCATTGTCTTTTCTCACTGTATATATTTGCAACACCAGCTTGATTAAATATTTTCTTGCTGGTTATCCAGTTTTCTTGTTTCTTACCTTTTTCATTTTTCTCAAATCTCTTTTTGTGACATTCTTAAAGCCATATTTTTCCTTCTGATCTTTCCAATGTTTTCAATTTCTATTTTGATTGATCTTTGTTAAACAATTTCCAATGTTGTGTTCACATGACTGAATAACTTTATAATATTGTGTTTTTCTTTTGAGCTTTCTTGTAACCATGGCAATCATTATATAGCTGAAATTAAAAAATAAATAACAATGACTATACTATTATATATTTATTTACAATATGATGAACAACACGTGTGTTGTATAATAATATCACACCAACAAATAAATTATTGTAAAAATAAAAATAGATAAGCTGAAATTCATATGGTATATTTGTCATAAATGTAGGTATATCCTTGAAAACTTTACCAACATCAGTTGCTTAATACAAAGTTTATTATAAAATGATTGACTGGACTAATAAGTTCTGACAATGCACTTTTAGAGCTAAAGTTTTTGATAATTTGAATATAGGAATATTAAATAGGAAATCATTAGAGGAATAACCAACTTATGCCATGTTCTGGGCATGACGATAAACTACATCCAGCAGCAAGGCCTCTGATCAGGAGGTTTTGAGGAGCATGGAGCCACCTCTTAATTACTGTTGTTCCCAGGTCCACCCTGACACAGAAGGTTATTACCAGCAATGCATTTTTGAGTCAGGGAGGAGGACTGTTACCAGCAGTGCATTTTTGAAACAAAATAAAAAATTGTTACCAGCAATACATTTTTGAAACCGAAAAAGAGTTGTTACCAGCAGTACATTTTTGAAACAAAAAAAAAAACAATATTACCAGCAATACATTTTTTAAAAAGATATTACCAGCAATATATTTGACTCTCAACAAAAACTCCCTTTACAAAAATATGTCAATGAAACCTGACCTACAAACTAATTTTTTACAAGGAATACATATTCTATTC
The DNA here is from genome assembly GCA_964036315.1 of Acanthosepion esculentum. NCBI lineage: Eukaryota > Metazoa > Mollusca > Cephalopoda > Sepiida > Sepiidae > Acanthosepion > Acanthosepion esculentum. The sequence goes on along the minus strand of OZ038492.1, from coordinate 50,059,336 downwards.
ATACAAGCCTATCCTAAAAATCTTGCTGGCATGAAATGAGCCTTTGAGGTTGATATACCATAAAACAAAATAAACCAAACCAACTTACACCAATAAATACACTATGACAATAGCTTGATTTTACAGATAAGGAATCTTTCATTGTGTTTTTGATAGAGGTTTTTGCCTTGGGTTCTGTTACTGTACTCACAAAACTAATGACAAATCAAGATACCATTTTTTTTACTCATGTCACCATGTTATAAAATGCCTTTTTATCAATAGGAATTAGGTCATACAATTGGGATAGCAACAGTATACGAACATGAAACAAAAATTAAATATAAATTGAAAAAGATACCTCTTTTTTGAATCCCATCAAAACATCTTCCTCATTCATGATTTGACTTTGGATCTGAGGAAAAAAATGTAAAAAATAAAAATTAGCAAAATGGACTTTATTTCATAAAACTTAATCTTTGAGAGGAACAACACTGAATTCAGAACTCAAAAACTGCAAACTTATATTATCAGTTCCTACAATATTTTCTGTGGAAATTCTTTGATTATTCTGATTTTTAAAGAATAAAAAACGTATTTGAAAATATTCAAGCTTCAAACTAGAACCATAACTTCAAATAAATTTGGTTTTTATTATATTATGATTCTTTCAATTTGCACTTTCATATAAATCATTTTTATTACATTTTAGCCACTGTACAATGGTAATGATGACAATACAAGTTCAAAAGAATCATATATGAAAGCCAATACTTTGTAAGGCACATAACATGTTATACAAAATTTCTGTTTGAATATGTTCACATAAAATGGTATAATTTATATGTTGCTCATCTCAATTAGGTAGGATAAACAAAATGTATCAATGATTATAAACATTTTTACAAAAAGAAATTAAAATGCATTGCAAGAAATTTCATATTTTCTTTAAAAGTTTAGTTTTGGTTTTAATTACCAGAAAATTACATAAACTTAGTCATAAAAAATTACTTTTGTGTACTTAAAGCAGATTTTAAACTGTTTTTAACCCATTACTCACCATAAAATACTCACCAAATACTCATCATAAAATTCAGCATGAGTTATAAAAATTAAAATTAAAATCTGGCATTAATTATAGTTTTAAAAGCAAAATCTAATATTAATTATAGGGTTATAAATCATACAGTAAAATGAATTTATGCATTCAAAATTAACTTTGATTATACTCTGAACAATGTCTACAAACAGAATATTTAAACTCTGTAAATTCTTCCAAAAATAGTTGCCATTATAGAAATATAGATTCAATGAAAATGACTTACTTTGATAGTTAATTAATTTAAATATAGTGACAAAATACAGTTTACAATTGGTGTCTATTATTTGTCAGCTCAGTTTAAAGGTCAAATGAGTATTAAATCAGGTTTATGAAATGAATATGAATGATAACATTTCTCACTATGTTTTAGCTTTCCTTACCCATATGTACTGAATACCAACTTAAATTTATATGCATCTTATATGACAGCCAAAGTATGAATGATTGAAATTACAGAACCACCATGACAAAAGTGTACTTCACATATATATTTAAATGAAGTTATGAAAATAAATAATAATTTTAAAAAGATGCAAATTCAGATGACTTGTTATTTAGTTTTAGCAGGAACTTTTATTCGCTTTAAATTATTTTTAAATTCTTTAGAATTATCAGGTCATCCCATAAGTTCTGTCTGAATTTTGAATAAAGAAAACAAGTGACCAAATGTTACATTTAATTACAGATTCAATCAACAATGTATTTTCTCTGATTATCTATAATTCCTTCCATCTATTAATAAGCTTACTAATTCCATTACTGTAAAATTCTTTTGGCTTTGATTCAAAGAACTCACAAATGTCAGTTTTAACCTCTTCCTGTGTTACAAAAGCTGTTTCTTCCAAATGATTCTGTAAGCTACAAAACAAATGGTAGTCTGAAGGAGCAAGGTCGGGAGAATAAGGTGGATGAGGAATTTTCTCCCAACCAAGTTCTTCGATCTTTTGTGACGTGATTTTTGCTGTGTGTGGTCACGCATTGTCCTGATGAAACATCACCAGTTTTTGATTCACTAGAGCAGGTCTTTTTTCCTTAAAGCTTGGTTCAAATGCTCTAATTGCTGACAGTATATTTGAGAATTAATTGTTGCATTAGGTGGTAAGAATTCAAAGTGGATTATTCCTTGGCAATCCCACCAGATTGAAAGAAGAACCTTTTGCCCATGAAGTTCCCTTCTCGGCTGTGTCTAGGGTCCTTCCCCTTTACCAAGCCACTGTCTACGATGCTTAACATTTTGATAAAAGATCCATTTTTCGCCGCCAGTCACAAGTCTATCCAAAAAAGGTGAAACAAGTTGGCGAGAATGGAGAAAAGAGCAGATGTCAACTCGGGATTTGAGGTTGTTTTCAGACAATTCATGAGGCACCCATTTTCCAAGTTTAGGAACCTTTCCAAGTTATTGAAGATGATGATGAACAGTTGTATGGTTTGAACTGAGAACCACTCAACTGATAAAGCAGGATTTTCTTCAAGGGCTGCTTCAGGAAGCTTTTCATCAAACTCAACTGGACATCCGGTTCGATCTTCATCTTCAAGGATGAAATCTCCACCTCTGAATTTTGCAAACCATCTTCTGCAAGTTCTTTCATTCACACATTCCTCTCCATAAACTGAGTGAATGTTTCTAGCCGCTTCGGCTGCTGAGTTTCCTTTCTTGAACTCATAAAGCATTATGTGCCTCAAATGATTCTTGGATACTTCCATGTTAGCAGGGTTTTAATCAAACAAAATTTAATTTTATTGTTCTTTGAAATAAAATTTGATCAGTTTAAATGCATCTAAACATAAAAATAATGTTCAGCTCCATTAGACATTATAAAATACTCTTTAAATTCCATTCATTTTAACAAAATGTTAAAAGTCGGACAGAACTTATGGGATGACCTAATACATTTTCAATCAAATATCTATCTCAAACTAAATTAATTTAAATACAAATGAAACCTATATATTTGCAAGTAGAATACATTTTCTTAACTAAAAGTAAAGTTCATACTTTATCAACTTCCAATTCAGTGAAGGTAAATTTTACAAATTACTGCCAAGAAAAATATAAAATGAGAATTACCAAATTAGAATCAATGATAATGTTTAAAAAGTTTTTATCAGTGTTACAACTCTCACCATTTGTTCTCATTTTATTGTGCAAGCATTTTCTGCTGATCTTTTACAAATATTTTTTACAACAATTCACAACTATTTTTCATTTTTCATATTATAAATATACAAGGGGGAAACTGAAAAATTCTAAGACTGACACAATTTCCAAAATCTGGTCAAATGACCAAACTTTAGAATTTTTTGTGAAGAACTTTTAAGCACTACCTTGTATACAGATTTCTCTTGATGTGTCTACTATTGATTAAAATCATAATCACATAATAGCTACTTCTGGAAAACGAAACATTATTCTTTTGCTAATTCTCATTTTGTTCAGTGAAGTTATTGTTTTCAACAATATCTCACAAAGAAAAAAAGATATTGGGAAATGCACTTTTTGCAACATAGGATCTGTCAAATTCTCCTTTTGCATAATATTGATTTTATCACTAAAAATTGACTGACATAAGAAAATTTAACAGTATATTGTAAAAAGAATTGCAATACTTTAGTAAAATAATTATGTTATTTCTACAGTAAAATTAACTTAATGCATTACTTTATTAAAATACTTTACTATAATAAAATAATTTTCAGTGCATTTCTCCTTTTAAAAAATTGATTTTTTTTAGTAAAATTCACTTGCCATCTTTTGGATTCAAAACATTCATTATGGCTTATTAAAATTTGTATATTTTTTATTGTGTGAAATTTAAAATTTCAATAAAATCAATTATTTTCAAATGTGTTGAAAATGTTTGGTCATTTGTAAATTATTTATAGTTCTAATAGTTTTCAGAGAAATTTTATAAAGAAAGGACTAGATTTTTTATCAAATTAAAAATGCAAATAATGGAATGAAAATTTCCTTTAAGGTCTAACACACTTTCAGCTTCTGCTTTCCTTAAAGTGTATGCAAAAGTTCCCAGTAAAAACTTTTTGAAAACATGAGATCAGGGTTCAAGAAGAACCCTCTATATCTCAGTGATATAGAACATTAGTTTAGGATGATGCAGAGATGATACAAATTTTTAATTATAATTCCATTATATTTATTTTAAAAACAACTCATTTCTAAAATTAAAAAAAAATCTTGTTATTTAACTTCACTAAACAAAGCAAGGAAATGGTATTTTTTCTGTCTATTTTTGGTTAAAAACCTTGAATGAATTGTGGAAAGTTGAGGTTGATCTTGTAAAAATATTCAACTAGTCCACAAAGAAAAAGGAAAGGAAAAGAAGAAAGCAGAATAAGTGTAAATCCAGAATTTTTATATTCCACAAATTGTTGAGCAGTTTTACAAAAGTTGTTATTTCATTTTTTTTTTTTATGTCAATTTCTTATAATGAAGACATTTTTGTGTGACAGGAAATAGACTAGACATAGAAAGATTTCTTAATGATTTCTCTTACTACTGTGACAGACTGTTACATCTGGCTATCATCAGCATCATCCTTTGACCTCCCTATGGTTGGTTGGAAATCCATTGACAATCTCTTTCCACTCTGTATGGTCCTGCATTGCTGTCCCCAGATCCCCAATGTCCAACTGAGTCCCAAGCAATGGTATCTGTGAAAGTCAATTTTTATGAGTAGACACTTCCAGAAAGATGTCATATGAGTAAGGGTGAGAATTTCCAGTGGCTGGCAAACTGTAATCATTTTTGTTCTAACTTAAGGAAGATTAGTCTCAGTTCTCCGTAAATTGTGTTAAGCACTGTATGGGATCCCCAACTGATGTTCTTGATTTTTCTAAGTAGATTTGTATATGTTCCATCCAGTCATCTTTCGAGATGAGCAGATAATGTCCAAGTTTCTGATCCATACTGTAGGACTGGTTCAATCAATGTTTGAAAGGTTTGGACTTTTAAGGAGGACAGAAGATTCAAATGCCAAATCTTGTGAAGTTTGTTACACACATCCCATGCAAGAGCTTAGTGGATGTTTTGAGAATCTATTATGTGAGTTCAAGATATTTGAAGTCCTCAACTTTTGATGGATGTATTATTGAGTGACTTCAACTTGGATGATTCAAGGGAGGTTGCGATATATTCTGTCTTATTTATGTTGCAATAGAGATCTACCTATTTTTCTGCTTGCTCAAGTGATTGCAGCAAGGATTCTGCATCCCTGATACATTTAGAACTTAAGGCAAGATCATTGGCAAACTCAAGGTCAGTCAGGTATTGTGGAGGATACCAACTACTACAGCAAAGTTTCAAAAGGAGTCCTTTTTCCTCCATGTTGTCGAGAGAAGTACACAGAACATAGTCCAGAATAACTATAAACAGAAAAGGAGCAAGTGTAGAACTCCTGCTTTAACTCCAAAGGAATCAGTCTTGCCATCAGGTGATACAATGGTGGCAGTGATATTTCTGTACAGAGTTCTGATTGCCTCAACAATTCTGGAGGGTATACAATCGAGTTGGAGGATTTTGAACATGAGATCTTTGCTGATAGAATTAAATGCCTTGTGAAAGTCAACAAAACAGATTGTAAACTCTTTGTTGAATTTTTCATCTCTTCCAGTATGCGGCAAATGGAGAGGATTTGAGCAGTTGCCAACTTACCCCTTCTAAATCCATTCTGATTCTTGTGGAAGAATGGATCAATGGTAGGGGCAATCCTATTTAACAGAAGTTTATTGTAAACCTTTGCTGCAATTGGCATGAGAGTTATACTCCTATAGTTTGCCACACTTGTTAGATCACCCTTTTTGGAACAGGGACTATTCTGCCTCTCAGCCAAGGTGAAGATGGCAAATGGTTATATTTGTACTGTCAAGTGGACTGACTACTTAACACTTTTATTTAAACCAGGTGCACAGAGTAGACACAAAATGTTCCCAAAGAGTATACAATTTCTAGTAACTATGCATTAAAAGATGAAACTTTGCAGATTAATAATTTGATATATGTTTTTGTATTCATTCAATAGGAACATTCTATCATACTAATAATTTTTCTCTTTTCATGTTTTTATCTTTGGAAATATTAGATTTATATTATCTTGAAGTTGAAACTAAAATTAAGATTTAATTCTAAGAATTCCTTAAAACTTTTCCTTTTCTTTGAACAATTGATAGTGAAAATAAATTGCTACTATGCTCTTCTTCCTTCATAAATTCATAGCAGTTAAAAGTTGACAAAGAAAATAACTGGGGGAGGGGTTTATTACTGGCACCAAAGCCAGTGTTTCAGACTGTCTCTCCACCACTTTCCTTTAAGCAAAACTGAAATATACATTTCAAAGTTAAAACGTTTGACTATCTTTGAGGAAGGTGCAATAAAAGCCTATTCTTTCTCTATTTCATATTTCTCTGTGATATTACCTCATCTCAAAATGTCAATTACTTCTAAGTTATTAAAATTGGAAAAAAATAACGGTGGAGACATAGAGGGGGGAATATTTTTTACTTTCTCTAATATAATTTGAATCATTTTGTTTTACAGTCATATTAGAAAAAAATTTGACTCTTTCATCCCAAACTACATATTAAATTTAGTTCTATTGACATTTCTTTGAATAACACTGCGATTTTGTGTTGCTCAGATTGGGTCTGAACATACTTCATACAAGATCCCAAATTCTCTGAGTGAATGAAAAGATACAAGAATGCCACCAAAAAAAAAAAGGAATCTCTTTGCTGGCCATCAGACTAGTGCAGCTGCATTTTCTGTTTTCCACCTCTAAACCTGTTCCAGAGCCTGCTCAATCCCCAAGAGTAACTCAGCACAGCTTGTGTCTACAACTATCTCCTCTTTTACTGAGCCTGGGGAATCACCTGCAAAAAAGCCACAATTCCTTTCATTGTGCAAAAAGAAGCAAATTTTTCTTGACCAGTAGCTCACAAAATAGAAATGGCTTCACTTTTTAGAGGAAAATTTCATGTACTGTGAAATATGTACTATACATACCCCAAAAAAGACATCTCTTCACAAATCAAACAAATACACAAAATTTCAACATTCCACCCTCACTCATCATATTTTATGCAAATCTATGCACAACTTTTTGACAGAGATTGGAGTCCCAGATCTCTTATCTTTACAGCAAAAAGCAGTAGCTTACATGATATGCAGGTAAGGAATTGTTATCTGGTATGGTGGACACCATACAGGATGATCTAAAAACAAAAGTTACTCAATACATTTTCATTACTGTACTTGTAGATGAATCTACAGACATAACCAACCACAAGCACCTTGTTGTTTATGTCTAAATTATTGATCCTGTGACTTTTCAACCAAGCACTTATTTTGTTACAAATAAAGTGTGTGTTGACACAACAGGTGTAGGAACTGTGAAATCCATCCAGGAAGTTATATCAAAACTGGAAATCCCATTAACCAAAGTGATGAGCATGAGATCAGATGGAACTGCCATAATGACAGGGAGAAACAAAGGCTGCACAGGCATACTGCTTAGGATCAACTGCTGCATTGTGAATGTACACTGTCTTGCCCACTCCCTGACTTTGTGCACATCTCAAGCAGCAGAGTCAATAGCAGATCTAAAAGAGCATCAGCATATACTGACTGATTTATTTTATTACTTTTCTGCTAGTGCCAAATGAACAGCCGAAACAAAACATATTCAGAAACTGCTCGAAGACCCAATTCTCACTTACAAAGAACTGCATTCCATTCAATGGCTATCATATTACAATGCTCTTCAGGCTGTGCACAGGACAATTGATAGCCTGCTGACATACTTTACTGAAGTGTCTCAGGATTTCAGCAAAACCCAAAATTAAATGGCCTATAAAAAAGATTGCAACAGAGAAATCCATCAGCATCACTGCTCTCATGATGGATGTCATGGCCCCTATTACAATATTATCCCAGTTCCTGAAAACAGAAAATATGGATGCAGCTTTAATAAAAGTGAAATTAGCTATTGCTATCAACGATCTGGAAAAGATCAAGGAAATAACATCTAACCTGAAAGTATTAGCCAGTAGAATTTGGTAAAAGAAACAGACAGTACTCGATTGTTGAAGTTGAGTCTGACTACCCACCTGTCTGGGCAAGTTGGTAGGTGGCTTATATAGCAGCCTATTCTGTAAATCCTGATTGGCTGCTGACTCCAGTGTGGATACTGTGCTCAATAAATATCTACTGGAACTGTGACTGCTGGTACATGTATGGAGTTACAACCCAGTTTATTTTTGTCTGACAACTGGATGCTAGTTGGGAACGTTCTTGTGAGGGTGAGTATCATATTTTTGATTCTTTATCTGCACACCATCACATGGGGATAACGGCCTTTGTGTTTCACAGCCCAGTCCACCAGGAATTGTTTGAATGTTGCAATACTTGAGCATACCATACAATTGGCCATAACATTACAGATTGCAGCATTCATTCCAGGCCAGTAAATGGAATGATTGGCACAGGCTTTCATGCCAACAGTGCCATGGAGAATTTGGTAAGAAAAACAGAGAGAACTTGACCATATTAGAAGTTGAGCCTGACTATTTATTATGCAATATACAGAATTGTGGCACAAGGCCTAGGGGAAAAAGGGAGGGGCTGGTCTTCATTAACTATCCTAGTAAATCAAATTCATGACCCATTCATTCATTACAATTTGCTCATTATAAAAATCTGATGATAAAAGTTCAAAATCTCCTTTTTTTTTTTACAAAAATATATAAAAATTTCATGATTCATTAAATGATGAGGAGGGGAAAAAACCCAGAAAACAAATTAAAAATGTAACACAAAGATAAAATCAAAACAAATGGTAGTAGGAATGTCCAACCCTCAAAATAATACAAAAGGCCACTGTATTCTGCCTATAGACATAATCAAGAAGAACACTCACTAATGGAATGGGGAGAGTAAAAATAAATGACGGAATGGGAAAAATCAAAGGCAAACCCAGCTGAGATGAAAACAGGGGACAAAAACAAACTGGGGAGATTGGGAATCTCAACATGGATCATAATAAAAGAGAATGCCGGGAACAGGCTGGGAACAACAGTTATTCGTAATAACTAGGAAAACAAAATAGTATCTAACTTAACCAGGGGAGGGTTCACAGGAAACCACCTCATTGCTTCAAGGGGACTTAAAAGAGAAAATCAAGGCTAGCCACATCCACATGAACCAGGCTCACCTCAGTCACCCACCTTTTGCTGAAATCTGTCGAAATCAAATACTTTCAATCACATCTGATTTTTACCCTAAGCTGATGGTTAAAGAAAGCAACCATTTCCTGATGCGAATAAAGTTCATCTCACAAGATTCCCTCCTCTCACAGTGCCCACACCAGGAAAAACACCATCTACTTTACCCCAGAAAATGGGGGAGGGACATTGTCACATGTGTATGCAAGATCAATGGACATGAGCTGATCTGGAGTGATATAAGCTGTCAACTTGCTGACATAATCTCAGAAAGGGCGCACCTGAAGACAATAGTAGATGGCATGCGAAGCTGTTTCCTTTAAGCCAAGGTCACACACACCAATGAGAGTCTGGCAAATCTGTCTTGCCCGATCTGAAGAGTACGTCATTGGGAGGTAGCACATTCCAGATGAATTGCCAGCTAAGCAAAAACTCAGGGTTGCTGAGATAATTTGCTGCTGGCGCCCAAGACCAGAAAGAGCACAACTCTGATGCTGACAAGTTAACCCAGTCACACAGAAGATCTTCATGATACCCTCCACTAATTCATGATACAATATTCTCCGAGGTCAAAAAAGGTCACTGGACTAAGGAAAGACCTTCAAGGCCAACCGACACTCACAGTGGAAACTCGACAAACTTCTACAACCATGATGGCACTTATCCCAAGAAATGGGAAGAGTGAAGGTAAGGCTAGGGAAGGCATGCCTAACACTCTGCACCAAAATCAAGTCCTCTATCAAAACACAGCATAGGAAAGCCAACTTAGAGGTGTGGCGATGACTCACCAGGTGTGGCATTCCCAGCCCCCATGACACAGACGTTGATAACAAGCTTCGTTACAGACTCAATGCATGTGACCACCCCACAAGAGGGAAGTCAACAAACACTCAATCACCTCCCAATGGGACCTGCAAAGAGGAAGTACAGTCAAGCGGTAAAGGATGAGAGGCAAGATGTAAGTGGCACATGCCTCAGCTTTACCCTTCAAGGACAACCTCCTTCAGAGCCAAGTCCAGACTGATGCTCAGACCCTTGCCTGTACCTCTGACCAATCAGTCCAACTAAAGGGCCCCAGAAGCATTACCCCCTTCCAGGCACCTAACCAGAAGACTTGTTACAGTTAATTTTGGCCTCCATCACCTTCTCGTACCATTCAAACACCTTCTGCACCACCTCAATTTCGCTGCAGCATGACAAGAAAATGGATATAACATCAGTGTACACAGAAACCCTGGCTTGAGCTCCACCAAGGGGAACAACAATTCTGTGTAGGGCCTGACTGCATGCTTAGTCCCTTAGCTGGCAAAGGAGAGGCTCCAACACCAAAGCGTATAAGTAAGGGTGACAGCGGACAACACTGTTAGACTGATCGAGACAGAACAAAAGCACCTGATCGCCTTCCATTCACCTGTACCACAGCACTGGGGTAGTGAGGCAGATCCTTTTGCAGAAGTCGGGTGCAAATCTGTAGGACAGCAGCCAGGTATTGATGGTCTACCCAATGAGATGCCTTGGACTGATCCAAATTGATCAGTGTGGCTATCTTGTTGGCTTTTGCACCCTCTATGATCATGCAGATCAGATGCAGTTTGCTTTGAATTTTTCATCCCCTCACAGCACAAGCTCACAACTTACTGCAAACGTTCCATTAGGATCATTGCAAAAATCTTTAACTCTGTGTTTAGCAGAGTTATGGGCCTATAATTATCTAAATCCCTCCCAGTTGTTGAACACCACTGTCAAAATCGGAACAAAGATGTGCCTCAAGTATATTTTGTAGGGCAGATCATCAAGTCCTGGAGACTTGCCACTACTGACCACCTTCAATGCCAAGTGAACTTTGCCTTCTGTGATCTCACCCTTGCAGCTAACTGCTTTAGTTGGCAAAAGCTGAGGAAAGTCAGCCAAACTGTGAAATTGAGACCAGGACCCTTGGTAAAATGATTCTGAAAATGCTACGGAAATGCCTTGCACATGTCTTTGGTCGATCTCAGAGTACACCCCTCTAGGGTAATGAACTCACAAATGTATCACTTGGAACCTCAATGGATCTCTTTCTTGCACAATTCTGTGCCCATGTCCACAGCCTCATTAGACAGCTTGTTTAACCTATGTCTAACTACCTGACCCTGGTAGTGCTTGCTAGCCTCGAACTTCAGGGCCTACCTAGTTACAGCTATCTCTAGGAAGTCCCCACAGCCACTGCACAGGACAGACTATCCTCTAGAGTCTTCACCTTTTTAGCCTTATCTAGAGTGAGTAGTCAGCTATATTCAGTGGTGAAGGACCTATTCCTATCCTTAAGCCTTTCCCACCATCTATTCCAGTAAGGGCACATTGAACTTACAGTGTCCACCCATTCTAAGCCTAGTACCTAACACCATCCAGGCACAGACGAGTCTATGATCAAAATAGTCTATACGTAGGAGGATGGGACAATCTAGTAAATCTAATTTGACCCTTCTTACAAACATTCTGTCCAGATAGCCAGCTACCTGGAGAGATGGCCAATGACCAACCCACATCCACATCTTCCATTTCTATCAACGAGCCTAAACCTGCCGATCAGATCAACCAAGCTACAATGGCTTCCCTATAGCTCCCTACCCACTGTCTATCTTGGGATTCAGGATGGCATTCCAGTCCCCCATTAAGCCTAAGAATGACAAATCCACCAGGAATGGCCCCAATCAATAGAAAAAAGTAGACATGCTCCCCCAGTCATTGGGCGCATACACCACAATGACCACAAACGAACCACTGCTCATGGCAGTATCAGCCACAACCAACTGGCCCTTCACGTCCACATGGACAAGGTCCACCTTTGCATCCAGGGAACATTTGACTAACAGGGAAACATCTCTGGCTAGCCAGTCCCTATATGCTGAATAAAAAACAAAGTACAACGTTGCAAACAAAGTGTGTCTAAGGACCCAAGATCATAAAGCAGCTGGGCAGCCTTAACCTGATCTCTCAGGCCCTTCACATTCAAACTAGCTAGCTTAATAGAAATCTTTTAAATGTAGATTCCTTAAATACAGACTGGACGGAAATCTGCGGGTGTCAAAACCCAACGGTTTGTCCCAGACTACCGATACCTACATCAGACGTAATTCGTCCTTCTGTGACAATACCACTGACATCCATTTGGAAGGTTAATTTAAGGGCCCTACATAGTGCACAAAAAAACAAGGCACAAAAATAACAATTAGACAACATACAATTATGACAACCCAATGAAAACTTTCAACAAAAGCATGCCAAAAGTTGAGTCTGACCACCTGTCTGGGAAAGTTGGTAGGTGGCTGATATAGCATCCGGGCAAGCCTATTCTGTAAGTCCTGATTGGTTGCTGACTCCAGTGTGGATACTGTGCTCAATAAATATCCACCAGAACCATGACTGCTGGGACATGTATTGAGTTACAACCTGTTCTATTTTTTGTCTGCCCACTTAGATGCAAGTTGTTAAAGTTTTGATTGCATATTGTGTTTACTTATAGTAAGTGTGACTTTTTTAATTGTTTTTGTTCCTGTTATTTGTATTGCCTGTTTATTGATTTTCTGTGTTTTCGTGGGGGGAACACCCTTCCACCATGGTGGATGTACTCCAAGTAAAAGAGCCATTAGCCACAACTTCATCAGCACCATCAGCATGGGTGGCAAAAAGCCCCCAAAAAGACCTGAATATTATAAAGGACTTAAAGATGAATATAAAGAATTCATCTCTAATAATGAACTTTTGCCAGTTCCTTCAGCTATGGATGCAGTGGCTGCATGGACAATCTCCTTGTTGACGATTGACATCAAGCCCTGGAAATTCATGGCTGTCAGCAAGGAGGCTATGGAAGCCCTAAAGGCTTTAATTATCAAGACCAAAGTGTTGGCCCAAAGGTCCAGTGCCATGTGGGGCATCCTGCTGGCATCTGAGGAAGCAGCTAAGTCACTGGTAGAGTGCATCCTTGTCACCCAGAATATGAGGCTTCAAACTGAGGACATGGGCACGAGAAAATCTTGGATCAACTTACATGGGGTTCCCATTTATATCACAGAGGACCATTTGCGGGCTTTCTTCACAGAGTATGGTCCTCTAGATGGGGTATCCTCCATCAAGAGCAAGATTTTGAGGTCCTGGTGACATTGACCTGACCCAAGTTTAATAAGGTACCCAACATCATTACTTGTGGCATTTTTGTAGTTGTTGAGGGTCATTGCCCCTTCTGCTGGGTTTGTGGTGCAGCCAGACACCTGGCCAAGTTGTGTCCAACCAAGAAGCTGACACCACAGACACAACCAACACTGGAGCAGCCCAGAGTGGAAGAAACAAAGAAGGTCTCCAGTGGTTCAGATGAGGTGGTAACGAGAGGAGCAAAGGAGACAAATCCACCTCTCCAGCAGGGTGTCCCAGAAAAGGTTGCTGCTGAACAGCAGCAGAAGCAGGATGTCCTCAACAAAGGAGCTACTAAGTCAGCAGATAAACAGCCAAAGCAACAGCAGTATATGCAGCAGCAGAGGCAGAATCTGCAAGAATAACAACATGAGCTTCACTTCCTCCCCTACTAAGGCTGCATCTTCCCCTTCTCCCTCTCCCAACCAATTCCAAGGAAAGTGGCATCTCAAGAGGGATCTTCCTCTCAGAAGCAAGGCCCTCTTGAAGCCTCTTTTCTAATGTACCTCTGTTGATTTCCTGTCAACAAAGAATCCAAGGAACTTTCCAGGTGCTCCCGGGATTATTACACTTATTAGAAGCACCAGTGGAAACCTTAAGGTCTGGAACTATGTTGTGGGAGCAAAAAATGCCTTCACAAAGCTCTGGATGGGACTGGGAAGCTATATAACATCAGTTTTTTTTTTCCTCAGTCGAGAGATTCCTCTTAATGTGCAGATGCACAAAACCAGACAAGTCTATAGTGATCAACACACAGCATCAGGCTCTGTGCAGATAGAGGGAGCTTAAACATAAATTGAAGTTATTTTGGGAATTGCTGACTCATTCTGGATGCATCCCCCCTTTGTTTTTCTTTTTCCTCCCTGCTCATCCTCTTTTAAGATCTTGTTTTGAGAAATCATTGCTTCACTAACTTAATTTCTGAAAATTTATTTACTTCTGAAAAAATGTTAGGTGAAAGGTGCCTTAGGTTTATTTTAATAAAGTACATTTAGCTATTGATATTAAACAATGATCCCCATTTTAAAATTAATCTTACCTTGGTGTGGTATGCAAAATCTTTTTGTGTAAGAAAATGTGGATTACTACTAAGACAATGGCTAAACATAGGAAAACATAAGGAAAAATTAATTCCTTTAAATAATATGTGGAAATAACCACCCTTCACCTGATGAAGGTCACAAGATGTGAAACATGTGTAAAAATATGGAAAATAAGGTATAATATATACTTTAAAAAATCCACATTATAACCAAAGATGTTTGCGGTTTCTCTCTTCTCCATAAAATATACACTTTTCTTTCACTGGAAAAACTATAACCTCTCCCTTTATATATATATATATATATATATATATATATATATATATATATATATATATATATATATATGCAAGCATGAATTCTATGGCTGGTAACTAAAGTGGCACCTCCTCTCCAAGTGAGGTGGATCTTTAGCAATCCAGTAGAATGAAAATAACACTTATCAAAAGGCAGATGAACTCTTAATGAGTTAATGTTCAGCTAACTAGAGGTGGTATCTCAATAAAATCACTATGGAAAAGTTAACAAAAAAGCACTTTACTATTAATCCCAAGAACATTCATGACTCTCAACAATATTATTATAAAAGATAATGGCATGAAATGGGTTAAGTCTATTGGAATTAACTTCTTATCCAGTAAGGAGGGACTTGTGCAATAGATGTCATCTGACCACCACCCACCACTGTTAGCATAGTTATAAAGAACAATGGCATAAAGGGGTCACACATCTTAGAATTAATCCCTCACTCAATATGAAAAACATGAGAAACAAGTGTCACTAAATTAGGATCCAATGACTGTTTGCATCAAACAAAAATGAATTCTAAGGACATGGAATGTGAAAACAGTAAACCAACATGACCAGTTAGAAAATATAAAGCAGGAAATGAATAGGTTAAATGTTAATTTTAACGCTTATCCAAAATGAGGTGGGCAAACAATGGAGATTTTGTTAGCAAAAATGCTAGGTTGTATAGGCAGGCAGAGAGAAAAACGAGAGGGTAGTAGGACTTATATTAGACCAAGACATGGAGAAATGTGTTCTGTGATACTATCAACTATCTGATAGATTTCTTGTAGTTAAATTAAAAGGAAAATCTTTTAAGATATCCATCATAGCTGTATATACACCAACAGCACAAAGTACAGAAGAAGAAATTGAAAAGTTTTATTGTATACTAGTCAATGCTAAGGCTCAATGTAAATCACTAGAAATTACAATCTTCGTGGGAGATCTGAATGCCAAAGTAGGCAAGGAGAGAGATGATGAAATAGTTGGCAAATTCAAACAAGAGACTTGTAATGAACACAGAGAAAAATGAGTCCAGTGATGCACAGTGAATGATCAGGTAGTAGCCAACACCAGGTTTGAAGAACACCCAAGATGTATGTAAACATGGAGAAGCCCAGGAGCATAAATGCAAAAACAAATCAACTACATAATGATCAATAAAGGATTCAAGAATGCAGTTTTACCCTACAAAATATACCCAAGTGCCAGCTGCAAGAACCACCACCTTCAACTGATATGTAAACTTAGAGTGAAATTATGGGAATTGAAGAAGACCAAGGTAGCACCCAAATTGCAATAAAACAGACACCTGAATGACTCAAATGTGAAGGAGTGCTAAAAGCAGATACTGTAAAGAAAATGAGAATGGAAATTTGAAGAAGAATTAGTAACACCAGCAATCAAGGTCATCCCAAAGACAAGGAAAAAAAAGGAATGGATGACATGAAATCTCAGCATGATGAAAAAGAAGCAAATGACAAGGTATGGCACAGAATATAGAACATTGCACAAAGAAATTAGGAACAAGTGCAGGCAGGCAAAGGAAGAATGGCTCAGTGAAAAGTATGCAGACACAGAAAGAATAAGTATCACAGATAATGCAGACATACATAAAAGTATAAGAGAACTCACAGGACAAAAGACATGCTCATCAACAGGATGCATAAAATCCAAGTTGGATTTAGAGAGAACTGCTCCACAATGAAAGAGAATAACTGACAATACACAGAAATACACAGAGAACCAGAAATAAAATCTGAATTCAGCACTGGCCAAATTGAACAGGCTCAAAGTAGTAGGACCAGACAGAATTGTAATGCAGAAGAGTTAGACCAGAAATAGGACAAGAATGGTGTAATTTTGTTAAAGACACTGGAACAAAGAATGTGATATTTATGCCCAGAATTATATAAGAAAGAGCAATACAAATGTAAAAGGATGTATACCTATGTATTCTAGATTATACAAAAGTGTTTTATAAAGCACACCAAAAAAGAACTGTTGGAAATGCTAGGTAACCTTAAAATAATTGGGAAGAATATTAAAACAATCCAAAACTTATACTGGGAGCAAACCAGCTGCATATGAAAATACCATAGACTGGACATTTGAGCAACAACAAAGTTTTAGAGAAAATGGAAACAAAAAGGACACATACTTAACACCAGAAAGAAACAACTGAAATTTATAAAGCATGTAATGAGGAAAGAGTACTTAGAAAATTTGACACTAACATGGCATAGTGGGATAAAGGAAAACAGCACATAAGCTACCTAATGAGCATGTGTAACAGAACAGAGTTTAGGAGAGTAGCAAAAGGACAAAATTTACTAGAAGAGCTAAAAAGGACAGAAAATTGTGGAGAGCCATGATTGCCAATATCCTGAAGAGACACGGTAGATAGGAGAAAATTAAGAAAACACAAAAAAGGGAAACATTCAAAATATTTCTTAAACTTTAGAAATCTTCTGCTATAAAATTATCTTGATAAGAATATTATTCACTTTACTATAGTGCATATTTGTTGGAAGAAAGATAATTACTGTTAACTGTATATAAAGTCTGATTTGTAAACACAATTTGTCTGACCTTAAAATATCTTAAGTAGATAAAAATATTTGCCCATGTTCTTATCCTACGCAATTCTTCAACTAATTAAAATGGCTTCAGAATAAAATAATAATATAATAGAATTTATAAATGGTTAATTTCTTTTAACTGATATTCATATCTACATTTGTTTAAGATTTCAATAATGTAGTGGATGATCAAAAGTGATGTGTTTGTTAGTTTAAATAGATACATTTTAAAGTATACTCATTTAGAATGTTGTTGTCTCACTTACATGCAGAAACCATAGAGAAAAAAAAAACTCTTCTTCTCCTCTTTCTCCTGACCTTTCCTCTCCACTGTCTTTCACTTGCCAACACCGTTTGCAAAGGAAAAGCAAAACTCTCTCCACCCATCATTCTTTCTGGCTTTTATACAACCGCCACTCACCGATAATGCATAGGTACTTCCCTATATAAGTGTTATTTCCACTTTCCTAGCTTTTCCAATTCTGTCATTGGTTAAGTTTTCACTTTTTGTTTCTTTTTCTCTCATGTCTTTATCACAGATGTATGTGACCATGGCTCTCAACAGCTTCCACTGTTTTAATCATCCAGTACATTATTGAAATTTTAAACAAATGAATATGAATTTGGAGTCATTGTCATGACTATTTTGGGGGTAAAGTTTCTTGTTGCCTTATCTATAATTTAAAATTAAATAGGCCCACTCATAGCCTGGGTGTCCTATCACAAAGAGTTCAGTTTACCCTACTATTTTATGTAGTGAAGAAAATGGTGACTTACCTCATCAAACCAAGTGACAATGAGTTGCATGTATTTTACAACAGAAAAGAAAGTGCACACAGGACTCTTGTCTATATATGAGAATGTCATGCAAATTTTTGGTCACACCTCAACTAATCACTGACTTTTTGACCTAGATATGAACTGGTGCTGCATATGACGGGCAAATTGGTTCTACGAATTCATGAATGTTGCACCAGCTATAATAAAAGCCACTGTGGATACCACGTTATCGAGAAATGAGTCAGTCTGATGAGCAACCGCATTATATATTGATGATATTTACATTGACAGGAGCATGACTTCTGCAGACCGTGTGAAAGAGCACTTGGCTGCTTTTGGTCTGGCTTGCACAGATCTGGAGTGGTTATGGGACAGCACATGTTCTGGGTCTTCATGCCAAGGGGGAGAACAACTCATTTAATTGGAGGCATAGAAATGACATTCTATCATGATGCAATGTCTTATGATGTGGAAAGCTGGTGGGTCACATTCCTGTGTGTGGTTTGCTCCACATAGCTGGATCATTTCTTAAACGCAGAACAGTGTTGATCCTGTCTGGCTGGGATGACAAGTGGCAGATGTCCCCCACCAAAAAAGTGAATGCAACAGCCTTGTTTGGAATTTGAATTTGGCTTGCTGTTGTAAAAATTGAATTTGTACGTATTATAGTCTAAATTTGAATTTGTACCTTATAGTCTAACAAAGACAATTTACAGTGAGAATGGGATCAAGTTATAAAAATCTGCAACCAGTAAATAAATTTTCACATTTCATCTCTTCAAAAATTAATTTATTTCTCATTTTCTTTTAGTTTCTATTTATATATTGTTTTCATACTGGTATAGTTGCTTGCCAAGGCTCCGTATTTTTGAATGATACTTGTTCTCTTCTATCCATTCATTTTAAGACTTCTCTCTTTTTCAAATAGACTAGCTTATTTTTTGTGGGTACTTGTCAATATTTTAACCAATTGCTATTGTTTTTTCTCCTCTACAGAAGGTACTCCTTTCAGTTTTATTTTGGATTTTGGATGTTTCTCCTAGTATGAGGTGTAGTCCATTTCTGCTGTTCAAACTGTCTTTTAACAATTTTGTATCTTTTTATAGTTCCATGATCTGTATTTTTAATTTGATTTTCGAAATCACTTTGTTATTTATCTTCATTGTGCCTTTTTCCTGACTTTAAAATTTTTCTATTGCCATTCTTGCACCAATATAAATCAGGTCATTAATCTGTTTTGTTTTTAGTTGCAATATTTGTAGAAGTTTATTGACATTCTTTTTACTGATTTCATTTACTTTCAGTCTTTGATTGTAAGGAGTGATAGTTGTTTGTATTTTTTGTTTTTTGCTTCACTGTATGCTGTTACTCTTTTTATTCTACTTATTTTCTCTGAATCACTGCTGATGGCCTTTGAACAATGTTGAAAGCAACAACCTATCAGTTTCGTAACATAGAAATTAGTTAAATTAGAATTCAAGTATAAACCAACAACTGGAGAATAGAAAAAGTAAAATTATATAAAACTTTGAAATTCAAGCTGATCACCTAACCTACAATCTATATCTAGTGATTGTAAACAAAAAGATTTAACAAATAGTGGATGTTGCCGTTTTAGCATAGTATAAAGTGAAACTGAAAGAGAGAATGGAGAAATATTTGAACATTGTAAGAAAATAAAAAAGATTATAGAATGTTTGTCATAGTTGTAATCAGTATTACTAAAGCCACTGAACAGAATTGGAAATTCAAGGATGAAATGACACTATCCAGATGGTAGCATGACTAAAATCAGCAAGACTACTGAGTAGGGTACCATAATACTGAGGAAACTTGCTACCACTTTATCAGTGGCAAAAATCACCTAATGCTACTTGAGTGAAAGTTCAATGCATTTAAAATAATGCCAATAATAAGTGGATGGACAACAGTAATAATATTAATAATGGATACAATAAAAACAATTGATCTAAAAATGTAAATTACAGACTGTAAAAACCAGGAAGAAAAAATTAAAAACTACAAAATTTGTTGTGCAATATAAGAAAATCCATGTTATGAATCATTTCCTACTATAGATGACTCTCCCCAGCTGCCTACCAATAGTCATTCTTTCTCTTTACATGACTTCCTCTCTTTTTTACTTTTTTCTTTATCATCTTTTCTCTTTCTTAATAAATGCAATCCATCCTGAACTTACACAGCACTTAGCTTAAGTGGTAGAGTGAAAAAACAGCAGAAGAATGTGAAGGAAACCAATAAAAGGTAAAAATGAATAAAAAAGAACAAATAACAAAGTGAAAAATAAATTAAATGTAATGTCACCTACAAATGATATTTTCAACACCAAAAACATTCAGATTTGTCAGATTTTTTTAAAGTACTTAAGTAGTTTACTTAATAACAATCTATCAGTTTTAGTTAATTTTGCATGCTTCTTTTGTTTTTATTTTCTTCTCAATCTATTGCTTTATTACTTTATCTTTGATCTTTCTTTCTCTGCATGTCTCTCTTCACTACAAGTTCAGTCAGTAGAAAAGATCA
The DNA here is from genome assembly GCA_964036315.1 of Acanthosepion esculentum. NCBI lineage: Eukaryota > Metazoa > Mollusca > Cephalopoda > Sepiida > Sepiidae > Acanthosepion > Acanthosepion esculentum. The sequence goes on along the minus strand of OZ038492.1, from coordinate 50,038,613 downwards.
CAAATTAGAAAGCAATACAAATAAGATAAGCTAGCTAAATATGAATAGATACATTTATTATCTACTATGAGATTTATGAATCAATTTGTCAGATTGTTCCTTTTAACTGATCTGTCAGTTATATCTAGTTTGATAGAAGTATGTTCATATCTAGCCCTCTATATTGATATAAATTCCATAAAATTGATGAAGTAAGAAGCAATAAAAACAATATATGACAAAGATTTCTAAGTGGAACTGGATTATGAAATATACATTCATTTAATAGCACACCTGTATTAACAACTGTAAAAAACAACTGAAACAACTGTAAAAAATACAAACAGCTCCAATAATCTGATGATGACTAATCATTTTGTAGGTTTACATGACAATCTATAGTTATGCCTATAAATGTTGTAAACAAGCAGACAATAAAATGTCTTTTAACTGAAATATAATGTTATGCTCAAAGATCTTATTCTTTTAATTTTGTAATATTAACATTTTTAAAACATGTTTCATTTTAGATCATGCTATTAGTGAGTTGTTAACTGGGGCAAAAGATGGCTTGTTAATTTTAATGCCTCCAAAACTAAACTGCTCTATTACTCATCTGAGAGACCCCTTTCTGCCTTCCATCAGCATGACTGAGGCTAACCTCCAGGAAAGTAACTCATTGTGCTTTCTTGAACTAACATTCTCAGTTGAAATGAAGTAGAAAGACTATATTAAATTAATTTCTAGGTCAGCTGCTAAAAAAGTTGGTTTACTGAGCTGTGCTATACAATTTTTCTCTGCTGAATCTATCTTTCATATTTACAAGTCTCCCATTGATCCATACTTAGAATATTGCCACCACATGTTGTCTGGTGATCCTTTATCATTGATAAAATCCAAGGAGAATTAGTTATATTATTGGTCCTAATTTGGTGCCTCAGCTACCCACCACTATAAAGTTGCCACCATATGCTTTTTCTATAAATGCTTTCATGGCAACTGTTCAGATGAGCTCTTCGCCATGGTACCTAGACTTTTTGAATTCGAGCACATTAGTAGACTGCTGATAAGGTCTTACCAATTTATAGTAACATATATATATACATATATATGTTACATATATAGTTTATACATATATATCTATATACATATATATGTTACATATATAATTTATACATATATATCTATATACATATATATGTTACATATATAATTTATACATATATATCTATATACATATATATGTCACATATATAATTTATACATATATATATATATACATATATATATATATACATATATATATATATATATACATATATATATATATATATATACATATATATATATATATATATACATATATATATATACATATATATATATATATATATATATATATATATATATATATATATATATACATATATATATATATATATATATATATACATATACATATATATATATATAGGAGCAGTGGATTAAAAACACTGCTGAAAATTTTGACATCAGCATGGGAAACGAACATAATCCTCAGTGCTAAGAAATCCGTCCTCATCCACAATGAGGAGCAGTGGATTAAAAACACTGCTGAAAATTTTGACATCAGCATGGGAAACGAACATAATCCTCAGTGCTAAGAAATCCGTCCTCATCCACAATGAGGAGCAGTGGATTAAAAACACTGCTGAAAATTTTGACATCAGCATGGGAAACGAACATAATCCTCAGTGCTAAGAAATCCGTCCTCATCCACAATGAGGAGCAGTGGATTAAAAACACTGCTGAAAATTTTGACATCAGCATGGGAAACGAACATAATCCTCAGTGCTAAGAAATCCGTCCTCATCCACAATGAGGAGCAGTGGATTAAAAACACTGCTGAAAATTTTGACATCAGCATGGGAAACGAACATAATCCTCAGTGCTAAGAAATCCGTCCTCATCCACAATGAGGAGCAGTGGATTAAAAACACTGCTGAAAATTTTGACATCAGCATGGGAAACGAACATAATCCTCAGTGCTAAGAAATCCGTCCTCATCCACAATGAGGAGCAGTGGATTAAAAACACTGCTGAAAATTTTGACATCAGCATGGGATCTCTGGACTCTGCAGAATCTTCGGACCTTGTCGGCCTGTTTATATTGTACAACTTAACAGCGCACAGAGAATTAGACATTGAAGACATCGGGCTGTACCGAGACGACGGGCTCATGGTAGTGAGGAGCTCCACAAATTTCAAAACTGATAAGATTAGAAAGATAATTTATAGTGAATTCGGAAAAATAGATCTAAAAACTATAGTAAACACCAAATTAAAAAGGGTAAACTTCCTCGACTTAACTCTAGACTTAGTAAACAAAAATTACACACCCTACAGAAAACCCAATACCAACCCCCTGTATGTACACCCTAAGTCAAACCACCCCCCATCTATAATTAAGCACATACCCACATCAGTAGAGAAAAGAATAAGCATGAACTCTGCAAATAAGGAAATATTCCAAGCTCATAGTAAGTTTTATAACACGGCCTTGAAAAATAGCGGATACAGAAACGCTGAAATAAGCTATACAAACAATAGCACTAATAGTAAGAAAAATAGGAAAAGAAATGTCATATGGTATACACCTCCGTTCAACCAAATGGTCAGCACTAAACTTGGCCATAAGTTCCTAGCTTTAATAGGTAAACACTTCCCCAAAAATAGCAAACTAAGCCAAATCTTTAATAAGAATAGCCTAAAGTTAAGTTACAGCTGCACTGAAAACCTAGAAAGAATAATAAAAAGGCATAATAGTAAAATCTTAGGAAAACACCCATGCCAAAACAGTGCCAATAAAACTCCTAAACTGCAACTAGACAGAAAAAATGAAAAATCATGCGATTGTAGAAACCCTAATGACTGCCCGTTAGAAAACAGATGCCTTACTAAATCCGTGGTATACCAATGTACCATCTCATCTACGGAGAATCCTAATACTGAAAAATTATACATAGGGTCAACTAAGAATAATTTTAAAATTAGATGGAGACAACACAAAAGCTCCTTCAACAACATCCAAAATAGAAGTCAGACATCTCTATCTCAATACTACTGGCATTTAAAGGAAACGAACAAAACACCGAAAGTAAAATGGAAAATAATAAATAGAACTAGAACATGTAAAACCTGGGATGACCCATGCCCTCTGTGCCTACACGAAAAACTGCACATAATTAGATGTCTAAATAGTGAAAAGTTACTAAACCATAGACATGAGTTAACGGTGTTCTGTCGTCATCAAATGATTTTCGCATTAAATAATTAATAAATAGATTTAAACAAATTAAATCCATAATTTAAAAGCCTTAAAAAACTCAGCCCAATAATTATTGAGAAAAACCCTTTGATAAAAAAAGCCATGTAAATAAACAAATAAACAAACAGATCAAATAGATAATAATGAAACATAACCTTCTAGTCACTCAACGACTAAAGGCAAACCCATAAATAAAAAAGA
>OZ038492.1:50010126-50017626 GCA_964036315.1 Acanthosepion esculentum | reverse complement strand
ACACATTTATTACAAAAACCAAATGCATATTAATTACAAACAATACGAATCTTCACTAAGACATATTATAAAGAAATATACTACCCCAATTGATCCGAATAAAAAAATCAAATTAATTATCTATTGTAAAATATTTAAGACAGCTAACCTTATACTCAAAAATAACAACACACCAGCTAATTCAAAATTACAAAGAACAGACATTATATATGAGTTTAAATGCGCCTTAAGGAACTGTGTTCCTGATCAAACCTGACTCATAAATAATTAGCAATAATAATTTCAGAGCAGAAATAGAGTTTCTGGACAGTTCTTACACACCCTTTATCCAGAAAAGAAATCTGTTGTTCGAACACAACAAAAATTAAATAAAAATCTTAAGCGTAGTACCATGTCTGTCGCTTTTAATGAAACATGCATGAACATATATATATACATATATATATACACATATATATATATACATATATACTTATATATCGATATAAACATACATATATATATACATATACACTTATATATAAACATACATATATACATACATATACATATATAATTGTATATATATATACATATATATATATATATACATATATATATATATATATACATATATACTGTTGTGCAGTGGCACAATAGTAAAAAGAAGAAAATCAAGTCGAGGTTGGTTTAAGGAACAAGTGTATTTAACATCACAGATACAAAGGTAGGAAACGGGTACTACTCAGCTAGGCAGTTGTAGTACTGTCGCTGCTTACACACCCCGGGTAGGTATTACTGGCACTATATATAGTGAGAACCGGTGTAATTCCCTTGTGTTAGAAAGGCCGGTGTAACACCCCGCCCCCTTTGAAAATATCCCGTCTGGGGATTAATAACGTTTTTGTTTTGGGTTCACCCTAATCAACTCCGTTGATTTCCGTTTTCTTTTTGACCTCCTATTCTCAGGAGCTGTCTCTGAAAAGTCACCTGAAAAGTATCAAACACTGTGTCCATGATGTCCTCCTCGGACGATCTGGTCACCTCACTGTTCGAGTATCTTTTCCGGATTTGGTTAGTGTGACGTTTGTGCACGAAATCTGGCCCCTTAATCATATAGACCATGTTGCCTATTTGTTTCTCAATAGTGCCGGACTCCCAAAAGGTCCTATTATTTCTATGAATTTTGTAGAAGACTCTTTCGCCAACTTTATACCGTTTTTTTGTTATCGTTTTTTTTTAGGTTTGGCCTATCCTGGTTTGGTAACAACTTGTGGAAAATTGATCTAACCTTGCGTCCGAATATGACCTCAGCAGGTGTCTTCGACGTTTCGATGTTTGCATTCGGAGTGACCCTGTAAACTTGTAAGAACTGTTAGATTGACTTATCCATCGGTGATCCACTAGCTTTTCTCAGAGCTCTCTTGAACGTATCTACGAATCTCTCCGCTTGCCCATTACTTCTTAGGTGGTATGGTGGAATGGTTATATGCTCAATTAGATAATCCTCACAGAGATGTTTAAATTCGGTAGACGTGAATTGCGTTCCATTGTCTGTGACAATGCAGTCTACAACTCCAAACCTAGCGAATAGTTCATACAGGAAGTTTATAGTTGCCTCGGATGTGGGGTTCTTGCATTTCAGTACTTCCGGCCACTTAGATAGACTGTCTATAACAATGAGATAGTAGAAACCATCTAACAGTTCCTCAAAATCTAAGTGAATTCTCGACCAAGGTCGGTCCGGTTTTGCCCACGATCCGAATTGAGTCGGAGGAGCTTTCATAGCTAATGCGCATCCTCTACACTCCCTGACTTTTTCTTCTATATCCTTATCCATGTTTGGCCAGAAAACGAAAGAGCGCATAAGGCTTTTCATTCTTGATATGCCTGGATGTCCTACATGGAATTCCTTGAGCATTCTTTTCTGTAATGTCGTAGGAATTACGACCCTGTCGCTATATAACAGGACGTTATCACAAATTGAATAAATTTCCTCATCCAGTTGGTTACTGTTGATTTTTTCTTTCGTGCTTATAATAAATTCGTCCACATCTGCCTTACTCTTAATCTCATCAAGCATTACTGGAAGTTCTCTTATCGTGTCACATAAAGTATTTTTTACTTCAACTTCCGCTTGAATGGCTGCTATTACCATATCCTCCAATGGTTCTGTCTGCTTAGGTATTAACCTTGATAAGCCGTCTGCATGACCAAGTTTTTAGATGGTACATACTCCATTTGAATATTGTAATTCAGAAGAATGATACCCCATCTTTGGAGTCTATTCGCCGTATGTTGTGGTAGTCCCTTTTTCGATCCAAAAATCGTTAGTAAAGGTTTGTGATCTGTTTGTAACAGAAATTGTCTACCGTGCAAGAAACGATGAAATTTCTTTACTGCGAATATAATGCTTAGCGCCCCTTTCTCGATTTGCGAGTAATTCTTTTCGGCTGGTAAAAGTGAACGGGATGCATGGGCTATGGGTTTTACTTTTCCATCATCCATTTTGTGTAGTATGCATGCTCCTATGCCATAGGCACTGGCATCGCTTGCAACTATAATATCACGCTTGGGATTATAATGTGCCAGAAACAAGTCAGGCGTTAATATATCTTTAATTTCCTGAAATGCTTCTTCGCACTCTTGCGTCCAGACCCATTTTTGGTCCTTCCTTAACAGTTCATTTAAGGGTGATCTTAGTTTATGCATATTTGGCACGAATACATTGTAATAATTTGCCAAACCTAAGAAACTTTGTAGAGACGCAATATTTTCTGGAGCAGGCATGTCCCTTATTGCACTCGATCTATCTGGATCCGGTCTTCTTCCATGTTCATCGATGATTTGCCCCAAGTATTTTATTTTTTCCATGAAAAAAGTACATTTTTCCTGTTTCAGTTTAAATCCATAATCCTGGATCCTTTTGAATACTTGGTTTACATGAGCTTTGTGTTGTTCTTTGCTAGCGTTGTTCATTAACACATCGTCCAGGTACCCTACTGCGAAGTCCAACTCACTCAACATCATTATGGATTTCGTTAATCGGACTGACTTCCTCATCTTGGTTGCTTTCCTCACAACGTTTCGGCCGTCTGATCCTCCGGCCTTCTTCAGGTGCATCTCGAACTCGGGAACCGTCGGTCTGGAATTTCGAACCCAACCCTTTATTGTTACGGGGGTACCATGTTCTCGTTCCATTAAGGCCATCGCTGCTGCTACTACTGCTTGACGCCATCGTTGCTGCTGCTGTTGCTTCTATTATCGTTAGGTTTAAATATACCAAAAATTCATACACGATCGTCCCAGTGACACATGGCCGAGGCGACTAGGACGTTGGAACAGTGATTGCAAGTTCTCCCGATGTTCTGAGTTCAATCCCGAGCAAAGGCAGTGACAACGATAATAGAAGCAACAGCAGCAGCAACGATGGCGTCAAGCAGTAGTAGCAGCAGCGATGGCCTTAATGGAACGAGAACATGTAACAATAAAGGGTTGGGTTCGAAATTCCAGACCGACGGTTCCCGAGTTCGAGATGCACCTGAAGAAGGCCGGAGGATCAGACGGCCGAAACGTTGTGAGGAAAGCAACCAAGATGAGGAAGTCAGTCCGATTAACGAAATCCATAGTGAAAACCCCTCATCCCAAAAATATAGACAATTACTCAACATCATGTCCATTGTTTACTGAAAAATCGCAGGGGCGACTTTGACTCCCAAAGAAAGTCTGTTAAACTTGTACAATCCCTTCTGGGTATTGATGCATAGCAGCTTTGAACACTCCTGATCGACTGGGATTTGTAAATACGCGTCACTGAGGTTGATTTTAGAAAAATATTTCCCTCCACTCAGTTTCGCGAATATTTCTTCGGAAGCGGATAATGGTGATCCTTTAATGCATTGTTTAAACCTGTTGAGAAATCGGCACAAACCCTAATCTCCTTGCTCTTCTTTTTGATGTAAACTGTTGGCGCAGCCCACTCACTGTGATCAATTTTTTCGAGGACACCCATGTTTTCGAGTCTTTCTAATTCACCGTCTATTTGTTCTATAGCGGCGTATCGAACATTTCTTTTCTTTTTGAACACTGGCTGTTCATTTTCTTTGACTTCAAATTTTGCTACTCAGAACATCGGGAGAACTTGCAATCACTGTTCCAACGTCCTAGTCGCCTAGTACACCTTCCAAGACCGCCTGTAAATACGTCTGGAAAATTCTCTTTTAACTCCCTCTTAAGTTTTTCTGCCTCCACATTCGAATCCTCAACTTTTTGACAAAAAGAGCTTAAAGGCAGATCCCACAGTCTAAATTTTTCGAACAGATCAGTTCCAAAGAGGTTATTTGATTTTCGCATGACAAAAATTTTGCTTTTTCGGTCTTATTCTGAAAAGAAATATTCGTCAATAATTCTCCTTCGAAGGTGATTTTTTCACCACTGACGCGTCTCGCCGTTTTATGTGATTTAATCATAGTGGGTCTCCCAAGCTTCTTCCATGTCTGTACATTAATGATGGAAATATCAGACCCACTATCAAGCTGTAGTCTTACTTTCTTTTTAAACATTTTGACCTGTACAAATTTCCGTCTATTTCGTTCCTCAGGTTCAATTTTCGTGAGTTTAATGGATGTCTTCTTTCTACCAGATTTTTTCCTACATTGTGATGCCTTATGCCCCTTCTGGTAGCAGTTGTCACATTGTTTGAATTTGTAGGGACACTCATTGTACCAATGTTTATCTCCACACCTCCAACACGGTCCAGGTGGATCTTTTCCCTGTTTTTTCCTCTGGTTATTTTTTGAAGTCAAATTTTTCTTCTGATGGACCTTTTTAATGTGCGACACTCCGCTTTCCTCTATGTCACGACTGTCCTGTTTCAACGCAACAAACCGTTCATAGTCTTCCGCTAAGCTTTGTAGTTTTAAATTCGGCTCGTTTTCGAGTTTATTTAAAACACAATGCCTGATCTCAGCGTCTTTACCTAAAACCAGCCCTTGCACAAATATTAAACATTTAAAATTATCTGATGATAATTCCTCCAGTTTAAAGTCGTCGCAATGCTTGTTTACAATACTTGCATAAGTAGTGTAATCATCTTCCTCTCTTCTAGTGACATTCATACACTTATATCTCCTGTGAAAAAGAGAAGTTTTTGTAGAAAACAGTTCTGTTAGTAGAGTAACTGTCTCTTGGAAGTTCAACTCAGTGGTCTTTTTTGGAAGGATAAAATTCACGAACTTTGTATGCTGTTGTTGTAACAGTCTTTCTTCAAATCTTTCTTCCTTTTTTCTTTGGGCATTCAGTTGCTCCAAAATCACTTTTTTAAATTTCTCCCCACTTTCAAGTTGTCGTTGAAGTTGTTGCTTTTGCAACGCGAGACTTTGTTCTGTTTGAAATTTGAACAATTGAAGAAGAGACTCTCTTAATTCTGCGTCCATGGTACGAATTCAATTTACGCACCATACAGTTTACACTTGTATCAAAAAATCAGTTTCCCCAAGGCTTGCTTAATAAAATTAGTTTGCTCAACTAATACATAAACAAGAAATATATTATTTCTTAGCCAAAAAGTCAATCCAAGTTTTTCTTTGTTACAAAAAAAATCATTTTGCAAATGTCATTTGTTGCATGCGGTATTTCTCGTAAAAAAAAATCCGTCGCTTTAAGGAGTGTCGACTAATGGGAAAGTCACAAATTTTTTTTTTTTCAACCTCTTTGTGGTTTTGCACAAATATGACTCGAATATTTAACAGTCTTTGTTAAGCACAAATGACTTACGCGAATATATATTTTTCACTCGACAAATCATTTAACTTTGAAGGGGAGAGAAAAAAAAAATCTTACGGTGAAAAAAAAACTTTTTTTTCGAAACACTTGGTGTCAGTATTTTCAATTATTTTAATAATTGACAATATTATTCGTGTTCTCACGCTGTAGACTTTTGGTAGCAAGTTTTTGGATGTTTTTTTTTACGTCGCCAAATTATTATTGTAGTAATTAATTTGCTATTAATCCTTGCGTATCCAAATATCTGTTTGAAATGACGAAGGTGTTTTGCCGTAAAAATCTTGCGAATCCTTGTATTTCAATCACTTTAGGTGATTGTCTGCAGTGATATCGTTTCGATTCCGACGTCGCCAATCTGTTGTGTCGTGGCACAATAGTAAAAAGAAGGAAATCAAGGCGAGGTTGGTTTAAGGAACAAGTGTATTTAACATCACAGATACAAAGGTAGGAAACGGGTACTACTCAGCTAGGCAGTTGTAGTAAGGTCGCTGCTTACGATGTTTATTAACACGCCCACGTGTGTCAAATGTGGCACAAGGCCGGTTTAATGTGGTCTTCCGAGCCCGTAGGCTCGGGCAAAAATTTCCCGTAGAACCCGTATAAACGGGATCGGGGTGGTCAACCTCCCCGAACGAGGCTCTGCCCTTCGGCGGAGCCTCGTTCGAGTTCCTCTCTGCCCAAAGGCAGAGAGTTCCCCTCTCCCTCAGAGGCAGAGAGTTCGACCGAATAGCTGAGACGTCCAAAAAGGACTGTCGCTGCTTACGATGTTTAACAACACGCCCACGTGTGTCGAATGTGGCACAAGGCCGGTTTAATGTGGGCTTTCCGAGCCCGTAGGCTCGGGCAAAAATTGCCCGTAGAACCCGTATAAACGGGATCGGGGTGGTCAACCACCTCGAACGAGGCTCTGCCCTTCGGCGGAGCCTCGTCCGAGTTCCTCTCTGCCCAAAGGCAGAGAGTTCCCCTCTGCCTCAGAGGCAGAGAGTTCGACCGAACAGCTGAGACGTCCAAAAAGGACTGTCGCTGCTTACGATGTTTAACAACACGCCCACGTGTGTCGAATGTGGCACAAGGCCGGTTTAATGTGGGCTTTCGGAGCCCGTAGGCTCGGGCAAAAATTGCCCGTAGAACCCGTATAAACGGGATCGGGGTGGTCAACCACCTCGAACGAGGCTCTGCCCTTCGGCGGAGCCTCGTCCGAGTTCCTCTCTGCCCAAAGGCAGAGAGTTCCCCTCTGCCTCAGAGGCAGAGAGTTCGACCGAACAGCTGAGACGTCCAAAAAGGACTGTCGCTGCTTACGATGTTTATTAACACGCCCACGTGTGTTAAATGTGGCACAAGGCCGGTTTAATGTGGGCTTTCCGAGCCCGTAGGCTCGGGCAAAAATTGCCCGTAGAGCCCGTAAAAACGGGATCGGGGTGGTCAACCACCTCGAACGAGGCTCTGCCCTTCGGCGGAACCTCGTCCGGGTTCCTCTCCGCCCAAAGGCAGAGAGTTCCCCTCTGCCTCAGAGGCAGAGAGTTCGACCGGCTAGCTGAGACGTCCAAAAAGGACTGTCGCTGCTTACGATGTTTAACAACACGCCCACGTGTGTCGAATGTGGCACAAGGCCGGTTTAATGTGGGCTTTCCGAGCCCGTAGGCTCGGGCAAAAATTGCCCGTAGAACCCGTATAAACGGGATCGGGGTGGTCAACCACCTCGAACGAGGCTCTGCCCTTCGGCGGAGCCTCGTCCGA
>OZ038492.1:49916129-49998629 GCA_964036315.1 Acanthosepion esculentum | reverse complement strand
TAAATCTATTAATTTATAATATTAATGCTCTGTAAATTTAAATTTACATAGAGCACTATTGTGTAAAAATAAAAATATCTATAAGAACACCGGATTTTATATCTTACTGTTCTTTCCTTTTTATTTATATATACATATATATATGTGTATATATATATATATATATATATATATATATATATATATATATATATATGATAACAACTTTAGATTTTGATTTTCAGATGCTCTTTTTTTTCCTGAAACATGAAGAGCATTAAAAGAAATCAATTCTTAATATGAGTGAAGCAGCACAAAAATGTCAAATGGTAAACATTTTATAATATAATTTTTTTCTTCTTTGTTGAACGTGAAAAGATTCTTCATGAAACGAGTGCTTTTCCCATTGCTTCTTTGAACTGATTCTTTTGTTAGGATAAAGAATTTAATAATAAGTCTTTCACAGTTAAAAATTTACATAATGAAAAATAAAGGGTGAATAAAAATGGGGGAGAGAAGAAAAGTATGTAATCACTAAATTAATGGTTTCAAATGCACTAATGCATTAAAGGATTTCTTTTTCTTTACATGAGTCATTTGCTGCCAACAGTCAAGTAGAGAAATACAATATATATATATATATATATATATATATATGTTAAATTCAGAACAAATTGAGGTCTATACTATCAGCAACATTTTAAAGCCTAATCGAAACTTGGTCTGCAGCTGGTACATGATCTTCTCTTTGCAGATGATGCTGCTCTATTAGCACACAGTCTAAAAGACATTCAAAGTATCTTTGATAAATTCTCTGAAACAGCAAAAGCATTTGAATTCACTATCAACATAAAGACGACTGAGCTAATGTACCAGGCAATCCATCTCTCATAAATCCTTCAGGCTTTATTGCACTTAAGAAAGTACAAATGAAATATGTCTTTCCCTTACCTGATTTTCTCTACAATAGCCCCTGCTAGCATGCATAAGTGTAAAACAAAAGACACCAACCACTGTTGGCCCCTATTTATCGTTCGCAAGAGAAGAGTTCATTATTATTATTATACATCTCAATGGATTAAATTTAAAAATATTTTCTTCTTTATGTGCAAGCAAAAAATTGCAAGTCTAGATTCAATGAATGTAGGTATTATTCAAACATTTGGAATCTACCCATGATCATTACCAAGGGTTTACATAGACAGATTGACGTCAAAAATAAAGAAACATATAAAAAGTCTTCACTGGACTGAATCTATCAATTATTAAATATATTAAGAATCTAATATCCAAACAGAAGAAAATATAATTTAGCTATTTTTTTTTGTTTTTTCTTAATTTATTTTGAAAACAGCTCCAAGAATTTGAAGCCTTTTTGACAACTGATACTGTATAGTATATGAATATCTACATAATTTTCTGATCCTGTTTTTTCTTCTTTTATGTCAATTTAGGCTATGAAAAATAAACTCCATTAATGAATACATTTTGAAAACTCACAAACCTATATGTGAAGTGTTTGTCATAAACTCAGAATTATATACCTCCAAATATGTACAATATGACATACATACATACAAATGGATTTTTTAATCCAACAACATGATAAACTTTTTTTAAGTGGGTATACATATTTCAGTTGGTATCCCTGTTTTTTATTTTCTTAAACAGTGAAATTGCTAACTGGCTTAGATTGAGAAATCTTACTATATGTGTATATGCTAAAATCCTACTGGAGATTTTGCCATTTCAACTGAATTGATATGACACTGCCAAAAGTACAATATACCTTCCAGCATAATAGGATATTGATGAATATGATTTTCACAGCTCAACAAAGCCAAGAGTATGAATAAAAATAAGGCTTGTGTCAAGTATTCATACTCTTACAAAGGCCTTCAACACTGTAAAGAGAGAACTAATGTGGAAGAACTTGAGATGTTTAAGCTGTTCTCATCATTTCATAGATATTATCCAGTCATTTCAAGATGACATGCAGGGCCAGTACAAGGGTCTCTGCCAGTCCTTGAATCTATGATACAGGGCCCCCTAACTCTACTACATCTCAATTTTCCTAAGGTAGTATTCATATAAAATACAGATTTTATTGTAAGATAATTATGTACAATAATAGATCATATGCAATATAAGTGAACAATTCAACTAGAAAAACTGAAAATAAATACAATGTAGCTAAATAGAAATTATAAACAGGTCATAATAGATCATCCCATCTTAAATAAATCAACAATGCTTTTCAGCAATTTTTAACAACTTGAGATTGTTCTTGTTAAAATGTTGAATAATATAACACATTCCACATCATGGATAAAAAATAGCGAATCTTATATGGTGTTTTTTTGAGATTTAGCATGTGTAAAACAAATTCACAAATTTGGACAAAAAGAAAATAAGACATCAAAATCAACAAAATTTTTTTATCTTTTAATAGTTGTGCTTAGTTTAATTTGTAACATATATAAATGTAGGTAGAAAAAAATCTAATGTCCATAAGAGAGTGAGTCACAAAGCACTGCTTGGGCCCTCTCGGTAAGGGGTAGTACATGCTGACTCTGAGGACATGGCAATATCTGTTAATGTTGGTGGTTTACTTTTAGAATCCATCAAGATACAAAATAATATCAAACAAGTTGACTTTGTAACACTTACATTATTCTCCATGACTTTAAAAACTGTGTGTGTGTGTGTGTATCAATATTGTACAACTGGTAAACTATTCAACATCCAACATTTCTTGTCTGAGATCTTATGTATGCCAATATATATGTTTGTGTGTGTGTGTGTGAATAGAGTCAAGTGGAAAACTTTTCGTTACTAACACATTTCATCCTCTGATCAACTTTATCAAAACAAATATAAGGATTTTTTATTTTGTAACAAGAATTTATAAACAGAAGTAAAAATATCAGGTTTTCAAAAGTTTTTAATTTAAGTATGCTCATAAATAGAATTATATGTCTTTCCTTGCAGTGAGTGCTGTATAGTATTTTAGTATTATCTACTAATATTTGTTTGCAATGCAATAATTGATATGCGCATGAAGTTTCAATAAGTGACACATCAACATATGACAAGTGTGGTGCATGTGTCACCAATGTAAGAATTGCATTTGATTGCTGATATTGGAGATTCAGTTTGAGAATTCATAAACATTGTTTTTAAATAGAATGGATTTTTGAGGTCATAAGTTATTAATAGTGTTAATAATTAGGTTAGATATTTTTAACTTTTTATAGTAAATGATAAATCTGAGGTTTTTGTTTGGATATCAAGAGATATGTACTAGTGAATTATGTTTCTAATGGATTTTTCATTTTGTTTATAGTTATAATACATCTGGGTAATGGTTCTTTACTTTTTTATATCAGGATGATTGCTCATGTTACATTTTTTTCTTTTTTTCTTAAAAGCTAATTTTATTTGCTTGTTAACAATATGATTGTGGAAATTATTGTAGACATGTGTTTGTTTTAGGTTTCATGCTCAAATATATATTTCTAAAGAAAATAGTGGATTTTGTTATTTATTGATCCAAGTTTGTTTTTTTTACTTAAATGTTATTATCAGTGGATACCCATATTTGACTAGATGCTGTCTGAGAGCACATATTTTACTTTAATAAGATTTCTTGAATATTCAAGATTCAAGACAAAAATAAATAAATATACTGTTTAATAAATAAATGGAGTATAATTAATAAATATGAGTATCCACTAAAAATAATGTTTAATAAAATCTGACGGATTAATAAATTTTTTAAATTTATTAATTCTTTATAAATTCCTTTGTTTAAAAGATTTTACCAATGAATCTGAATCTAACAACACTTTACCCTTCCAAGAGATACCATGTTACATAGAACTAATAACGACCTTCATTTGAAGGTTTACAGAAAATCTGCAAACAAGAATGACCTTATCAATTTTTATTCCCACTACCACAACAGGATAAAATCTGGAATAATTATAGGATTCTATTTAAGAACACTAAGAATCTGCAGCCTCCAATACTTACTGGAAGAAGAAATATACATAGAAAACCCTTTCAAAAACCTACAATATTCTCACTATTTCATTTACAATGTTAAGTGAAAGGTATACAAAACATTTAACTGCAAAAATGATAACATTAACAACAATAACAATAAACTAGACAAAAAACAAACATATAATACTACCTACTAACTCCTTAACATCTACTATCCAAAATAATTTATTAAATCTTAACAATATCAAAATAATTACAACATCCAAAACTATTATGGACATGATCAGAACCAAAAATACCCATAACAATAATAATTCAGAAGCAAGTATATATAAAATAAATTGTCACAACTATTCTTCAAAATACATTGAGGAAACTTGCAGAAATTTAAAAAAATGTATCTGTAAACACAAAAAAATTTTTGTAAACAACAATTTATCAAATGTATTAGTTATACATAGAAATAAATTCAATCACAACTTTGATCTAAAAAATGCCACACTTATTAAAAGAGAAAGTAAATTACTTAGATGGAAAATTATCAAAAGTGTCACTATTGAATCTTATCAAAGTATAAATCTGTGCCTCGGATGTTTTCAAATATCTCTGTTCCTGAAAAAAAAACAGACTAAAAATGTTAAAAAATTAAAAGAAAATGTTTTTTTTTTAAATATATAATACATAAATTTATTACATACTAAAATAATTTATATATCTTTTTTGCATAAAAAAAAATTCAACATCATTTACTGACTTTTATTTATTACACATTAAATTTCAGTTAACCTGATGGCTATTTATAAGAGTCTCTTAAATTTAAAAATTTTGAAAAACTAACATTTTTACTTTTGGTTATAAATATTTGTTACAAAATAAAATCTTGATAAAGTCCATCCTAGAATGAAACATGTCAGCTAATGTTTCTTCTGCCCTCAGGTTCCCCCAATGATTGAAGCAATTGAGGGACTGGTGATTGTGATTGCTCTGCAACATTACATACCATTTAGTAACCTGTGGTTTTCACTCGGAAGCAAATGACATCAAATATGTTCAATGTTCCAACAATCTCTTTAGTATTTTACAGATTTCAATTCTGCTTGAAGAGTTTTAGTTCTTCCTTCGATTTCTAATTCTTCTATTTTATTCAAAGTTTCTTTGGAAGCAATCCAAGTGTTCCAATAAATATAATTGAAAATTTTTGACTTCTCTGGTTACTGAAATTTATATAGTTTTACCTCTCTTTCACTTTCCATCAGTGATATGCTGAAAAGGCTACATTAAGTGATACTTTTTGCATTTATTGATAATAACTGGATTTGATTTTCTTACTTGAATGGGATGAGCCATTTGAATTTTAAAATTTTGAATTTTGAATTTTACTATATTTTTAATCACCCCCCCTACAGACACACACACGCAAGCAAGGTGATAAAAGTTACTAAGATGCAAGGGGTAACTAAGAGTGAAAGAAACACAAATGACAATAAAAGAGCAGGATTCAAATAGACAACAGATGTTGATTAATGGTGCATTTAAATTTTTGAAGATTGTAGTTGACAAGAAAGCAAGAAGCTGGAAGAGATTTCCACAAACAAGAAATGCAGGAAAATAAACTATTAGCATAGAACTTCTGATTACATCTAGCAATTTCAACAGTGCCAATCTAGTACTGCATTTAAATTGATAAAATTGAGGTACCAAAGAGGAAACTTAAATCAGAACAATTAGTGTGAAAATATTTATAGAAAAGGTACAGAGAAGCTATGTTACAGTGATGGAAAAATGACTGAAGCTGAGATGCCAGATTCTTCTTTGAATTTTGTCAAGACGTTCTAGATATATAGCAGAAGCATCAGACCAAATGTGGCAGCAATATTCAAAGCAAGGACGAATGGTAGACATATAAATGTGTAAGATAGATTCTAGGGAGAAAAATCATCAAGCAGAACATAGCAAGTTAACTTTCCTATAAGCAGAAAACCTGGCAATTGATCCAATATAATCATTCCACTTATGGTCAGTGGAAAATATGAGACTGAGAAGACACAATGCATTGCTGATCTGGAGTTTAGATTCAGCTATACTAATGGAAGACAAAAGTGTTTCTCTAAGATGATTAAATGAAAGCAGTTTTGTATTGGAAGCATTAAAATTAACAATCATTTCTTGAGGCTAATTTTCAAGATCAGCTGCCAATTAGTTTTTATTGAACCTATCAGACTTACTATTGAGACAGGAGTAAATAGTTGTGTCATTAGCATAGATACCAAGTCAAGAACAGATAACATTGGGAAGGTCATTGATAAAAGAAGGAAAAAGTAGTTCCGAAGATAGAGCACCAAGAAACACTCATATTAATGCAAAAAGATCTAGAAGAGTACCCATTCAAAACAACTTTCATTACTTTATTTGATCTTCTTTTATATGCCATGTCCCTTCAGGATGTAGGCGATCATGGCTCTCCACTTCCTCTCAATAAGTTTTGTCTTTTTGCTACTTCTCCCAGACCCTCTTCTGCAATCCACTTACTTAAGCCCGCTAAGTATGTCACACACTGCTTTCCATTGTCCCTCTTTCCCTCTATCCACCCTGTGAGTATCTGATTTTCCAAGCCTTCTTTTCTCATTATGTGTCCCAGAAATTTCCGCTGCATCTTCCTGATGTTAAGTATAAGTTTCCTCTTTGTTTGCATCCTCTCCAAAATCTCATCGTCCAATATTCTCTGCAGTAAAAGAAGACAGATATCTTGGAGCAGTTCAGTACTTTTTTCTTTGTTACCAACGAAATCTTCCTGTCTCATAATACTCTGCCTAGCTTTTTGAATGCATCTTTGGCCATCCCAATACGTCTTCAGATCTCAGCATCACACTTATCATCCTCTGTCAGAACACTTCCCAGATTAAATTTCAGTACCTGCTTGATTTTAGTGTCCCCGGCCTGTAAATCATATTTTGGGCTCATCTTTTGACTGGTGACCATGCATTCTGTCTTGTAGTTTATGCTTAGTCCCTTCTTCTTGCTTTCCTTCACTATCTTCCGTAGGAGGTTTTGTAATTTCCTTTCCGTGTCTGCTATCAGCACTGTACAAGTCAGAAGATGGAACAGAAACATCATAATGTGAAGAATACCCATATGGCAAACTCTGTCATAGTGCAACTCACACCCAGAATTGGAGGCCTATCTCAAATTTTATCATCCATTGGTGGGTAAAGATTTTTAGTTTCAGTTTGGATTTGTGGGAGTTCACTGCTGTACTTAATTCAAAAGATTTTGGCTTTTTACGTTTGGAATAACTTTAGTTTATTTAATTATAAGTAAGCATAAAATCTATTTTATTTCATTCAGACCTACTATATTATTTTATGTTTTCAGTGCAAAAACAAACTTTTTTTTTGCAAAATTCAGAAAAGAAATGTAATTTATGAAACTTGATTTTATTACATGGAAGTTAATTTAATATTTTTCACTTAAAGTTTATTTAATATTAATATTCTTCTCAATGAAATTTATATTCATGAAAGTAAAAAACACTAATGCTGAATATTTATTTTTGTGTAATTTGTATTTCTGTTTCTAACATCTTTCTAACAAAAGAAAAAGGTATACTGAATTTTTACCACACTCCTGAAGATTTTAATTTTATTTGATTTAAAGAATTACTTTGTTAATCCAAATTTCTTCTAGTCTTCCAAATTAAACATAAAAAACATTATTAGAATTAAATTTCTTACATTTGTAATTCTTATTACAAATGTAAGAAATTTAATTTTAATGTTTTTTTATGTTTAATTTTCAATAAGGTTTTCTTCCAAACACTTTTCTTCAATTCTGTTTATACACTGCAAAATTTATTTTAAAATACTATTGTTACATAAAATTAATTTAATGTTTTGTTCTATGATATTGTTATTCATAACAAATATATACATGATAAAATTTAATTTTTTTATAATTTATGTTTTTCTTTCTATTTTTTTATTTTTCTTTCTATTTTTTTATTTTTCTATTTAAAAAAAGTATGCTGAATTTTAGTTTATTGTTATAAAAAATAAAATAGGATCAAATATCATACAAAATTAATGAAAAATCATTTAGAACATAACTGTTTAAAGTTAATATCACTATAAATAATTCAATAAATTTAATCTAATATTTTTAAATATTGTAAACAAAGTATATAAAATCTTAACTGTGCTGCTAAACCATGCATTTTTAAGAGTTAATTTTTCTCTACTTTTACTTTTCTACTTCTCTAATCATAAAAAAATATATGAAAAAATAAGTGGGAATTCAATAGTTCCAGAATTCGTATTTTCAATATGGGTTTTCTTTCATTAAAACTGTTTTAATGTGAATAATTAATTCAAAGATTAAAATGTATATAATATTTCATACAACCTTGTTAACAGGATGGGAAGTGATGGATCTAAAGATCCAACAAATTATATATTAACTGTAATAAGACATTAGTGAAGAAAAAAATTTACCATGATAAAGAGAATAAACATTTCAAACCAAAGTAATTATGCTCTTAATTTCTACATTTTTCTTTGAATTTCTTAAGCCCACTACAGCAGCCAACTACTACAAACCCAAACCAAAACTAAAAATCTTTGATAAAATTTGAGGTAGGTCTCCAGTTCTGGATGCAAGTTGCACTATGACTTGGCCTTTAGTAATAAACGCTATGGTCAAATGCTTTCAAGATATCTAACCCACACATCATCATTCTTATTTAAAGTTTGGCAAAACTTTCTCAGCCTAACTGTTAACATACTAGCAGTTGACCTAAAGTAGCAAAAGCCATATTCTTACATTTTAATTCCTGTCTCAGCACATGTAAAATTTGCAATGTTATTACATAGTATCTATTTCAGTTTTGATATGATTTGTTCTCTGGTGTGATTACAAGTGGTTCCCTCTTTTCTCTTCAGGGATATAGGGATTTTTTACATGTTTATTATCTTTCTAAATCTCTAAACTACAAGTATCACTTCTCTGATTTAAGGAGGCCCTACCAAAATATTCTCATATAAAGTTTTATAAATTGTTTAATCTCAAAATTTCAAGCTTGTTCCCCAGATATATTCTTGCCTTACATTCTTCATTTCTACCTACTTTATTGAATCTAATTTCAGTATTCTAAAATGATCTGATCATTTTAATTCAGTGCCCCCAATACTTCACTCCCCATTTTTTTCTGTTGAATTCTGTTTTCCTGCATCACTAACACTAATATTTTTCAATTTTAATTCCATTTCAATAATGCTTGCAACTCAAATTTTGGCTGTTCAGATGAAATTTGAAACTGATTTGCCTACTCACCCAAGAAAAAACAAAAAGTAAAAATAGAAATTAAGTTAAAATGCATGATTAAAAATGAGAATTAAATTCTAAACAATGAGAAGGGGAACAAATATTTTCCTATATATGCTGGAACCCACACATCACACAGTTCTTAATTCATATTTTTCAATTACCTCTTGTTACTATACATAAAATAACTAAATGTTTAATAAACCCAAACATAAAGTAATGATTGACTATTGATGATTTCTTTTATTGTGTTCCATAAAGAAGAACCTATTTTTTGTGTATCATTTATATAACTTTTACAATCTAAAGAAATAAAATAAATATTTGAATAAAGTTAAATTTGAAATGAATATAGTTGTGAAAAGTGAATAGTTTTGCTAATTATAATAATGAATACTTTCATCAGTAAGCCTATATAGACAAGAAAATTAATTTTGTGTGAAAAATTTTCAATTTTTTTTTCTGGCTAAACAGAACTTTTCAAAACAAAAAACTCGGGTGGAAGAATGTCGCTGATGTAGCAAATTTTAAAAAATCTGTAACAAATTCTGCGAGTTAAAATGAACGTAAGATTAGAAGACTGTTAGAGTCTGTCAATATTTCTGAGATGAGGTATTATGTACAGTATTTACATTAGTCGGACTATTGTCCCCATCTTTGTCGCCATATTTGTCACAACGTTTCCTCAAGGACACATGTCACAGTGGATAAAGGCGTTGGTTAGATCCAGTGACAGACCCAAAGAGTGTGAGTTCAATACCCTTTTCAGGCAGTGGAGAACTTTCAGAGGGAAAATTACCAGGAGATAACTGATAACTGACATCCATCAAACATGGCTCGTGGAACTAGAACAGTCTACCCCAGTGATCGAAATAAAGGGTTCGGTTCGAAATTCCAACCACCTGAAGAAGGTCGGAGCATACAACGGCCGAAACGTTGTGACAAATATGGCAACAAAGATGGGGACAATAGTCCAATTAATGTAAATACTGTAGAAGACTGTTAGTATAGGTTTTAATACCAAACAAATACACACATTATGTACAAACAAACATGAAGATCTTTTTAGGAGTCTTTCACCTAACAGGAAGGAGGAATAATTAGGTGTCTCTTTGCAATACAGTAGAGTATCAGACAAGGGTAGGAATAATCTAAGGGAAGGTGATAATTTAATTTACAACATTTTCCCCTTCAAGAAGTATTAAAAGTGGGGTGGGGGGATTGTTAGTCTTCTATCCAGTTTGTTGTAACCTAGAAAAGGTTGCTGAATGAGGAATAACCAAAATGGAGGTTGGAAATGAAATGGTAATTTTTCTAACATCAACAAAATACAATACTTGCCAGTGGTGGACTACTTAAAGAGCATATTACCACCACTTACAATAGTGTTCAACATATTTATGAGGATTAGGACATACCCATTAGTGTTCATAGATATGGTATATAACACATTTCTAAAGTCTCTGAATTTGTAGGAAATTCTTCATATTCTAGACGACTGTTGCACAGATTTAGTGGGTTTTTTCTTCTTCAGCATTGACTCCATTGGGAGCATTGGTTTCTTTATGTTCAGGACGTAGAGTCCTTCCATTTTCACAGGTAGGACTCTCAAGACTACAACTAGATGATTTGTTTCAATGCCGGAAGGTCGACATACATGAGCATAGTGAGGTTTCATTTCCAGACATTTAGCAGGAGTTAAGGGGTCTTGCAATATGTGAGTGAGGGCAGAGATGTGAGAAAAATTACGAGCAGCATTATTTTCAGTTCCTGGACAATAAATGATGCTGAATTTAAACTGGGACAGCTTGATGTGCTAACAGCATATTTTATAAATTTTTTATGTTTGATTTCTTAGTGTTATTGAACATAAAGCTAATACTCTTTTGGTCTGTTATGACTGAAGTGTCTGCCAAGTAGAAAGTGATGCCACTTCCATAGAGCTTCAACTATGGCTTCAGCTTCCTTTTTGAGAGCGTGATGTTTGATTTCATTAGGATTTAGAGTACAAGAAAAGAATGCAACAGGTCAGCCTTGTTGATTTAAAGTAATGCAGTAATGACTAGCATCTATTTCTACCTCAAATTCTTTATCAGGGTCAAATTCTTTTTCAGCATTTGGAAGGAGTGTAATGGTGGCAGTGGAAATTTTTGCTGTGGTTCAATGGTATTATTTTGTCTGAAAAGTTTTGGATGAATTTACTATAATAGGAAGACATTCCAATTATTCGTCTTTGGGATTTTAGATTTAGAGTGGGGGTCGGGGGGCATTTCAAGGAGGGGTTTAAGCCTATTGTAGTCAGAGGATATCTGATTGTTTTGGATAGTTTGCCCAAGTAGTGTGAATCTATTTATGGTGTTGCTGTAATCAATTACCATTTGTTTTTTGTGGTTTTCATTTCATATTACAAGTACTTGGGCTCTCCAAGGAGACACTGAGGGCTCTACTATACCTTCTTTCAATATTCTAGTAGTTTCTTCCTTTATGAATTTACTATCAGCAATAGTATGACAACGTGACTTAGTGACAATTGGAGTTGTATCCATGGAAAGATGGGAAAAGAGTGGGGGTGGTGGAACATCTCTGGATGGGAAGTTGTTATTATTCATGACAGTTCATCTCCGGGTCCATCAAATCTCTAGGTCACTTTGTTATATTTTTTCATTATGCCCTTTCCTATGATGGTATCAAGGAATAGATTTTTTAATCACTTCCACTATCATGCCAGAATGTGTCCTGTTGTTCAGAGTGACATCAACTATTGCTTTGCCAACAATTTTTGCATGTTGGTTAGGATCTGCCAGGGCTATTGTCTTTTGTTTTGGTATGACAAAAAGGTTTAACTTTTTGCTCTACTTTTGTTGATAAATGTTCCCACACAACCAGAATCTAACATGGCATTGACAATGTTTCCATTTGTATTGCACTTGGTTATGGTAATATCCTTTGTTTTTGTTCTTAGTCATTGTAGTGGTACTAATGTTAATGGAAAACGATTAACATGAGTGCAACAAAATAAAGAAATTTCTTATTTCCTTTTCTTTTTACAACACAAGAACTTGTGGAAATATCTGATAACAAAAATGAATCATTTGTGTTTTTTTTCTTTAAAGTCTCTGCGAGTTATAGAGAAATATCAGCAGCTGTGTGACATTAAAAGCATTATCACTAAGTTGGGAATTGTAATTTGATACTGTTCATTCAGCAGTTAAAGAAGCATGCTGCACCAAGACACAGTTGTGTTCATCTTGCCAGAAAAGTAAACTGTTTTGAAGTGGGTTGATAATATTCTCATTTTTTAAATGTTCTGACGGGATCACACACATGCATGTTAGCTCCACAAAATTCTTACAAAACGACTGCATATTTTTTGTAAACTTGATTAGTCAAAATATGTGGTTGAGTTTTATTTTTTGAAAACATGCATAGGCGTTTTTATATATTAAGAATTGCACCAAAGTTGATCGAATTTTTCTCAAACTTTCCTTGACAGGAAATTGCATCATTTCCTATAGTATGCAAGACAGAGAGTCAGTATCGTATAGTATGGCTGATACTGAAAACCTGCAGGCTTTTGCCCAATGACCTACTTTGTTTAAGCATTTTTTGCAATCAGCATTACAACCTGGACATAGGTGACACGTATAATGTGGGTTTCCACTGAAGCAAATCTGCTTAGGCTTAATAATTTTTTGTATGCTGGCTACACTGGTGTTTTTCTCTGAAGAAATTATGAGGACAGAAATTGTATTCCTTCCTTTGTTCCTAGAATGCAGATTGTTTTTCTGATTGTTCTAGTGATCTGGCCATTTGGTATGCTTCTTTAAGAGTCAGTGAGGATTTTCAAGTAGTCGCTGTCAGATTGATGTAAAGGTGATGCCATTCATGAATGCATCTCACATATATTGTTTTTGTTTTCTTCGGCAGGTACTGCTTGAAAGTCATATGTTTTAGTTAGAATCTCTAATTGTTGCATGAAAATGTCTATCATGTGGGCTGGTTACTGCTTCAGGGTAACTAGACAGTGTCTGTTGTACACGACATTCATGGGCTTGATGTAAGCAACTTCAAGCACTTTCATGCCAGAATTATAATTGTTCAAGTCACTAATTATTTTGAACACTTCTGCTATATTGTTTATGAGACCAATTTATGCCATTAACAGTATGTAGAAAGTTAGTGAATGTGAGTTTCCAGTGCTTGAATAATTTCCCCAAGTTGGGAGTTGTATGCTTGATGGCAAATCTTTCAGGGCGCAGTAATCTGTCCATTATGATTATTTTTGTTCGGTATTAAATTACTGTGAGTTAAAATGAATGTAAGACTGTTAATATAGGTTTTAATACCAAACAAATACACACGTTATGTACAAACAAACCTGGAGGTCTTTACAAGTCTTTCACTTAACAAGAAGGGGGAATAATTAGGTGTCTCTTTGCGATACAGTATAGTATCAGACAGGGGTAGGAATTATCTAAGGGGAGGTGATAATTTATTTTACAACAAATATTGATTTTACTAATTTATTATATAGAATTAGTGTATGAGAATCAGTGCGGGTTAATGTTTTCTAATTACCATATCAATAAATTTCCTTTTTATAATTTTTTGATATGGCAGATAAATTATCAGAAATAAAATAGATTGATGGAAATAACTGCAAATTTTTTTCTTACTATAATTTATCTGCTCGTAATTTAACAAATGGATATCATTTTAAAATCAACTTTTGAAAGTGCTTTTTTGCCATAATTTTATGGCATGTAAGCTTCCTGAAAGCTAGAACATCAGAAACTATATATTTCTAGGCTCTTTTTATTTAATACCAGTTTGTAGAGGACCGGCGGGTGTGAGAATGGAAGAAGTAGAGAAGATGAATTATCTCTGGGTTAAGACTTCGATGGCCGGTCCAGCCACATAAAAATGTTGGACTTTAATGGAGTCCAAAGAAACAAACAAGACCGATATATATGTATGCGAACAAATATATATTATTAACAAACAGATTGATACACGAATTACAAATACATCATTTAAAACATGAATAAAGCGTTAGTGTCTGTATGGAAAGTTATTGTGTGTGTGTTTGAGTTGAAATGTCCGTACGGTTGTGAAATTTTGTTTTAGCGTATTAGAGTTCACATACTGGAGATGTTAAGAGAAAGTTTTTGTACCTCGCACGTGGTGCGAGGTTGCCGGCCTCAAGAGAGGCAAGTCTGGCTGCACGTGGGCGAAGCCGTGGAAAGAGCTGTGGAAAGAGAGGCAGAGGCGAAAGGTCAGCCCGTATTTATACTCCCGGGAGAGAGAGACCCCTGGTGAAGCGTTAAGAAAATGAAGGGGAGCTAACTGCGACAAGTTCATTCACTTCCATCATTTCCATCTGTTCTTATCTGTTGTGAATGTAAAAAAAATGGCACTATTTATCTAGTCTATTACTTTGGAGCTTTTCATTGTTCAGATCTAACTTTCAAAGACCATTTCATTTAACGTCTACAAACATTTCAAAAACTATAAAGTACTTCAAGCTATATAACAGGAAAAACAAATTTCACACAGAACTAGTTTTCAAATGTCAAAGACTAAACAAGAAAACAATAATTGCACTTTATCTCTTTTCATCTAATTTCCTAATATTAGCATCTAAGAACCGATAAAAAGGAGGTAAGTAGTAACCAAGGTAACTACTACCAAATAACATACTGACTAAAACATCAATTGATCTTGTCTAGCCCTTGAATGACTTTTCTAGAGGTTTGCCTATCATCCAGTTCAAACACCTCTCCAGTCTTTTACACAGGAATAGAGGCTTATCCCTTGTTTCCGGTTTAGGACCAGTTCCTTCTAAAGTCTTCTCATTCTCTTTCACTCCCAATAGTAGTGTGTCTTAGTGGCATTATCATGTTGTTTGGGGTGAATAAATTTTTTTTAAATAATTTTTCATCTAAAAGTTTTTCCATAAATTTCAAATGTTATTACTATCTTACCATAATTCAGTTTTCTTCATCATGAGTAGTCAGCTTCAGACAGATGACAAAAAGTCCATCAAATTGGAGTCTCTCAAGCACTTAACACAGAAAGATAAGAAATAATAGACAAAATTAGTTGCTTGTATGTTTAATAATCAATGACTAAGAAAATGCCATAGCCATAAAATAAAAGATTTGCAACTGCTCATATTGATATTAAAGATCTTGGTTTGAAAACTTAGAGATGACAAGAAAGCTATCTGAAACTCTGGTTTGTATTTTTAGATTCACATTACTGTTGCAATCAGTTCATTGAAGTTATTTCAAAAATTAACAAAAATCAAATTTTAAGTATTGATTTATTAACAAGTGAACAGTTTTAATTTTTTATTGTAGAGATTTGTTTATTATTAAATTTAACCCAATGCAAGCCTTAAGCAACTCTCAAAGTAGCCGGTTACAGTAATAGTAATGATGATTTATTTTAGTTAAATATGTTAATTTATATGAAATTATACTGAGTAGAGTTACTGAAATTATAAAAAGAGTACATGGGTATTACTAGACAAGTGTTGTCTATCAGTTAATAGTTTTTTAAACTCTGCCATTGTAGGTAATAGTTTGTTGATTTTTTGTCATTTCTGATCATCCATAATTCAGCTGTTTCATGAAACACTTGTAAATTTAAACACATTTTCATCAAATATGGTTAATTAAGACAAGGTAAAATATGGCATGTTTACTACATTAAAAAAACACTATTTTTTTTGTTTTCTTTGTAAGTAGATTTACAATACAGCATACAAGCAAACAAACAAATAACTTTTTTTTTTTACTAAGTTATTTGTTTGCTTGTATGCTGTAACTTGTCTAAAGCTTGTTTATCCTAAGTAACGACCATTTCACGTACGATTACCGAAGATAAACAACGTCGGGCCTAATCATTACATAGATAAGTGACCGCTTGTTTAGTAATTCCAGGTGAGGTAAGCTTGGATGTGCGGATGGTGTAGTAGATACTGTCCCAGAATTATTGTTGCTAGTAACCATGATAGTATATATTTTATTTACTGCGTATTTATTCTTGGATCCGACTGGACTGGAAGATTATGCCTTTGTTGGTTGCTTTAAAAAGTAAAACTAAAAAAAGGACGATTCGAAAGAAGTTAAAAATAAATAAATAAATAAATAAAAACAATTTCTTCTAGTGTAAAAAAGGAAAAAAATGATCCAGGAAATTGCCAAGGGATTCTATCCATTTTTAAGAAAGAATTTCATTCTTTCCTTTTTAAAAGCTGAAATAAAAGTTGAATATGTGCTTGAAAAGAAAAAAACGTAAACAATGACGTATGTTCAACAAAGACAAAAAGAAACAAAAAAAACTATTTTCATGGAAACTACTGAAGTGGATGAGAAAAAAAATGAAAAAACCGAAATATGCGTTTTCCTCGTTTAATGTTGGTAGAGGCAGGTTTGTTTTCGTTTATCGTTTCTTGGCACAGAAAAAGTTAATCAACAAGCTCATTTCATTTTGTACTCTTCTTCTTATCCAATGCGTTTTTTTTTATACCCTAAAAACCATCATCCATAATTAATCTACTAATCATAATCGTAGACATTTATAATCTGTCGCATCAAGATTCTAAACCACGCCAATGTACTTATTTTACAAAATCATTAACAAAATTACATTAATCAACGTATTTTTTTTACTAGTCATACTTTATAACACAGCGGGTTATGTCACCGGGTTTTTTGGGGGGTTTTTTAGGGAATGAATAAAAAAAATAAAATATTTGTTTTCCTTAAAATTTTACCAGTCAGACGGAAAATACGTCTTTACATGGAAATTATGCGAAATAAATATTCCCTCATTTTTGCGCATAAATAAATTTGTGGACATCGTAAACATTACACTTTACACTACAGGCTAATTTTTTTTTTCAATTGTTTAATTTCTATGCATGTGACTGTCGTAAGGGTTTTTCTTTTTAATGAAGGAAAACACTTTGTGTCCACATAGCAAGAATTTCATAAAAAGTTGAATTAGAACTAGTAAAATCAAATAATTTATTTATTATTTACAAATCAAAATTATACGTGCATAACAACACTACCAAGTCGTTAGAAGAAAATGTTTATTATTACGTGTACGCGTTATGCATTTATTGCGGATAAACACACGTAGAGTGCATCACGCGCAGAAAAAAAATTTAATTTGCATACGAAGTGGAAGGAATGTTGAACAACGGAGTACGCGTCACAAAAAACGCATAATGGATAAATACGATAGACAAATTGACAAGTAGAAACACTGATTTGGTCTCCTCTTATGCTTTCAAAACAAAACATTTGAACTTGTAGATATAAATTAACAACAAAAAAAAAAAGATCCAGACTACAGTATTAAAACTTAAATACACTCTTTCTTCGTAGAATAATTACTGGACAGTTACTTTTTTTTTTTCTTTCACCAGGGAATTTGCAAATAATGAAATGTCGCACCAAAAAAATGTACAAAATCGCAAAATGTGAAAATCTTTCTTTATCTATCTTTTTTTTAGACACATCAAAAAAAATCTTTAAATGATGTGAGTAGGAGTGAAAAGTTTCGTTCTGTTCAGAACGGCGGTGGGGAAATAAAAAAGCTGACAGACGCGTTTAAATTCAAACAGAAGGACCCAAAAAAAAAAAAAACTTGTAACAAGGCCTTTTACCCCCCCCCCCTTTCTTAAATCCACTTCGCCGCACCGGTTTCAACTTTATCGCCTTTTCTTAGTAATAAGTAAATTACGAATTTTCTGGTTATTTCTTTTTCTCTCTCTCTCTCTCTTCACATTATTGTTTGGTTGTATTTCCTTTGTTTTTGTTAATATTCACTAATTTAACTTTCCACAACTAACAAAAACTGCTATTATTACGTCATTTTTCTTGTAGTGACATCATTCGAAAGCTAGAATGAAAAGAAAAGTAAACTGTAAACTCAAGACACCGCCCAATTCGGTAAAATTTCGATATTTTACTTTTTAATCTTTAAAGAAATAAAATTATGAAGCATTGGAAAAAATACATAAAATTAGGGAAGGAATTTTTTCGTGTCTTTTTTAATTCTGCGTAAAAAAAATTATTTCTGTAAAATTAATTTTTACTTTTCTAATCTCATAAAAATTATTTCTGCTAAGGAATTACACTGACTGATAGGTATTGTTAAAAAGTAAAAAATTATTAAATAACAAATAAATGGAAATGCATGTACAGTATACAACACTGTACTCAACTGTAAGTATAAAAATTAAAAGAAAACCGGGAAGAATAAAGCAAGAACGATGAAACTCGTTGTTGTTTGTTTTGTTTTTTTAAAAAAAGAAAAAAATTAAAACTAAAAGCAAAATTTTACAGAGAATTTGAAGATGAACACTGAACAGGAAAAAGATCAGAATCAGAGGACATTAAACTTAAAAGACTTTAATTTTAGTTTGCACTCACGTGGCTCGATAAGAAGAGTTAAACTAGTAAAATAGTTGGGATCAACTAAAAACACCTGTTGCTATTGTTTTTTGTGCTCTTAATATAGTAATTTTTAAAAATTATTTTATGAGAGAATAAAATAGTAATAAACTTTGACACATTTAAAGAAAATGCGTAATTTAATACCATTTATTTTTACTTAATTTTTTAATTTCAATCTTTAAAACAAAAATTGTTTGCTTTTAGTTTTACTTTTGAATAATCCAACTTTTGTTTTTTAAAAAAATACTTTTGGTTATAAATATATTTTTTTTTGTTATACCGAAGAGTTCTTTTTTTTTTTTTTCAAAAATATTTATTGAAAAAGCAAATTTAAATATTTCTGAAAAATATTTTTAAAATGGTAAGCGCTGTTGGTTCTCATAACTAAACATAAAAAGTAGTTTTCTTTTAGTTTATTATTTTTCAACTCATAGCCCTCCCAAATAAACCCGAGCTTTGAAACGTTTAACACAATATTCAGAGGGAAACAATCCTAGAAGTTGCAAGCAAAATAGATGAATTAGTGGAAAAAAGCCAACATCCGCAGCTACAGATTATTATACTTACAGCAAAATGAAATACAGCTGAAGGTCCAGTCGAGTACGCTAGCGTCGAGCTAACTAATGTTAACGACACCAGTAGCAGTACTACTTTTTAGTGTAAGTAGTAATGGCAATAGATGCTTGTGCTACGACAATCACTATCATCAGGGTACACAGTATTGCTTCCAGACCAATGTTAATATTCACTATCGTTTCTTAGCGAGCGACGTTATTTTTTAATTGTACTACTTGTTTTGTAGATAATCACATGATGATGATGATGATAATTTTCATACGTAATAATTTCGGTGTTGATCAAAGTAAATAGCAATATTCCTTAATTACCAATTACTGCACTCTTGTAGGAATCTTTCTACTCGGTTTTTCGTTGAATGTTAAAATTTGGAGTGTCGGTACATTAACAAAATATCGTTACAGGGTCGCTCGTAATTTGGCCGTCTAGAATAATCACACGATTTTCATTGAAGGAATAAATAAAATTCAGTAGAAAAGACAACGTAGTTTCAACAAATAAACATTAATTTAATATAACGACAAGAATACAAACAGTTGATGATAGATTGGAAAGTAATGTCTTTTTGTTTGGGTTAATAAAGTTCTGAAATAAAATATAAACTGTCTTTGTATATGTATGTGAGAAACAATAAAATGTTGTGATATGTGTGTTTGTATGAAAAAGTCAACATGTGTGTGCGTGATTCATAGTAAAAACGGATACGAGAGATAGGAATTGTTTCTTACTGTTGGCAGTGTTGCCGTAGTCTGAAGTTTGTCAACTCTGTCGCTTTTAACATGAGGTCATGAAGATCATCAGCGAGAGTTCTGTGGAGTTTGGTGACAGCCGCGTGTATATTTTTGGGGAACGGATTTCGTACGTTATTATACACTTTTTCCGAACAAAATCGGCTCCAGAATTAAATTATTTATTTATTCCTAATTGGCCCTAAGAGGGCAAGTGGTATGTCTTCTACTACGTCCGTACGATATTTGGTCGGTATCTACCTAAAAATAATGAGGACTAATACAACAAACATTCTGATTTGTAATTTATGATTTTATTGGTGTGTTTAAAGATGTAAGTGTTTTCTTGAGTGTCATTGGTTTATAAATATTGTATTTGATATTTTAGTGGACACGACACTCTCATCGGTATTTTTGTTGATTTTAAAAAATGTGGCGTCATATTTCCAATCATTAATTCTTTTGATTTCAGAGTCTTCCAGATTTCTGAACCATTACCTAAAAATGAATATAAACCACCTCTTCTCTTTTTTATTTTTGTTTGGTGTCCTGGCAAGTTCCAATTAGTTTGTCACTCACCTTTCGAGTTCATTCAGCAATCCGCTAGAACAGCATCTAACTCTTCCGTTTTCTGACCCTATGTTCTCTTGTGAAGGTATTTGCAATTTTCATCGCGGAAATTTGACAAAAAAACTACACGTATAAAATTTACTTTTATGGCCAATTTTTTATGCTAAAGAAATAAAAATTTAAATATTATTTCTATATTTAAAACGAAATCGGAGATATTTGCGTTTAAAAATGTTTTTAAGCAAACACTATCATTGCCTTTTCGAGTCATAACATCGATTTTCAAAAATCTCCCAAAATGTATCTAATTTTACAGAAAATGAATATATTTTAATAAAACTTTTGGTATTTATGTAAAAGAGAATTTATTTTTAAAGTAATTTCTTTTCAAAATTGTAAAGAAATTTTTTCGTGCGCTTGCACTCCACTTCTGATTTAATGATTTTCAATAGCGTACCTTTTTAAAGATAAGTCCTAGAAAAATAATTGAAAAAAATATAAAATCGAAAACCAAAAGAAAAGTCGATACGGATACCTTTAATGCTATAAGTAATATTTGTTTCAGAACAGATTATTTTAACTTTAAATTTTCTAATTTTCCGCAAATAGCGTTTCAGAAATATATTTTACTTTTGCAAGATTTTTAAAACTGAGAATTAACTTTCGTTTACTACAAATATGTCAAAATGACAGTTTCGATTGGTTTTTCTGAAAAAGAAATTAAACCGACTAAAAATTATTGTAATTTCTATTTGAATTACACCACAGTATTTTGCTTTCTGAAATTAGGAAATTTAATTTAAGCTAAAATGAAAAGCTTCAAGAAATATTTTTCATTTATGAAAATTCATTTAAACCTTAGGTATACTGAATTATTGGAGGTACCTACTTTAATCTGAACTTTTCTTTTTTTAATAAGGTAAAATATGGCACTTTTGGAACATTTATTTTAGGTAGTGCTATAGGAAATCCAATCGTCCAAGTACTTTATATATTAACACACTGAGCGTCCGAATTCCAAACAATAAATGAAAATAAAGAAAACATGAGTATGCCTGTTAAATAGATAAATCAAAACACAAAAATATGAACACTGAACATGAATTCAAAAGATAAAAAAGGAGTAAAAATAGTCTTTAATCGAGTTAAAGACTTTGGGTAGTTGTTCTACAGAAGAAAAAAACTGTAGTTTAGAAAAGACTTTTATCAGTTGGTCCACAGTAAAAAAAAATCTGTGGTTGAGAAGACTTGTGACTTGAGTAATTGATCTACAGTAAAAAGCTATGGTCGAGAAAAGACTTTGAGCATAATCGAATATTCACTGACCGTGACTGCTGTTGTTATTTAAGTCGGGGACACATATTTCTTTCAACACGTTTTGAGGGAAAGCTATGTAACCACGTCTTCTCTTGTGTCTAAACGGCTTGGAGAACTCGCATTTCCGAAAGTAGGTTTGAGAAAAATAGGGGTTTATTTTTCTCTGATTTGTCAAATATTTCACATGGTGATGTTAATTTCTAACCAATAGATGTGGTCATGTAATTGTTTTGGAAATAGGGTTTATTTCCTATAATATACCCTCAGATTGATGAATATTGAAAAATATTTAATCAATATGTGTAACATGTTTTTAAATTTGCTAGGCCAAGTTACTTTTCTGCCAGATTTCGTTTTGACATATTTGTATGTGTATTGATTTGTTGAAGCAGGTTGTTGCTCGTCTGTGCCAGTTCAAGATGTATGTTCCGTCGTACTGTTTTTTCGTAGGCAAATCCAAGTACGTCGGTTTTATGGCAACAATGTCTTGTTTGCCCTTTCTAGTAAAATATTTTTGTTGTCTGTCCACTAATTGAAAAGGTCCTGCATATGTAGGACAGAGGGATATTTTCACCGCAACATTGCGTAAGAATATTTTACAGTTATGAAGGTCTTTACGTGTGTAGAGACTTCTTATCTGTGATTTCGTTGGTGTAAAAACTAGATCATTCATTTCAGATGGTGTGTGTCCTAAATCTTGTTTAATCACATTCCGCATGCAAAGTAAAACTAAGGGCTAGTTTTCTAACCAGGATGGATGTTTGCTGTAAGGGCTGTTTTAAACTGCCTATGAAATCTCTTCACCAAAGCATTGACACAAGTATGATATACTGTGATTCTTGTATGTTTGAGTCCTCGTAATTTTGCAAATTCTTCGAAGAGTTTTGATAGGAATTGTACTCCTCGGTCCGTTGTTATAACTGGGGGACAACCAAACACAGTTATGCATTCCTGTAAGATACTTTTAGCTATCGGGTTTGAAGATAATTTATTCAGAAATACAACGACATAGCATCTGGTAAATCTATCGATAACAGTCAATAGATAGGAATGACCATTTGCTTCTGGTAATGGTCCAACTATATCGATATATAGGTTTGTCAATCTACCATCTGGTCCGGCAAATTTACCAAGTGAAGATTTTGTATATCTGATAACTTTGCTTTTTTGACAGTTTTACATGTCTCCGCCCGGATCTCCAAGGGTGTGATCACTCTGTTGAAAACAGGATAAGGGTGTTGGGCGGGACTTAGACGACTACAGGCCCATAACTCTGCTAAACACAGAAAGATTTAACGGAGAGCTTGCAGCTAGTTGCCGAGATTCTGTTGGGACCCGACCAAACTTGCGCTGTAACAATTCAGAGCAATTTTCATCTGATCCACCCGATCCTAGAGGGAGTAAAAGACGACGAGCAAGCTGCGTTGATCAATTTGGATCAGTCCATGACATTTGATAGGGTCGGCCATCACTACCTGGCTGCTGTCCTGTAGGCCGCCGGATTCAAACCCGACTTCTGCCGGTGAATTAGCCTCCTGTATCACTCCATCAGTGGTGTGCTGCAGGTGAACGGGAGGCGATCGCGCGCTTTTGCGCTGTCTCTGTCGGTTCGTCAGGATTTCCCTTACTTTACGCTTTGGCGTTGGAGCCTCTCCTTCGCCGGCTGATGGACAGGGCGTGCAGTCCAACCCTACGTTGAATCGCTGTCCCTGGTGGGGCACGAGCCAGGGTTTTGCGCGTACGCCGATGACGTATCTGCTTTCATGTCGTCCCGCAGCGACTGAGGTGGTACTGATGGCGCTTGAACGGTACGAAAATATTACGGGGGCCAAGATTAACCGCGATAAGTCTTCCGGCTTGCGGTTAGGTGCCTGGAAAGATCGATCTTCCGGAGCCCTTTCCGCATTCTCGAAGTGTGGTTTGGACCCGATCTCCAGCTGGAGAAAAAATGGTCAGAAGTACAGGCGTCAGTCGAGATTTGACGCCGAAGGAGGTTGCCATTGGCCTTTATTACTTCCGGCTACCACGGACCCTTATCTTCCGGCATTCCTGGCCTTTATTACTTCTGGCTAAGCATTGGTCCCTACTTCCGACATCCCTACTTCCGATTTCAACCTAACTTACCTGGTTGATCGACGTTAATGAACCTGCTTACATAAGCCCTGAACTTCCGGTTACACGTACTTTCGGCGTTTTCCTGTCAACCTAACTCATCTGGTTTAGGAAGTTGCTGTATGCATATCGTCCAGGCTTCAAACAACCTATTCCGTACACTTCGAAAAGTTCATCATTGGACTTAACCAGCAATTATTCAACGCTTTCACCGAACATTTAAGCTAAACTTTCGAACTGTGGTTCTTCATGCTAACTTTACCTACCTCGACTCTACTTTTAACTTTTAACAACTATTTTATCTATGATCTTCTAACCGGTCAGTATCCCTCAATTTACTTAATTCTTCCTCCATTACTTGATTCATTGTTTGTTCACGTTCCTTTAATCGAAACACTACTTTTACTTTTGTATACGATGTAAATAAATTTTGTATTAATTTTAGTTTGTCGTTTTGTTGTCCTCTTGTTGACCTGTCAAATTCAGATCTTTTATTTTTAAAATTTTGGTGGGCATACTGCGACTATCCTTATTTAGATGCACAGGCCATATTATATCGCACCCCTTCTATACGCTTTATCTTATTTCTTTTGTTGTACAAGTGACAATATGAGTCTGTCTGGGGTCGGGTGCATTAACACTGATTTGTGTACCAGTGTTAACTGAGAATATATATCCGGCATTGTTATCCCTGGTATAAAATAGACAACTTTTGTGTTGCCTCCCAACAGCTAATGCAGGTCTTTAATTGCTTCTGGGGTACGCGTTTCCCGGTTTCCATTCGGTGCTGGGAATATGCAGTTTTACACGTTTTCAAGCCTCATTCCCGAATTTATAATGATACCAACAGACATCTCGGGGCTGATTCCGGCTTCTATGTCATGATTTGGAATTGTCTTCCGTATAGAACACTTCTCTAAAAATAAAGTGACCAGTTCAAACATGGCTGGCTAGTACCATACACCTGTCTTCGTATTCTACCAATCTGTTTACATGGTGGCAGCGGTAAAAAAAACAAAAACACAAAACGACGCACAGCCCAACAAACAAGGAGGAGAGTGACAAGAATGAAAACAGAACTTAAAGAAAGGCTATAATAAAAAAGAAGAAATAGTCGATCCATGTGGTGGGGAATAAAAGACGAGAACCATCATTGACGGAAAATTCAGTCAGAGGAGGAGATTCTCACTAACAAACTGTGGATACAATATTAACGTTACCTGTCATTGTATTATTTGGGGCAAACCAATCTGTTGTTTAAAAAATGGATTAATAAAAATAGAAATACATAAAAGATCAAAATATCCAGACTAACGATCGAACCGGCCATGTCATGGACGACAACCGAGAATGTGATTGAATCGTTCCATTTTTACAAGCAGCGCAGCGAGCTGTATTTTTCTGTACAGAATATACTGGAGGAAAACAGGTTGACCACACATTGTTTGTGTCGTGTGAAGAAGGCCTTCAACGTTTTAATTCGTGGAAATTTGAGAAAGAGACCGACAGACGGAAATTGGCCGTGGTAGGAGAAAAGTTCCTAGAACAATTAGAGCCCCAAATAAACTTCAGAATCGCTTGTTTTTACTTACAGAAATTCATGCAGGAGGATTCTGAGGATGTTGCAGACTTTCTGGCAAGGTGCCGTTTACAGGCAAAGAAATGTAAATTTCGAGATGAAAAAGTAACTGCGGAGCGACTACTCGAACAGATTATTGTTGGGACGAAACATCTTGAGCTACAAAAACAGCTCCTCACGAAAGACCAAACGTTGTCTGTACAGGAAGCTTTGAACATATGCAGAGTACACGAAGATTTCATGCACTACGTGAGCTAGCTAGGAGCACAAAGGAAAAGGTTTTGACGCTATCAAGCACACCCCAAACGATACCAAATGCAGATGATGTGGAAGGAATACCTCCACACCAAACAAGGATGCCCAGTATGGGGTACAGTGTGCTCAGAATGCGACCGAAAGAACCACTGGGTTAAAGCATGCATAAATAAATGAAAAGGAAACATGGAGAAAATGTAACCTAGACCACACATAACGCTAAGGCACCCAGTGCCGAGAAGACATCGAGGGCCATGATCAGAAATCAACTGGGCTCATAGCAACCCCATAGATGCGCTAAACCAGAGTCTAAGTGATAATCTATTCAAACATTTGATCAAATGTCTTTCGACTCAATTGAACAACAAAATAGGAGAGACACCCGAACTGAAGCTTTTGCAAAACAGACCAAGGAGCCACAAGCTAAAAGCAAAAGTTGACAATGGAGCGGAAGGGAACACACTCCCCTTGCGTATTTTTCAGAAAATGTTCCCGGAAAAAATCAACCCAGATGGATTGCCACTTCCTGACTTCATACGTCAGGAAATAGCTATACTTACTGCATACAATGGCGCAACCATACCCCAACATGTGTCTGTGAATATACAACGTGCATACAACCATGAATTGAGAAGTACCAAATTCTATGTAGTTACCTCGGTAGGCCCAACCGTATTAGGACTTCCTTCTTTCAGAGAGTTGAAGCTAGTAACCGTTTTGCCACCCAGCAAATAAAATGCCCAATTAACTCCACCGAAGACCTCATGGAAATGTATCCTGATCGTTTTGACAAAATTGGCGAATTTGCTGGAGAATACCACATTGTATTGAACCCAGTTGTCCATACGCCCAGGAAATGTCCCAACCACCTTAAAGACGAAATCAAAGCAGAACTAGAAGATATAGTGACCCAAGAAATTATTAAAAAGATAGATGACCCTACTGACTGAGTCAACAGCATTGTGTATGTGCGCAAAAGCAGTGGAAAAGTCAGGATATGCCTGGCACCAAAGGACCTGAATAAAGCCATCAAGCGATGCCACTAAAAGACATTGGAGAAGGTCTCCCACAAAGTATTTTTACTTCACGAAAATAAATACCAAGAATGGATACTGGTCCGTCAAGTTGGATGCTGACTCCCAACCACTAATCATATTTTTACTTCGGCCAATACTGCTTCAGGCGAATCCCATTCGGCCTAGTAATGTCTCAAGATGTCTTCCCACAAAAAATGGACATGAACCTGGAGCAATGTCCAGGGACAATCAGACTAATAGACGATGTAGTGGTTTGTGAGCAAACCAAGGAGGAACATGATCAAAACCACCACAACTTCATGAAAGTTCAACATCGCTAAGTTTGCCGAGGACCAGACTGCATTAGTATGACATGGCCTTTCATTTTCGCAACCAGAACTACCCACTAATTGTTTACTACTACTCTAAATACCTATTCGCACATAGACTGGGAGAGTTCTCCAGTCAAGAAGTGGTCAATGTGACCAAAGAAATATTTGCAGAATAGTGAGTACATGAA
Organism: Acanthosepion esculentum; assembly: GCA_964036315.1. Taxonomy (NCBI): domain Eukaryota; kingdom Metazoa; phylum Mollusca; class Cephalopoda; order Sepiida; family Sepiidae; genus Acanthosepion; species Acanthosepion esculentum. The sequence goes on along the minus strand of OZ038492.1, from coordinate 49,971,177 downwards.
AGGGTTATCAGCAATAATGGGCCTCACTACAGTTCTAGTCTCTCCCAAAGGTTCTCGAAAGAGTGGAAGTTTGAACACTACACATCGTCCCCGAGGTACCCACAATTTATAGGATGGTAAAGTAGTGCATACAATCTGTGAAGTCTGCCATGAAGAAAGCAGCCAAATGCAACCGCGATGTCAGCATAGTTTTGTTATTCCTAAGAGCTACACTGATAAATGACTTTATTCCTTCACCAGCTCTTATACTATCTAAAACTTGCCAGCAACATACCAGTCAACTGCACGAACCATCAGGCAAGGAAAGAAAAAATAGCAAATCGCCTACACCAAAGGCAATCAACACAAAAATTGTATCACTACCAAAACACTAGGGAGCTTCCCATACCCCATGCCAGACAACATGTCTGTGTTCAAAACCAGGGCACTGGTAAATGGATCACTGCAATTGTAAAATGGACATGCATGAAACCAAGATCCTATTTAGTACAGACTTCCATTGGACAGGTCATCCGCCGCAACCGATGACACCTAAAGGAAGACCTTTCCCAGACCGGAACCAATGCTGCAGTTAGCCAACCGAGTATCTCTCCTAACTTCCCACCAGAGGTCATCTCTAATGAGATCAACTAAGAAGCTAGCCACCTACCAGTCAACACCAACTTACTTAGTCAGAGACCAAACACGGACCACAAGGTCAGGTCGATTCATAAGACCCCTCCACCAAATACAACTTATAGCCAGACATTACGCAAAACTCCAGACGGAAAGAGGGACGTCATGATCTGGAATTGTCTCTCTTGTAGAACTTTACTCTAAAATTAAAGTAGCCAGTTCAAACATGGCTGGCTAGTGTTGCGGGACGGTCAAGCAGGTGCTATCAACCCCGCAAACAGAAAAATTTATATTGGATAATACGATCGAAGCAAGGATAACAAAAGCGAGGGTTTTAAATCAAAGCCAAATTTTATTCAACAATTTGGCAAAAGTATGTACAGGTATTGTGTTTGAGTAATCGATATGAAATCGAGGAGTGCCAATCGAAAGATCGTCTTGTTTCAGGGCAGCAGACCAGAGGCAGTCAAGGCAGTGCTGAGGCAACCTGTTCGTCCTTAGGGTGACGGTCACCAGGGATGCAGCTTGGTAGTATCCAGAAGGACTATCGCATAAACATGTGGTCAGGTGGTCCTTAAAAGGACTATTGCATAAACATGTGGTCAGGTAGTCCTAAAAAGGACTATTGCATAAACATGTGGTCAGGTAGTCCTTAAAAGGACTATTGCATAAACATGTGGTTAGGTAGTCCTAAAAAGGACTATCGCATAAGAATATAGCTTGTTAGCCTTGAAAAGGGCTATCGCATATGAATGTAGCTGTTAGCCCTGAAAAGGGCTATCGCATATGAATGCAGCTGTTAGCCCTGAAAAGGGCTATCGCATAAGAATGTATGTTGGCTGCTGCTGGGCTCGGCCTGGCTGATTGCTGCTGCTGCTGCTGGGCTCGGCCTGGCTGATTGCTGCTGCTGCTGGGCTCGGCCTGGCTGATTGCTGCTGCTACTGAAAAGGACCCTTACATTCACTGCCTGTCGCTTCGGTCCCGGCTGATTCCTCCCTCCGGGCCGCTGGGCAGCTACTAACTCATTGGTCACCTACCTACTTCTCTCACGGTTGGACCCCTTTCTCCTCGACTTCCTGCCTCTCTCTGCTTATAGGGATAATCGCTGAGGTCCCACCACCTTATCCATCCACTTGTGTTCCGGAAGTTCTGAGACCACCCCGAAGCCAAATGGGTGGTCAGATCTTCATAGGACTACTTTTATGACTGTCTAAAATCGATGAAATTTTTATGTTCCCCAATTCAAAGCCAGCTGTAGACATAAATCCTCAAAACACTAATACTTAAGTTGACACAAAGATGGACTGGAGACGAACTTCTTACGAAACTCAGATAGCTGAGTGAACTTTAAAAAAAAAATTATCTACTTAACCTCTAAACATGTGTGAGAAATCGTGTTGTTATAACATACACCTGCTACAACAGTTCAACGGGAGATAGAGACAGAGAAAGAGTCCAAGAGGCAAATAATATATATATATATATATATATATATATATATATATATATATATATATATATATATAAATATAAAAGTGGACATGGAAGTCAGCACTTAGAGGCGACAGTCTGTTTCATGCTAGTGCAATCGTCAGGCAATAACTTCAGTGGTAAAATATTAAATGATGTATTGATATTTTGTATAATACGCGCCTGATAGCAAAACAGACGATAATTTTTGTTGCCGCTCTTTTTCATGGAATTGGAAGCTGCAGACGACTCCTTTTTTATCAGAGGATTTTATCCTCAGTCAGATATTTATCCTCGGTCGTTTAAAATCTTTTTTATTCTGGCTCCGTGGTTAACTAATTTAGTTTGCCACGTAAAATAAAGTGTTACATTTAATAATTCGACTTACAGTATCGAATTATTTACCTTTTATACAGTTAATATTTATTTAGCTTTTAATAGCTATATTACTGGTTTTATTTATCGATGGGAAGAGGAGAGGGTGAGTTTTCGCATCGAAGGGCTTTGTGAGAAAATTTTATTAGCTTCGGTAGAATTCCGTTGCTGAGATTTGTTTATATTTGAAAAACATTAAAGAAAGGATTTTATTAGCTTCGGTAGAATTCTGTAGAGGACCGTGGGGGTGGGGGTGAAGATGTGGCCGGTCCAGCTACATGAGAATGTCGGACATTATATTAAGTCCGAAGAAGACAAAAGAAAACAAACAAGACCGATGGGTAAACAAATATATATTGTGGGTAAACAAATATATTAATACACGAAGACATGAAAAGTTACATAGAGTTTGTATGGAGAAGTTATGTGTGTGTGTTGAGTGTCCGTATGTACGCGTATTGTCCTGGGCGTGTTCCCAAAATATGGGAAACGCTGTATCTGTGAGATGTCACATATTGGCCTAAGTGAAAATGAGAAAGTTTTCCTCGCCTCAGCACGAGGTTGCGGCCCAAGGCCTGGGTCGAAAAAGAGAGATAGAGAGAAGGGTCAGCCAGTATGTATAGTCAGGGGAGAGAGACCTCTGTTGAAGGATTAAGGAAACTGAGGAGGAGCTAACTGCGACAATTCCGTAGCTGAGATTTGTTTATATTTGAAAAACTTTGAAGAAAAGATTTTGTAAGCTTTGCGGTAGAATTCCGAAGCTAAAAGAAGTAATTGTTATAGACAAGCGTATGGTTGCAAGACAGAAATACGACAACAGCAGAAATAGATTTACGTGATTTATTTCAATAGGAACGTGTGGTTTTGGGACAGCTACCTTGTGGTATAGTTCATAAGCCGGCTGCCGATCCGGATTGATCTCTCATAGTAGTTCCCATTGGTTGGCGTGGCGTTCCTCCTGCTGACTGCTGCTGACTGCCCAGACTGACCGTGACAGATCTCTTCCCCGGCCTCCCGTTGACTGCTTTGTACTTCCCCGTGTGACCCTTTTTATGGCGTTTTTATGGGATTAACGGGCTCGAAAAACGACGCGAGTATAATTAGGAGGGAAGCATTTTTATTGGTCGAAAAATAGAAGCACTTTGAAATATTATTTTATTTTTCGACCGGAACTCGTGCGTCGGGCCTATGCGTAAACGACGATAATGGCCATTTTGTGACGGGGCCTTGTCCCGTTCACACCCGACTCTCGCTCTTGAGTATGTTAGTTTATTTGCCTGCAAATCAGCCGAGATAGGTCTTATTTTATTTCTTAACATAATTTAATTCCCTAGAAGGGGAATTATTGCATTTGATTTATTTGTTTGTTGATTCGGAGAGTCAACGTTTCTTTTTGTTTGGCAGAGTCGTTCGATGCGGGGAATTCTGCCCCTATTCACATTCTTTACTTTAAAATAATATTTAAAATATTTTAAAGGATATTCTTCATGGAATAAGAAGATTTCAAGATCCTAGACTGGGTTAGGCTTTGTGTTTTATAATTTGCACATTCAGCTCCCGAGAAAGTGAAAAAGAGTTTCAAAGGAAGAAAAAAGAAATGTATTTGAAGAAAGAAGAACATAAAAGAATCTGAAGGAATTGACTTGATTGTTAAAAGATTCTATAAAAAGATTTGTTTATTGTAAATGTTATGGTCCAGGTTACTTGTACCACGGTGATGGTCCAAGGTAGAACCAATGAAGAATAATTCGAACACAGGTATGGAATAACACAGATATATTACAAACAGAATATGTACAAAAGAAGTAGAAGTGTTAGTAATAACAATCAGATTAGGTTAAAGAGAACTATGTTGTCTCGACCAGTAACACTATTCCAATGTCTTACAGTAATCGTTTGACGCGACTATTATGGGTAAGTTCCCATAACACCCCCTTCCGAAGCTTTTGCGTAGCAGGGGTTTTTAATATCTCGTTTTCTTTGGATCTATTTCCAAAGGTTCCGTAAATTTTCTTTTTCGAGACGATTTTCTTGGTTCTGGCATTGTTTGCGGTCTTTTTATATCAAACGTATCGAAAATCGTGTCCATTACCTCTTCTTGAGGTGGACCGTTAGCATCCTGTAACAGTCTTTTCCTTATTTGGTTTGCGTGTCTCCTGTGTGAGAATTTTTGTCCCTGAACTATGTAAACCATCTTGCCAATTCTTTTCTCAATTGTGCCTTGCTCCCAGTAAGATGTGTTATTTTTATAGGCTTTAAAAAAACCTTTTTCTCCTGTGAGAAATTTTCTTTTTGGTGCATAGGACTGTGTTACTTGTTTTGTTTTACTTAGCAATTTATCAAATGCTGATCTGATTTTTCTAGCAAACATCACTTCTGCTGGTGATAGTGTTGATGGTGTAGCATTATTTGGCGTTATTCGATATACCTGAAAAAAAATGCTTTAATGCTTTCTCCGTAGGCACATCGTAGGCTTTTCGTAGCGCTCTTTTGAGTGTATCAACGAATCTCTCCGCCTGCCCATTTGATCTTGGGTGATAAGGCGGGGATTTTATATGTTTTACTTGATAAATTTCGCAAAACTCTTGGAAATTTGCTGACGTGAATTGCGTTCCATTATCTGTGACTAGGCAATCCACTACACCAACCCGAACGAATAGCTCGTGGAGGCAATTTATGGTTGTTTCTGAAGTAGGATTTTTGCAACGAAACACCTCCGGCCATTTACTATAGCTATCGACAATGATTAAATAGCAAAAACGTCAATTGGTCCTGCATAATCTGCGTGTGTTCTTGACCACGGACGATCAGTCTCTGGCCATGGCTTATGTATGATTGCCGGTGCTTTGGCTGCTAAATTACAACCCTTGCACATTTCCACCATCTGAGTAATATCCTGGTCCATATTCTTCCAATATACATAACTTCGCATTAGCGACTTCATTCTATTTTTACCAGGATGGCTCCTATGGAAATCCTTTAAGACCCGCTTTTGTAATGTTTCGGGAATTACAACCCTTTCGTTGTAAAGTAATACATTGTCGCAAAGAGAAAAGCTGTCCGAAATTTGCTCATTTTTTTCTGCTATTTTTTCTTTTATTTCATTAATAAATTCGTCGTTTTTGGCTTCATTTTTTATGTCTTGCAATGTGACTGGGAGGTTTCTAACTGTACAACATAGTACTCTCCTGATATCTTCTTCGTTTCTTAAGGCTGCGATTACCGTATCTTCCAATGGTTCTGTCTTTGTTGGTATAAGTCTCGACAGACCATCCGCATGCCCGATCTTTTTCGTTGGTAAATATTCCAATCTGAAATTATAGTTCAGAAGAATCGTTCCCCATCTAAGTAACCTATTTGCAGTGTAAACCGGTAGACCTTTTTTCGAACCGAAAATTGTTAGTAACGGTTTGTGATCCGTCTGAAGGGTAAAATGTCTACCATAGATATACCTATGAAACCTCGTGACTGCGAAGATAATTCCTAGAGCTTCTTTCTCTATTTGTGAATAACTTTTCTCCGCTGATAGAAGGGTTCGAGAAGCATGTACGGTGGGTTTTATTGTCCCATCTGGCATTTTATGTAATATACACGCTCCGACTCCGTAGGCGCTAACGTCACTTGCTACAATAATTTCTAGTTTGTGATCGTAGTGTGCCAAAAATAAATCTGAAGTTAGTATTTTGATTATTTCATCAAATGCTTTTTGGCATTGATCTGTCCACTGACAAATTTTTTCTTTCTTTAGCAGCTCGTTCAGTGGTGCACGAAGTTTATGCATTTGAGGTATGAATTCCTGGTAGTAACTTACTAATCCTAGAAAACTTTGTAGTTGTTATGTTTTTAGGAACTGGCATTTTTTAAATTGCTGTTGACCTTTTAGGGTCTGGTCGTCTACCTTCTTGATCTATTATATGGCCAAGATATTTGATTTCCTTCATGAAAAAATCGCACTTATTTTCTCTTACTTTGAATCCATAACTTTGTATTTTTTAAATACTTCCTGTACATGTTCTCTGTGTTGTTCAACGCTTTCGCTATTAATCAATACGTCATCCAGGTATGCAATTGTGTACTCTAGTCCGGCAAGCATCGTATCCATTGTCTGTTGGAATATAGCCGGCGCGACCTTAATTCCAAAAGGTAATCTTTGGTATCTGTACAGTCCTTTGTGTGTGTTTATGCATAGTAGTTTTGAACTTTCTTCATCGACTGGAATTTGCAGGTACGCCTCACTTAAATCAATTTTTGAAAAATATTTTCCGCCATTTAATTTAGTGAATACTTCTTCTGGACTGGGTAGAGGATAATGGTAGTTCTTTATTGCTGCGTTCAAACCTGTAGAAAAATCAGCGCAAACTCGAATTTCGCCTGATTTCTTTTTGACGTAGAAAGTCGGAGCGGCCCATTTACTGTATTCTACTTTTGTCAATATGCCAGTGTTTTCGTGTTTGGTTAATTCTTGATCAATTTTTTCAATTGACGCAAACGGTACGCTCCTTTTTTTTCTTGAAAATAGGCTGAACGTTTTCCTTTACTTCGATATTTGCTGCCATTTTCTTACATCTTCCTAGGCCTACTGAAAATACTTCGGGGAAACTCGTTTTTAATTTCTCTTTTAATTTGTCTGCCTCGGTTGGTAAGCTTTTTACATTTTGGCAGTACGTACTTATAGGTAGATCCCACAGTTCGAATTTTTGCATCCAGTCCGTTCCGAATAGGTTTTCTGTATTTCTTAAGACGTACATTTTTAGTTTTTTCGTCATTCCATTAAATGTTACGTTTGTAATTACTTCACCCTCGAATTTTATCTTTCTCCCCGTTACTGATCTAGCAATTTTATCCGTTTTTAATATGGCAGGTTTGTTCAGTTTTCTCCATGTTTGTAGGTTTATAATCGTTAAGTCTGAGCCAGAATCCAGCTGTAGCCTAACTTTTCTGTTTTGCATTTCAACTTGTACATATTTTCTTATGTTAGTCTTATCTGCTTGGTCAGTCCTCGTAATTCTTATTCTGCTTTTATTTTCTCTTCTAGACCAACAATGAGAACTTTTGTGGCCTATTTTTTACATGATAGACAGGTTTTACAACGATATGTACAGTCTTTAAACCAATGTCAAGTCCCACACGACAGCATGGACTGGGTGGTAGTTTTTTTTTATATTGATTTTTACAGTTAGAAAATTTTGTTTTACCTGTTCTTGAGGGGGGGAAATCGGTTTGGTTTTTTGTGAGGAGGGTAAGCTGGTTTGTTTTCGTACTCTATGTATGTGCGCTATGCCAGCTTCTATGTCTTTTGATATATTACAAACAGAATATGTACAAAAGAAGTAGAAGTGTTAGTAATAACAATCAGGTTAGGTTAGAGAGAACTATGTTGTCTCGACCAGTATCACTATTCCAATGTCTTACAGTAATCGTCTGACGCGACTCTGTGACTGACTCACTGTGCGACTCACACTACTGCTTCCTCTTGAGGCGCAGTATTTATGGTGTACGGGATAGTCCATTCCTATTATGGGTAAGTTCCCATAACAGTAAAGAAAAAGCTGAAAGAAGAAAAGGAGAAAAGATGTTTGAGTTGTCTGCTTACTGACAACATTATTTTGTAAGTAAAAATCCTTTTGTTTATTTTTGTTTGTTACTACTTAGCATATGGAACAATATGCACGTAATTTTTGATTTGTTAAAATAAATATTTATCTGTGTACAGTATATAGTTGTTTTTATCTAATAATTTTCAGATCGTCTGCTTCATTGAGTAGTTTTGTTGTTACTTTCCTATAAAGAAGCCGGCAGTTTAGTTCTGTGTATTAATATATTTAATTATAATTTAAATATATTAATTTAAGATCGTATATGGGTAAAACTTAAATTTAATTGAGAATTTAATTTTTCATTTAAATTTGGGTTTTTAACATCCCGTCATTCCAGGACAGATAAAAAAAATTGCTGCCATATATGGTCTGGAGCCCCTGCTGTTTGCCTCAGTGTTCTTGATAAGATCCATAGACGGATATGCAATGTAATAGGCCCTGATCTGTCATCTCGTCTGCAGTCGCTCTCTCACAGACTCATGAATTTAAGCGTCCTACGAGGCTGGCATCCCGTTCCCACCCCTTCAACGTTGAAACTGTTAGATGTAGACGTATCTTCTACTCCAATAGCTTCATGTCTCGCACATCTCGCCTGTGGAACTCCCTTCCTTATTTCTGTTTCCCTGACAAATACAATCTCCAACTATTTAAGTGTAACGTCAATCGACATCTCCAGTTGCCCTGATCTATCCACTTCCCTTCTCCACATCCTTTCACCTTTCATTCCTATCTGCTCTCGCTCCAAATCTTCTGTAACCCCTTGCCTTGATCGATCCACTATCTTTCTCCACATCCTCTCCTTTACCACTTCTATCTGCTCTTCCTCCAAACCTTCTGTAACCCCTTGCGTGCTAGTGGCCTCCAGCCTTGCTTGGGGTGATAAGCTTAAAAAAAAAAAAAAGCTGTCAGAAGTTTCTTCAAATCATAAAAATAAAATTGCTTTAAGTGTACCTGATCGGCTGGTTTCTAATTTAAGTAAACAAAATTTATATGAAGAACATTGTGAAGAGTTTCTGGAACAAGAATCGGAGAGAAGAATAGAGAGAATTAAGGTGATGATTGTAGATGCTGGGAATCACATTTGTATAAATCAAAGACCTGTCATAAAAGCAGACATCCAATGCACTACTAAGGTTAGACCAGTTTTCAATTGATCGAAAAGTCCATACCTACCTTTCACCCCTCTGGGATAATGAACTTTACGCCAATAATCACCTATTAACCAATCAGCATCTTAGTTTCAGCAAACTAGACTTTTCATTGGCTCAGACCTCTAAAACTGTCGCAAATTTAAGCGAAAATATCTTTTCGCGCCTAACGTTTTGAGCCGATTTTTTAAACCCGAAACTCAATAAATAGAAGCGTCCGAATCGATTCGAACCCGTCAGAGCCCCACGCCTTGCAACTTGCATCTGATCCGCACGATCATAGAGGGTGTAAAAGACGACGACGAGGCCGCGCTGATCAATTTGGATCAGTTCAAGGCATTTGATAGGGTTGACCATCGCTACTTTGCTGCTGTCCTGCAGGCCGCCGGATTCGAACCCGACTTCTGCCGCTGGATTAGCCTCCTGTATCGCTCCCCCAGTGCTGTGGTACATGTGAACGGGAAACTGTCGAGCGCATTTGCTCTGTCAAGTTCGGTTCGTCAGGGTTGTCCAGTGTCGCCTCTACTTTATGCTTTGGCGTTGGAGCCTCTCCTTCACCGGCTGAGGGACGAGGCCTGCAGTCCGGCCCTACGCGGAATCGCCGTTCTGGAGGGGCTCAAGCCAGTGTTTCTATGTACACCGATGACGTATCTGCTTTCGTGTCATCCCGCAGCGACATTGAGGCGGTACAGAAGTCGCTTGACCGGTACGAGAAAGTGACAGGGGCCAAGATTAATCGCGACAAGTCGTCCGGCTTGCGGTTAGGTGCCTGGAAGTGGGTCGATCTTCCGGGGCCCTTCGGTTGGACGGACGGTCCTGTCCGCATTCTTGGAGTGTGGTTTGGACCCGACCTCCAGCTGGAGAAAAATTGGTCTGAAGTACGAGCAAAGGTCGATGCTGGCGGTCAAACTTGGCGTCGACGGAGGTTGTCCGTGAAGGGCAGGGCGGAGGTGTGTGCTACATACATTTTCCCTCTTGTTCTTGTACGTACTTCCTCTCTGTGACGACCATCGGAAGGTGCTCGAGCGCTCGCTATCCTCCATTTTATGGCGAGGACGCGGGAATCGGGTCGACAGACGAGTCTGTGTACAACGTTCGTGTCATGGGGGGCTGGGAATGCCACACTTAGAGAGCCACAAACGTGCCTCGATGTTGCTTTCCTACGCCGCGCGTTGACAGGAGGAGATTCTATTATGGCGGGCATTGTTAAAGACGCGTTCCCTCTCCTTACTCTCAGTCCCCCCCCCCCCATCTCGCGAGTTGAGCGCCATCGTAAAACCCGGGATCAATCGGATTTCATTCGTGAGTGTCGGTCGGCCGTGTTAGCCGTTCCTCGGTCCAGTGAACTTTCACAGCCTAGGATAGTCTTCTATCGTCTTTTAGTGGAGGGGGCGCGCAGGATTCCCTACGAGATACGCTCCGCTTGTCGGAGGATGAGTCTAGCTCTTACTGAGGACGAGTTTCGCAGCTATTTGGCTGACTTTCCTCGGTTTTCACCGACTGAAGCGGCTAGCTGCGAGGGAGAGATCACGGAGGGCGAGGTCTACGCGGCATTGAAGAAGGTCGGCAGTGGCAAGTCGCCCGGTCTGGATGGTTTACCCTATGAATTGTACTTGAGGCTGTTGCACATCTTTGTCCCGATTTTCACTGTGGTGTTCAACAACTGGTTCCGGAACGGGTCCCTCCCCGACCTGTTCTCCAGGGGTGTGATCACGCTGTTGAAAAAGGGCAAGGGTGTTGCTGGGAAACTGGATGATTACAGGCCCATAACTCTGCTAAACACAGAGTTAAAGATTTTGGCCAAGATCCTGCAGGAGCGTTTGAAGTCAGTTGCCGAGTCTCTGTTGGGTCCGGAGCAGACTTGTTCTGTGAGGGGCCGAACAATTCAGAACAACCTGCATCTGATCCGCACGATCATAGAGGGTGTAAAAGACGACGACGAGGCCGCGCTGATCAATTTGGATCAGTTCAAGGCATTTGACAGGGTTGACCATCGCTACCTTGCTGCTGTCCTGCAGGCCGCCGGATTCGCAGCCGAATTCTGCCGCTGGATTAGCCTCCTGTATCGCTCCACCAGTGCTGTGGTACAGGTGAACGGGAAGCTGCCGAGCGCTTTTGCTCTGTCTAGGTTGGTTCGTCAGGTTTGTCCACTGTCGCCTCTACTTTATGCTTTGGCGTTGGAGCCTCTGCTTCGCCGGCTGAGGGACAGGGCGTGAAGTCCGGCCCTACCCGGAATCGCCGTTCCTGGAGGGGCTCGAGCCAGGGTTTCTGCGTACGCCGATGACGTATATGCTTTCGTGTCGTCCCGCAGCGTCATTGAGGCGGCACTGAAGGCGCTTGACAGTTACGAGAAAGAGACAGGGGCCAAGATTAACCGCGACAAGTCGTCCGGCTTGCGGTTAGGGGGTCGATCTTCCGGGGCCCTTTGGTTTTACGGATGGACCTCTCCGGATTCTTGGAGTGTGGTTTGGACACGAACTCCAGCTGGAGAAAAATTGGTCTGAAGTACGAGCAAAGGTCGACGCTGCCGGACAGACTTTACGTCGACGGTGGTTGCCCGTGAAGGGCAGGGCGGAGGCGTGTGCCACTTAAGTTTTCCCTCTTGTTCTTTATCGATTGTCCGTACTTCCTCTCTGGGGGGCTGGGAATGCCGCACTTGGTCAGCCACACGCTTGCCTCGAGGTTGGCTTTCCTACTCCGCGCGTTGAAAGGAGATTCGATTATGGCGGAGATTGTTAGGGAACGCCCCTTTCCTTACGATCAGTCTCCCCATCTCGCGGGTTGAGCGCCATCGTAAACCCCGGGATCTATCGGATTTCCTTCGTGAGTGTCGGTCGGCCTTGTTGGCTGTTCCTCGGTTCAGTGACCTTTCTCTGCCTAGGAAGTTCTTTTAATCTCTTTTAGTGTATTCCCTACGTGATCGGCTCTGCTTGTCGGAGGATGAGTTTCGCTCTTACTGGTTTTGGGCGCCAGCGGCAGATTACCTCAAAAACCCTGAGTTTTCGCTTACCTGGCGATTGTCTCGGAATCGGTTGCCTCTCAATGACAAGGCCTTTATATGGGGCTTGGCGGATTTGCCAGACTGTGAACGGTGTCGTCTTGGTTTAGAAGAAACGGCTTCGCACGCCTTCTACTACTGCCCCCGGGTCCGCCCCTCTTGGAACCATGTCGACAAGCTGATGGCTCGTCTCGCTCCTGAAAAGCTTGTGCCCATTGATCGCGCATACGCGTGTGACAATGTGTCGCCCCCGTATTCCGAGGTGAAACGAATCGTGTTTCTGACGCTGCTAAACACGGTACGAATGGTGATTTGGACGACGCGACAGGAGGAACTATTGCGAGGCATCCGTCTTTCTCATCAGCATCTGATCCAATTCTTTGAGCATCAGCTCAAGTTGAAGATTAGAACTGATAGAAAACGCTTGCATTCGACAGACTTCAGCGAAAGTTGGGTGATTGAGGCAAGCTTGGTTCGTTTGAACGGGGCTAGCCTTTATTTTCTCTTTTAGTTCAACCTATGTCACATCGGGGTGAATTCCTGTGGAGCCCTCCCCTTGGTTAGGTTAGACAAGCTTTTGTGTACCTATTTAATGTAAGTATTGTTCCTGGCCTGTTACCGGCTATCTCTTTGGTTATGATCCAAGTCGAGATTCCCAACCTCCCCAGTTTGTTTTTGGTCCCTCTTATCTCGACTGGGCCAGCTTTATATTTTCCCATGGCCGTATAATTTTTTCACTTTTCCCACTTCCTTAGCGAGAATCTCTTGATTTTGTCCCATGGGCAGAATACAGCGGCTTCTCTGTTTTGAGGGTTGGACGGGCCTTACTAACATCAATTATGTTTAGTTTGTTTTATATTAATTTTAGTTTGTTATTGGGTCCATCTCCCTTCCCTCTCATTTCATTCATCCATAAATTTTTAATTACACATATAGAATCATTATATGTTTATGGTATGGGGCGCGTTTTCTAGGTTCCCCTTGAGAGGATGTGGTATTATGGTGGATGGAGGATTGATTGATGACGGACGAGTTCTTGTGGTGAATGCGGAAATTGTAATGTATGAATGGGTCGTGAATCGGATTAACTAGGTATAAGATAGTTGGTGATGGTCAGCCTCAACCACTCCCCATTTTTGCCCTTGTGTCCTAATTGTGTATTTTGCACAATAAATGTAGTAAGAACTTCCCCCTGTTTTTGGTGGTCTATTTCTCTCCGTTTCTGGCAGGTATTTGCCGCCCCTTATTTTTTAACTATATTTATGGTTGAGTTTCTTTTTATTACCGCCGTTTTTACGACTGTTTTGAAAAATATTTTGATTTTTTTCTTCTTTTTTTACCCTCCCCATTTTTTATTTTTACCGCCTTATATTTGCTCTTTTTCTTTTATTCTAGTTTTCTTTTTTGATTTTGATTTTCTTTTGTTTAATTTCTCTTTTAAATATATATTCGTTTTCTTTATTTTGTAACCCTGTCTTTGTTTCACTTTAATTTTTGACTAACTTTAATTTCTTGTTATTTCTTTAATTCTTTCCTTTTAATATCCTTTAAGTTTTTCGTGATTTGTTTTTTTATTTTTTTTTCTGTACAAAATTTGTTCTAATCTTTGTATTGTCTAATTTGTCTATTTATTTTCTTTCGTTTATTTGTCTGGCGCGCTTTCATAGCGTCAGCCATTTTGTTTTTTTAACTAGCTCCGTCTATTGTTGTAATTTTCGTATTTTCTTTGTTTTCCTTTTTCTTTGTCTAGCGTTTTCTTTCTTGTGTTTTCTTTTCTAAATTTATTGTTTCGCCTTTAGGCGAAATTTGTTCTTTTATTTTTTTGTCTATTTTTTTTTTTGTACTTTTTAAAATTTGTCTTGCCGTGAACCTTGTTTAATTTGTTCCTTTTCGTCATGTGATTTTTTTGTGTATATTTATTTATTTGTTCTTTGGATTTTGGATTTTATTTTATTTTATTTTTGCTGTCTCGCTTTTGGGCGATCTTTGTGTTTTAATTCCTAATATTTGTCTGTCACCTGCTGTTTTTGTCTGTTAATTTTTCTTTCTTTTCTTTTTTTAGTTTCGCCTATAAGAAAATCGACAAAAGAATAGTGTCAGTTTCCGTTGTCGACAAGCGTTCGCGCAAAATTTGTCATTTGACGAAAGACAGTGGTAAAAACACTGGAGTCTCTGATGTTTAAGCCACTTCGAATCGTTACGGGCAAGGGCTTTTTAATCTGGGACGTGCTGTTACCCACCGTCGAAGACTGCGTAAATGCAACAAGCAGAGAACTTATCACCAAGGATTTAATTCTTCGTACACAGTACGAGGGCCGGTGAATACTAGCAGTATATGAGGTCCCTCCTCAGGGTATCAGGGAGCACCTGGCGGCTTGCTTGTCCCAGTACGGCGAGATTCTGGGTGCTTCTTGTGATAGCCTGACTGGGGATGGAGCTTTGACATTATGCTAGTATCCATCCCCAACTGTCTTGATGTTGGTGGCCTGAAGCTGCCAGTAATCGTGACTAGTCGTAAACCAATTTGTTGGAAGTGCAGAGAGACTAGTCACCTCTCCTCTTCCTGTACAGAGAAGAAGGCCTCTGGGAGTCAGGCCCCAGTCGACCAAACTCCCTCTCTGGCCGAGTTTTTAAAAACCGCCTCGCCTGTAATGGGCATGCTGGCGACCGGGACCGGATTGGTCAAACCCCGGTTGGGCCATTACCAAAGCCCCCATTCCCCAAAGAGCTTTCTTCCATTGCAAGTGCAGTCGAGGAGAATGGAAAGGGGGAATGCAGGTGGTTGGCAAAGCCAGAGGGAAGCGTCAGACAGTGGGTCCTCAGTCCCCTGAAGCCCCTAGGACTAAAGGCACATACAGCCCCATTCCCTCTGACAACAGTAAGGGCGACGCCTCGGCCTCCATTCTGACCTTCCAAGATTTACAGAAAAAATACGACCCTGGGTATGAGAAAACTGAAAAAATCAAAGACTTCAACCATAAGTTAGACCAACAAAGAAAATCAAAATCCTCTCCATCCAAGAAAACTCTTCCTCCCAAATCCACTACCCAGTCTCCTCTACATCCCGTCAGCAAAAGTCCTCCCCTTCAAAGAAGGCCACTCTCTCCACATCCTCCGACCTACCACTTTCTCCCCATCCCTCAACCCCTCTTTGTAGAGAGAACTCATCACCCGCCTCTACTTCCACTCCTTTTGCCCAATCCCCAATCCCTCTCAGTAGAGACCCCAGCCCTTTTAGACAATCATTTACACCCCGCCACAGCCCCAGTCCTTCTCCCATTAAATCTTCAGAAATGCCCCCTCCACTAAACAAAAGGCACAGAAGCCCCGTGCAGGATTTAACGGGAAGCAAAAAAAATGCACATGTACAATCCCGGTTCAGACATTTGCAAAATATCACCTTTGCAATCGGAGAAAGCCAGGGATAACAAATTTAAAATACCTGTTATCGATCAAGCAATTTGGGGACAAGGATATTGAGGAACCGCTTAATTTCTCAAACGCTCAAAGGGTTCTTACAGTGATAAGATCTAAGACAGGGGCTAAACAAGTTTGGTCAATGTTGGACGAAGCTATTACTTCATTCAAAATGACCCCACGCATTGCTATCGTACAGAACGATAAATTGAGAAAAATGAAGCAATTTTGTGCTGGGAGGGTGACGGTTTTTGTTCACCCCTCCCGCTATAGAGCACTTAAATTGACATTCCCCTGGGATATCGGCGGAATCTCCCAAGACTGAGATGGGCCATGGGTCTATGGGGGAGGCTGTCGGTATCCTTACCCCGGCCATGTTTAATTCAGGAAAGCAACCCTAATCGGTTTTCACTATTGCTCTCTGGTTAGCAAGTGTAAATGTCCGGGGCCTGAGGTCAGTCTCGCAGGGCGAGGCTCTCTGGGTGAATGTTTGTTGTGTGCAAGAGACCCGGTTTTCTTCTCATGACCGTCAGGGCGTGCTGTCTAAGGGGTTCTCCCTTTATTCAGCATGTTTTGATGGTCGTTCGAGGGGTATCTCTTGGCTAGTGAGCAAGTTTTTGAAGGTTGCATGTACTCTTCTCTTCGCAGATCCGGCGGGCAGGCTTTGCGTGCTGAATGTTACCATAAAGGATAAGGCTCTGCTCCTCATTGAGGTCTATGCGCCCAATAACCATTCTGAGCGGCCTGCTTTGTTTCAGCAGGTCTAGCTGTTGTTAACATCTCGTCGGGTAGTTTTAGTGAGGGATTGGAATGCCGTCCTTGACCCCGATATAGATCGTATAGGGCAAAATCAGGGTTCTAACAACCGGGATATGAAACCATTTCGGGACTTTATCGGCGAGTTTGATCTTGTCGATAAGTACCGGAATGAGCACCCTCGGGAGGTAGCATGGACTTGGACAAATAATGGCAACTCGGCTCCTGGGACGCTTGCTAGCTACCTCGACCGAGTCTTCGTTAGGAGAGTCGATGTAGGGCTCTTAGGGTGTCCAAGTTTCCATCATATAGTTTATAGGCTTGTCCAGGTCCGTGTAAACTTAGATAAGCCTAAGGTTGGCTGAATACTGGAAATTAAACTGTTCATTATTTGGTGAGCATGATTTCCGGGACCAGCTGCTACTGATGATAAAAAGGGAATTGACGGGGGTGGTTGTAGGGAACGTTTGGTGGGATAAGTTAAAATCCAAAATTAGAACGTTTGCTGCTGATTTTAGTCGTCGACTCAATCTAGATAGATTAGCAGCGCAAACGGCTTTAGAACATAAAGTTGATCGGGCAGTCAAATCCCGTGATAGTAGGGAAGTAGCCTTATCTAAGGCAGAGTTGTCCTCCTTGCTTATCAAGAAGGATCAAGCTCTGGTAGTTAGGGCTCGGTTAAAAAGAATGTCCTCTGAGGCGACGAATATGGCCGTTGAATTGCGTGCAGAGGAAAATCGGAGCGTATCTCGGCGACATATCGCGTGCGTCACATTGCCGGATAAGCGGACCGTGACTACAAACGCGGGCATATGCGAGGCCTTTCGGGATTACTTTCAAGAACTTTCACCAGGGAACTCGGTTCGACGCCTATTTAGCCGACTTTCCCTGCCTCGAGGCATCTGAAGCGGCTGAGTGCGAGGGTCCCATCACAGAGTCGGAAATCTGGGAAGCGCTGAAACAGATTGACCTGGATAAATCTCCGGGGCTAGATTGTCTTCCCTACGAAGTTTACTTGAGGCAGTCGCCCGTTTTTGTTCCTTTGCTGGAACTGGTTTTCAACAACTGGATGAAGAAGGGGTCTATACCTCAACGCTTCACCAGGGGTGTGATCAAGTTGCTGCGTAAGGACAAGAATGGTGGGCATGTGTTAGATAACTTTCGCCCTTTAACTATGTTAAACACAGAGTTAAAGATTTTGGCGAAGATCTCAGCCAACCGTTTGCAGCTTGTCCTGTCTAGTTTGATTGACTCCGAACAGACTTGTGCTGTGAAGGGTAGGACTATTCAGAACAACCTTCATATGATACGCTTGACAGTGAAACCGCGCTGATCAATTTAGATCAGTCCAAGGCCTTCGATAGGGTTGACCATCGTTTTCTGGAGGCTGTCCTTTCGGCGGCCGGTTTCAGACCCGACTTTCGCTCCTGGATCCGACTTTTGTATGCGACTCCCGGTGCGCTGGTGGAAGTGAATTGGGTAAGTTCGTAGCCTTTCGTATTGTCTCGCTCCATTCGTCAAGGTTGCCCGCTTTCGCCTTTGCTTTACGTTCTTGCGTTGGAACCTTTCCTTCGCAAGTTAAAGGCGAATCCGGTCCTGCGCAGAATTTCCCTGCCTGGGGCTACCACCTCAGCCAGGTATTCTGCCAATGCTTATGACGTTTCAGTTCTTGTGTCGAGCCGAGCCAAGATTGACGAAGTCAGCAAAGAGATCAGTGGTTATGAGAAGGTGACAGGGGACAAGATCAACCGCGATAAGTCTGTTGGCTTGCAGTTGGGTGCGTGGAAGGGAGTTTCTCTTCCCGGACTTTTCCTCTGGATGGATGGGCCGGTCAAGATACTCGGCGTCTGGTTCGGTCCTGATCTCCAGTTGGAAATGAACTGGTCGGAGGTACAAGTGTGACACCCAACCCTCCTCTGTCCTTGTCAGGGCACCGTTTGTGACACCCATACTGGTCGCGGCGCACTTGTGACGTCGGTCCTTTGTGACGGGCTAACCCTGGGACATCGGTTTAAGTCTTGCTGGGTTCTAGCACCAACTTGTCGTACTTGGCTCGCTTCCAACGCCTGGTCACCGAAGCAACTGCTTTGATCTCGATTCAACCTACCCACGTTGTGATTTGATCCTAGGTTGACAAGATCAATCAAACGTCGGGCCGTAGTGCCAGCCGAATCCGGGTCAAGGTGATACTGCACAATCAATGTAGACAAAAAAAAACAAAAGCACAAACAACAACTTCAAGGTTAGCGACTGGTTAGGAATAGTGATTAATTTTATGTCGGTTTGTTGAGTTACAGGAGTGCGTCTCTCTCTTTCTCTCCCAGCCCGAAGAAAAAAATGTGGATTGTAACACTTTTGCGTTCCTTAACTAGTTCTGGATATCTGTATGGAGAATATAAGTCAGACTTCTATAATTTGTTCTTGGTTAGAAGTCTAATTCGGAAACTTGTTTTGGTGGGAAATCTAAAGTCGCACCCCGACAAATTTGTTCTTGGTTAGAAGTCTAAGTCGGAAGGCATGGAATCGTGCGGTCACCTGTGCGAGGCGCGTCTCTCTGTCTCGACTTCTGACTCACTGTCTGGACTCGACCCGACTCTACTCGACTCGACTCGACGAAATCTCTGAAACACCCGTAGATGTTTGCTTATATGGACGCCGATCAAAACCTGGCGTGGGGTCGGACGTGGTGTGGCCACCACGTTGATTTCAAATCCCCAATAAGGATTTTCTTTGTTTTCGGCCAAAAATAATTATCATTTTCCGTATTTGGAAATCTTATTCCACTCCCACCCTCTTCTGCTCTCATATGGGTATCTCACCATACCTTAGAGGGCGTCAACGGTTTTCCCACTTCCTCGCAGTAACATCTCATACCTATCCTCTCAATGGGCGGTGGCAGGCCTCCTCTCTGCGTCACATGATCATCTCCGCCTGGCTATTCGGCCAATAGGCGTCAACTGATAATCTCAATTTTTATCCAACTTCACGGGATATGTTTTTTTTCAACCAGGTTTATCCGTCAACATTAAGTGGAAGATTCTTCTTGGCGAAATTGGGTTAATTAAAATACCCTGACACAGCCTTCGTTATCACAAACGAACTTAAACAAAATGCAGATGTCCTATCCAGGCGACATCTCATTCTAGGGCTCTGTGTGCGGTCGGCAGACGACCCATCAACTACTGATAACAGCCAATGTTTTATCTGCCCAGAAGTTCTGGTATCCCTCAAAAAATGACCATCAGAATTTTCCTCAATTCCACCACTCAAAACAACATCGCTTTTGTGGGTGGCATTCTTTCCTTCTCTTATCATCTAAGTTGTTAAGTCTTGTCCCTCTGTTTCTTTCTCCTCTTTCTCTTTTTCCTTCTTTTGTCCTCGCAGATAATTTGGCATATCACACTTCCACGAGAAAGTAAAGTGGTTATCTTGAATCGCACTTGAAAAATGACAAAACAAAAAATCTTTTTTTTTTCACCGATACTCTGTTTGGGAAAACAACAAAACAAAAAGAATATCGCTCAGTATGTCTTTCGTTATATCTATCGGTTTAAGTAATCGCTCAGTATGTCTTTCGTTATATCTATCGGTGTAAGTAATCGCTCAGTATGTCTTTCGTTATATCTATCGGTTTAAGTATCTCCGTAATTAACTTCTGTGGTTAATTAATTGATTAATTAACCTTCCGTTCCTAAATAGTGTTACAATCCTCCCTAACCTATTCGTGTCATTTACTTGTAAATGGCATTCAAATCCAACTACACTATTTAGCATGCATCATGCACCTGTCCCATGCAGTCGTATTCTTTTCATTTCTTTTTTTCACGCTTTTACATGTAAAGTATTGTTCTACTTCATTTTGTTGTGTTTTACATGCAACGTAAAATTCTTTTATCTTCTTCTGTTTTATATGCAATATAAAGTTCTTTTATCTTCTGTTTTTCATGCAATATAAAGTTCTTTTATCTTCTTCTGTTTTTCATGCAATATAAAGTTCTTTTATCTTCTTCTGTTTTTCATGCAATATAAAGTTCTTTTATCTTCTTCTGTTTTTCATTTTTAAAGTGTGCGTGTGCCGGTGGATGTATGTGTGTGGTTATTATGGCTTGTTTTTTTTCTTTCTTGGTCAGGGTCCTTCTCTCTTCTGTAGGAGGTTTTTCCGCCGCGCGTGTCGGTTCTGCGTTGGCTTCTTCCGTCGGCTTTTCTGCAATTCTCTCGTTGATTCTGTATGGGTAAAGAACACTGCTCGGCATCTCCCTCTCGAGCTGCTGCACGCTCATTTGATTACTGCGAATTAATTTCGTGCTACTTCTAACCTTCCCTACTGCTAGACCGCCTATGGCGATAATTATGAATGTACCCATCATTGCTAACCAACGTATCTGTTTATCACCTTTCCAAGCCATATCCTCCCTACCCAGCTCACTTAGCTTATTCCTCAACTGATCCATATCGATCGTTTCTATCGGCTTCATCAGCGCCGGTATTTTATTCAAGGTAACATTGGAGAATCCCTTCAATATCGGTTCCCATAACTCTGTACAATTGACTAAGCTTCTGCCAATCATTTCTATGATGGAATCTCCCTCTTCATATTTTTCTTCTATGGTTCTATCTTGCTTAATTCTTTACTCAGCTGTTCCATAACTTTTTCTAAACTCGTAACTCTTCAGCTCTCTCCTCCCCTAACCCTAGCAGATCGAATGGCCCGGACAGGTTCGCGCGGTCCCCTCCAAGGATCGTACTCAATGGCACTATAGCTGGCCAGTTAACCATGCCACTAACTTTCTTCCGTCCTCCGACACCTAATTATTCAATTGAGATTTGGACTTCTCCATTCCTCTCAATCTCATCTTCCGAGTTAGTTCCTCTAACCTTCCCTTAATGTTTTAATTTCTCTTCAGGGTGTGTTTCGCCTATTCTCTTTCCCCCTGATTCTTCCTTCCCCTTCGAGTCCTTGCTCTGATCTTCAATACCGCTTGACTCTAGGTCTAAATCTCTCCAGTTCCTTAGTCTTTCTTTGAGCTGGGAAAGGGGTATCTGATCCTCCTCCTCCCACTCGTTGAACTCTTCGTCTTGTTTAGGGTGCCTCTTTCTAGAGCCTTTGACTGCTTGATCGGATCTCTTCGTATTTCTCTCCCTTTTCTTTGGACATTGGGGTGCGACGGTGACATCACAGGGTCTTCCCCGCACCGATTCAGGCGACGACTGAACGCCGCTGATCCCCGCCGAGGACTCCGTCACTCGGATCGCTTCGTTCATCTGGCCAAGTCGATTCATCTCTTCATTTTCCTTGGAATCTTCCTCCGTCTCCATTTCTTCAGGCTCAACCAGAGTTACCTTCCTTGTTCTTGTCTTCCTAGGCCTCGGCTCGCTCATCTCCAGCTTAGCTATTTCAGCCTTCTTCAGATCATTGGCATGGACCCTCCTTGCTCGTCCTGCCACTTGATCCCATATTACATATGATACTGGACCCGTCTGCTCCACTATCCGGTAGTACGGTTCCCACCTTTGGTCCAGCTTTCCTTCTCTCTGGTGGATTTTATAGTAGACAGGGTCTCCAACCTTCAATTCTACTACCTTTCTTTCAGCATTCACTCTCTCATTTCTTCTCTTCTGTGCCCTCCTTATTCTTCTTCTGGCCTGTACAAATATCTTATGTTGTTGTTCTAGCAACAGCTGATGATGATCTTCTCCCATATACTTTCTTCGGGGCTTCAATAGGTTATCCACAGGCAGGACCACGTCTCTGCCAAACAACATAAAGTAAGGAGAAAATCTGGAGGTTTCGTTTATCGTAAACCTCACGGCCGCCAGAGCCTGTGTCAAATACAAATCCCAATTTCCAGTGTTCTCTCTGGTCAGCTTGGCCAATACATCTCCCAAGGTTCTATGAAACCTTTCCACTTTAGCATTTCCTTGCGGGTGATATGGATATGTTTTTACGTGCTCTATATTCAAACCTGTCAGCACCTCTCTCATTATGCTGTTTATATTCTCTGGGCCATTATCAGTGACAAGTTGTACAGGGGCGCCATACCTAGGGAAGATTTCGCCTATTATCAAATCGGCCACAGTTCTAGCCTTCTTGTCTGGCACTGCAAATGCCTCAGGCCAATTTGTTAGCCAATCAACAAAACTCACTATATAGTTGTTTCCCTGTGCAGTTTCCCCATATGGTCCTGATACATCCATACTCACTTTCTCGAAGGGGAAATTCGGCACGTCCATCTCCTCCAATGGTGCCATTTCCTGCCTCTGCTCTGTGACTGGCACACTACACAGCTCCGAACATAGTTAGTGACCTCTCCGTACAGTTTGGGCCAATAGTACTTCCTACCTATTAGATCATATGTCCTATCAATTCCCATGTGGCCTAACCTCTCGTGGCACTGTTCCAACATCTCTGGTCTTAAACTTTTGGGCACATACAACTTGGGCTTGACTTCTTCATCCCTACCTGAGAGATAATACAGCCTTTCCTCTATTATGGCATACTTGGTGGTCTCTCCTGCCTCCACCTTTTCTCTCAGGGCAGCCATTTCACTGTCTGCCCGCTCCTTCTCAATTTCTTCTGTCCAGTAGGGATCTGTTATTATCTGTGCGTCCCCTTCCTCGTCCGATTCTAACATAGGGCGATCTTTTAACTTATTAGAGTTAACTACTCCGATTCTATAGGCTTTATCATCTACTCCCTGCTCTACTTTTACAGATCTTTCTTCCAGTTGTTTCGGTATTCTTAAGAGCAGATCTGCGCACGTATTTTCCTTCCCTGCTAAATACTCTATCTTACAGTGGTAGCCACTTAACTTTAGCGCCCACTGTTGAATCTTCTTATTATTTGTCCATTCTGCCTGCAATAGGTATTGCAGAGGCTTGTGGTCTGTATTTATAGTAAAGACCGCACCATTCAAGTAGTAGTCCAGTTTTTGAAGAGCATACATGATAGCATATGCTTCTCTTTCTTCTATTACTGGCCATCTCCGTTGTGTCTCTGAGAGCTTATGAGAGAGAAAGTATATCGGTACCTCCTCTGGTATGCCTGGCACTGGTCCTTCTTTATCGGGACATGGCTGGGTGAGAACTGCTCCTACACACTGCTCACTGGCATCAGTGTATAGTACCATGGGCTTGCTGAGGTCTGGGTACGTCAGCAGTGGGACGGCGGTCAACTGTTCCTTTAACGTATCAAATGCCCGTTGACAGTCCTCTGTCCACTTGAACCTACCGTATTTCTTCGTCAGGGCTACTAGTGGTATGGCAATTCTCGAGAATGCCGGGACAAATCGTCGGTAGTAACCTATAGCCCCTATAAAGCCTCTTACTTGTCTCACTGTCTTAGGTTCTGGCATTTCCCTTATGACCTTCACCTTATCCATGTCGGGCTTAATACCGTCTCCGTTTATAATAAAGCCCAAATATCTAGTCTCCTCCCTCAGAAACTGACACTTCGACAATTTCAATTTTAAGCCGTGTTTTCTTAACCTTCCCAACACTTGTTTCAGATGGAAAAAGTGTTGCTCTACTGTTTCTGAAAATATCAAAATATCATCCAAGTATGCCATGGCAAAGCTCTCGTATCCTCCTAACACTATTGACATCAGCTGTTGGAAGATTCCCGGGGCATTAGCTAAACCGAATGGCATCACCCTGAACTGAAACAGTCCTAGGTGACACGCAAATGCGGCCTTCTCCTTGTCAGCCTCATCAAGGGCTACCTGCCAATACCCGGACCTCAAGTCCAACGTAGAGAAGTACTTCGCCTTCCCCAATAATGCCAATATATCATCTATTAGTGGCAATGGCACCGCCAACGGCTTCGATATAGAATTCAGTTTCCTAAAATCTACACAAAAACGGTGCCCGCCATCTTTCTTACCTACTATCACGATTGGAAAGCTCCAAGGGGAGATCGATCTTTCGATCATCCCAGCCTCCAACATCTCTTCTACTGCCTCTTCTACAAGGGGTCTCTTGTGAATAGGCGTTCTATAGGGCTTCAATTTCACAGGGGGGTGATCGCCGGTGTCGATTTTCATTTTTACGGTGTGGGTCTGGCCCAACTCCTTATCTGATTGGGCCACCACATCTCGATTATCCCTCAGCAGACCTCCCACCCTGGCCCTAAATTGATCAGGTGCCAAAATATCTTCGCCTACTATTTCTTCTAGTTGTTCTTCATGTTCTTCTAGCTTCTTCTCGAATCTCACTTGATTCAGAGTTCGTAGGGGTAGCGCCTTTCCTATCTCTTCCCCTCTCTTAACCTTTATAGTCTTTTGGGCCTGGTTCACCATCATGATGGGCACTAATTCGGCTGCCTCCACTACCGCCTCACATAGAGTTACCTCATTTTCTTCTAGGCTCTTCCCTTCTACAGGGACCAATTGCAGGGTTCCTTTTCTTATTTTCTCCCCTGACATTAACCTACCCTTTCCCGACACCGCCGTTCTGGGGGGTAGCTCTACATCTTCCTCCACCACTATTGTCATATCTTCTTCCGGTGGGCATCCCAATGGCGTTCTCTCGCCATTCACTATCAGCACAGTGGGGTTGAACTCTATTCGAGCCTTCTGGATCCGAAGCCAATCTTCTCCCAAGATTGCTTCCGTACACAAGTTGGGGGTTACGTAAAAATTTTGGGTGCTTCTTAATTTCCCAATCCTCACAGGGAGCCTCGCCATCCCTTTTATCACCAGGGGGGCTCCATCTGCTTGCGTGATCTCTATGTCTGCTTCCCGTAACCTACTCTTCCGTTTCACCCGCCTGTATGCTTCCTCTTTCAGCAATGAAACAGATGCTCCTGTGTCTATCAGGGCTTTCACTGCCCTACCCCCTATCTCTGCCCCACACGACAGCTCCTTCTCTTGCGTCAGCGAAGAGAATACCTTGGCTTTCCTTTTTCTGGGTTCCCACCTCTGGGCCATCCCAGCCATAGGTGCCGGTAGTAACAAACTACTTTCACTATTCTCACGTGGGGGAGTTCTGCGTTTTCTGCACCTGGGCGGTCCCAGCTGGACCTCTCCCAGTCTCTTGTGGCTGTTCCTAAAGGCACAATTCCTCTTAAGGTGCCCTGGTCTTCTGCAAAACCAGCACCTTCTCGTTGGGCAGTTAACCGCAAAGTGGCCCACCTGACCACACAACCAACATTTCACGCTTCTTCTCTTTAACTGGGCCACCCACCTGGGTTCTGGGGGGACCTGTCCTCTACCTGGGTGGCTCCCCCGGCCACATGTGCAGTGTTTTATATTTACTCTTTTCAACTGGGCCACCCTCCCTCTTATTTCCGGGGTGGCCCGCTGGCTTTTCCCTGGTTCTGTCTTACGGGCTCAGCCTCCTTCTTAATCCTGGGGTGTTCTTTTCTTAATCCACACCACTTGGCTAGGTGTCCCTTCTTCCCACACCTAGTACATCTATCTTGTTCGAAGTCGGGGGGCAATCCCCACTTCGTCGGACATTCCGCTGCTCTGTGGTCCTCATGCCCACAAGTCCAGCAGACTAGTCCGTATCGACCCGGCGTGGGCTTATAAAACCCATGCCTTGTCGACCAAGCCCTTCTTGTGGGATCCTCTTCCCACACCTCAGGCTCTTCCACCTCTAGGCTGACCCCACGACTCCACGCGGGGGATCTACTTCTTACCCCCTTTCTTCCGACCCCTCGACTTATTTCCTGTATTTTCCCACCTCTTTTTACCTTCTCCCAGACTCCCCGGCTCTCTTTGGCCAGCGCTACTGCTGCCGACAATCTTAACGGTCCTTCCTTTAAGACATCGTGGCGAATACGCTCGTCACCGAGTGCCTCAACATACAGATCAGCCAGCTGTGCCTGCATGACCGCGTTATTTCTCACAACCTCTGGGAAGGCTAATGACGACAGCTTTTCCGCTCGGGTCCCCAATTCTCCAGGGGTCTCATCCCGCAGCTGCGTCAACTTCAAGAGGGCCCTCATGGCCTCTATCGCTGACCCTTCGTCAGCGAATTCGCTAGTTAATTGTTCTTTCAACCTTTCCCATGGTAAGTGGGGCTCAGCATTCAAGAGCCCCTCTACCAACTCAGACGCCTTCCCTGTCGTGGCACTATATGCCAGATAAAGGGTCTCTACGTCCGAGAGTCTGTAAATTACTCGGCTCTTCTCTAGAATTGCTAGCAAGTTTTTAAAATCTCTCTTAGTACCATTAAACGACGGGACCCTTGGTCCACCCAATAATCATCTCAAGTCTGCTGGTAACTCCTGTCTAGCCCCATCCTCCCCTACGTCTACTCTATCTGACGAATAATCAGACATTTTTAAAATGACAAGTAAACGGAATCAAAGTTAGAGCAGCAACAATCGAAAATGGGAGATAAACCGAAAGAAGTGTCCTACCTGACAGACGATTTCCAATTCGTTCTTCTCGGCTTCTGGGCTGTCGTACTAGAGGGTCTGGAACCGTATGGTTACAATTAACCAAAGTCCTTTGGCTCCCACTCTAGTTTTCCTCAGTTTGTGTCCTTAAGACGCCGAGCGTTGTTCACTTCGAAGCTTTCTGCAACTCCTGTGGCGGTGGTCGCTCTAGGGTCTGATCCTGGTTATCACGGCACCATTTGTGACACCCAACCCTCCTCTGTCCTTGTCAGGGCACCGTTTGTGACACCCGTACTGGTCGCGGCGCACTTGTGACGTCGGTCCTTTGTGACGGGCTAACCCTGGGACATCGGTTTAAGTCTTGCTGGGTTCTAGCACCAACTTGTCGTACTCGGCTCGCTTCCAATGCCTGGTCACCGAAGCAACTGCTTTGATCTCGATTCAACCTACCCACGTTGTGATTTGATCCTAGGTTGACGAGATCAATCAAACGTCGGGCCGTAGTGCCAGCCGAATCCGGGTCATGGTGATACTGCACAATCAATGTAGACAAAAAAAAACAAAAGCACAAACAACAACTTCAAGGCGAGCGACTGGTTAGGAATAGTGATTAATTTTATGTCGGTTTGTTGAGTTACAGGAGTGCGTCTCTCTCTTTCTCTCCCAGCCCGAAGAAAAAAATGTGGATTGTAACACTTTTGCGTTCCTTAACTAGTTATGGATATCTGTATGGAGAATATAAGTCAGACTTCTATAATTTGTTCTTGGTTAGAAGTCTAATTCGGAAACTTGTTTTGGTGGGAAATCTAAAGTCGGACTTCGTCAAATTTGTTCTTGGTTAGAAGTCTAAGTCGGAAGGCATGGAATCGTGCGGTCACCTGTGCGAGGCGCGTCTCTCTTTCTCGACTTCTGACTCACTGTCTGGAATCGACCCGACTCTACTCGACTCGACTCGACGAACTCTCTGAAACACCCGTAGATGTTTGCTTATATGGACGCCGATCAAAACCTGGCGTGGGGTCGGACGTGGTGTGGCCACCACGTTGATTTCAAATCCCCAATAAGGATTTTCTTTGTTTTCGGCCAAAAATAATTATCATTTTCCGTATTTGGAAATCTTATTCCACTCCCACCCTCTTCTGCTCTCATATGGGTACCTCACCATACCTTAGAGGGCGTCAACGGTTTTCCCACTTCCTCGCAGTAACATCTCATACCTATCCTCTCAATGGGCGGTGGCAGGCCTCTTCTCTGCGTCACATGATCATCTCCGCCTGGCTATTCGGCCAATAGGCGTCAACTGATAATCTCAATTTTTATCCAACTTCACGGGATATGTTTTTTTTCAACCAGGTTTATCCGTCAACATTAAGTGGAAGATTCTTCTTGGCGAAATTGGGTTAATTAAAATACCCTGACACAGCCTTCGTTATCACAAACGAACTTAAACAAAATGCAGATGTCCTATCCAGGCGACATCTCATTCTAGGGCTCTGTGTGCGGTCGGCAGACGACCCATCAACTACTGATAACAGCCAATGTTTTATCTGCCCAGAAGTTCTGGTATCCCTCAAAAAATGACCATCAGAATTTTCCTCAATTCCACCACTCAAAACAACATCGCTTTTGTGGGTGGCATTCTTTCCTTCTCTTATCATCTAAGTTGTTAAGTCTTGTCCCTCTGTTTCTTTCTCCTCTTTCTCTTTTTCCTTCTTTTGTCCCCGAGCCGAATCCTCCTCCTATCGTGAATGTCGTGTTGTTCTTATGGGCATCGGATGGCCTCTCCAACGCCCAGGCGTTGTCTCGTAGGGCATTGTATCAACTGTTAGTCAGCGGGGCCGTTCAGGATGATCTGATTGACGAGCTCGGTCTTACGAAGCAGGCGGCTCGCTCAATATGGCCTTGGGCGCCTGGGTTGAAATGCCTCAATAACGATGAGGTATCACTCACCTGGCTGGTGATTTGTGGGGCCCTCTGGGTCGCCAAAAGACTTTGTTCAGCGGGCTCGGAGAAATCTCCAAACTGCCGGCGCTGTATTGGGAAAATCGAGACCATTGGTCACGTCTTCTTCCATTGCAAGGTGGTAGCACCGTTGTGCAAGGAATCGTGGTCCGCATGCTGCATGGAAAGTTATTTGTCCTTGAGGTCAGTTCTGTTTGTACCAATGTGGTGCCACGGATGACGAAGGCTGAACATTATGTGTTCTTTTGCTTACTAGGTGTTATGAGAGTCGTGATTTGGACGACGCGTCAGAAGGAATTCTATGATGGCGAGAAGTTCACTTCTTCCCAACTGATCTTGTACTTTAAGCATTAGCTTAAAGTCAAGAATAGGACGGAAAGGCGGCGGCTCACCTCATCAGAATTTGACAAAAGGTGGGTGAATCTTGCGCGCTTGTGCTGATTAAAAGGGCCTGACCTGGAGTGGCATTTCGATGCCGGTTAGGCATCAGGATATTGTTTTCCTGGATTGAACTTGGGCAACCCATCCCTGGTTTTAGGCTCGACTAGGTTTTTTGTATTTGATTCCTTAGTTTTTCTTTTCATTTCCAGTAAACTTAGCTCATTGGCTCCTTCTGATAACCTAACCTTCTGATATCTTAAAATACATTCGCCAGTCTGCAACACACTTATTTTCTACGTGTTGGTAACTGTCATTCTCTCAATGACTGCGTCCATCCTGGAATAAATCTGTTTATGGATGTGTTAGATTTGTTTTTGAAGTTAAGGATAGATCGCTATGTTCTACTAGCGGATATACATAACGTCTTTCTTATGATTAGTAGATTAAATAGTGAAAGAGATAATTGCTTTTGTTTTTTGTGAAAATTGGAAACCAATTAGTGTGTTTCCGTTATAAAACTTTTATCCTTTGTCGTACAGCAAGCCCTTTCTTTTTTAACTTTATTAGTAAGTTTCTGTTTAGATCCTGTGACAGTAACACTAACTGTGTAGCTAATACTAAGAGAGGAATTTTGTCGCAAAATAGTTTGTTTGAACCATTATCATTGTGTCTTCCAATAACAATCAAGGGGAGACTACTTCTTGGCGACGTTTGGGAGAGAAATTTGAAAAGGGATGAACCTTTAGACGTTCAGAAGGTTCGGAATAAAACCTTTGCAGAATTTGTTTCGTTGGATGGTTTGGGGTTTCCAGGGTTAGCAGTCGACTTTTCTATTGCTTTTGATTACATGGAGTTTTGTGATGCTTCTCTGAAGGTTTTTAGTTTTGCTGGTTGTGTACTCCAGAAGGGCTCTGCTAATTTGATTTTTGCTGGGGCTGAAGTTGCACCTGCTGATTTAATTACTCGTGTAGGGTTCCGAGCGGTGCTGCAGTTTTGGTTGCATGGCCCTAAGTGGTTGGATGGAGAGGTTATTACAGGGCCTTCCAGTGAAGTAAATTGTTTGAATTCTGACAGTCAAGCTTTAGTATTGTTTACAGTGACTGATTTGCCTGTTATATGTGGCTTATGTTTTGGACGTTGAAAGATTTTCTTCTTTATCCAAATTATTAAGACTTATTTCTTATGGTTTTAGGTTTGTTTATTCCTTGAAGAAATCAAACTTGGATCCTGTTTTGGCTGCTGGATTGTATTTGATAAAATTAACGCAGTCTTTATTTCTCCCTAAAGAAAAATATTTCTTGTTAAACCCTTCCAACCGAGACGTGTCCTCTCTGGTTACTAATTTAAATCTGTTTTTGGACAGTAAAGGGTTGATTAGATATAAAATAATAATTAGAGAATATTCTCATCTTTATACACCTGAGGTGTTGTATCCGATCTTATTACCTAAAGTTTGTCATTTCACTGTGTTAGTCATTATGGAAGTACCTTCCCAAGTATACTCTGACAATGCACGTTCCTTTATTTCAGGTGTAACTTGATTAGACAAGTATTTATTTTGATGAATATGAAGGAAGTTTTAGCTCTTTAATCGTTTAACGATTCCTTTGTATTCTGCATGGTTTGGTAATATTTGGGACGAGAAAGGATACCTTACTTCGAATTGCTTACTGTGTTATCTAACATACTAATTATGTTATTTCTCGTCCACTTACATATAGATGTTCAGGGGATTATGATCTGGATGTTATTTCTCCTAATGACTTTCTTTATCTTTATTATAACAATAATTATGTTCTTAAATATTAAAGATAATTCTTTTTGACATTGATGTACCTAACTAACCTAACAGAATGGATCTATTGAACAGTCTAGAGAAAGGAGATCTTGATAGATTCCACAAATTATGGCATGAAGATTACTTATTGAGTTTAACTTAAGAGAACAATCTCGAGAATTATATCAGAAAGATTTTAGGAATATTATAAAAATTGATTATGTAGTTCTCATCAGAAATCCAGCTAAATGTAGACCCTATTGGTCGTTAGGTAGAGTAGTTGATGTGATACCTGGTAACGATGGAAATATTAGATCCGCTAATGTTTACATGATGGTAGTTCTTACTTATATTCTACTAAACATTTGTATCCTTTTAGAGTTATCGATCACTCACTCGCACCAAACTAATAGTCCCCCAGCAGAAAATACAGAAGATAGTGATAGTATGACTAATGACAGCCCTTCTGAGTTCCGTCCAAGTTCTAGCGCCAGAAGGAAAAAACTTTTTTAAAGTATGAGAAAGAAATATTGATTATCTTTGGTACTAAGATGTAATTTTGAATATAATTGTTTGAGTGTATTCCGTTAGGAAATACTCTGAAAAGAACAATGTAGTAAGATTGTTTTTCTTTATCTTTGATAATTTTAGAACCCAACTTATAGATTGAAATTCAGCTATTATAATTTAAAAGAAAATGTTTTCTTCTTTTTTCTTTTCTTGGTGGGAGAGTTTGGAAAAATTTTATTTACAGAAATTTAGAATATTAATATATAAGAGAGTGAGAAGACATGTTTTCAATAACTTCAGTAGTAAAATATTAGATGATTTATTGATATTTTGTATAATACTCCTCTGATGGATATTTTTTGTTGCCGCTCTTTTCATTGAATTGGAAGCTGCAGACGACTCCTTTTTTATCAGAGGATTTTATCCTCAGTCAGATATTTATCCTCGGTCGTTTAAGACGTTTTTTATTCTGGCTCCGTGGTTACCTAATTTAGTTTGTCACGTAAAATAAAGTGTTACCTTTTTTAATAATTCGACTTACAGTATCGAATTATTTACCTTTTATAGAGTTAATATTTATTTAGCTTTTAATAGCTATTGTTTGGGATTAGTGAATATGTATGTTAAAAATCAGAAGGAAAAATATTTGTGAAGGCGTGTTCAATAAAATTCAATCCTCAACAATATTCATTAATTTTGAACAAGACATGTAAAAAACAAAGTTTAAGAAAACCAAGGCAAATTGAATGCAAACAATAATGGTTTATATACAATTAGAATATATACAAAT
This sequence comes from Acanthosepion esculentum, assembly GCA_964036315.1. Classification (NCBI taxonomy): domain Eukaryota; kingdom Metazoa; phylum Mollusca; class Cephalopoda; order Sepiida; family Sepiidae; genus Acanthosepion; species Acanthosepion esculentum. The sequence continues at coordinate 49,939,039 of OZ038492.1, read as the reverse complement.
GAGTTAAAAACTGTTAAATGTTTTGTGCTGATGTATTTTATCTGGTGTGTTGATTTTTAGCACGTTAGAAACTTTTCGAATGTGTCAATAAGATTTTGTTCGAAAAATAAACAGTTGTTGTTTTATGCAAGTGTCTATGTTCAATTGTTTTTTAGTCAACCGAAGTTGCGTACCCTTAGTTGTGTTTGCATGAAATGTTTTGAGTTATTAATACTTGTTTCGTAGTGATGGAAACTGTCACTTTTGAAGTATAATAATGAAGTTTGTAAATTTTTTTGTTTGACACAGAGAGAAAGATTATGCCAAATAACTGTTGAGTCAGAGTTTGATTTGCGCGGGAAGATCAACATTTTGAATTGCTCGAATTTGTTTTGGCGTCTCTCTGACTAACTAAGCAGGTTGAGTGTTTTCTTTTTATATGTTTCTAGCTAGAAAAATAGGCTCAAGAAATTTGAGCGCCAACGAGATTTTTCACGTGCATTCTAGGCTGTTAGTGTTAACCAATGAGAAACTGAGTTGTTGGAATTAGTGTTCTGATTGGGTAACAGGTGTGTGTGGGTGTAAAATGGATTGTTCTGCTAGTAGGGGTGAAGGATAACGTGGATGATTCCACAATTACCCCCCCCCCCCGCGCCTCAGGTTAATAGTCATTATGTATGAATATTAATATGTGATATATGTCCTTAACTTGGTAGGCCAATGAACATGCCTACCCGATTTGGTACAGGTAGTCTTTGTTGTCGTAGCGGTATCTGTTGGGTGTGTTTGTATATGTGGTGATTCTGTTTGTGTCGCATCTTGCGTAGTTGAATTGTCATTACCATCTTGCATGTATGCTGGTTTTAAACGATCAATGCTTACTGTGTTGTGTTTTCCGGTAATGTCGATTACGAAGTATTTTGGTGGTCGGGAAATAACTAGGTGTGGTCTAGTGTAGTTTGGTGTTAAGGGTTTGCGAACAGCGTCTCGACGGAGGAATACGTAGTCTGCTGAATGTAATTCTGCCGGTATGTAATATGGTTTATTGTATGCCCGAGTTGGTGTGTAAATTATGTCAGTCATCTTTTGCTTTAACGAAGTGACTGGAAGGGGCATTTTCCGTGGTGTTGTTGAAAATTTGTCCAGTTAGAGTCGAAGGTTTACCAAAGACTAACTCTGCACTGGTACACTTTAAGTCCAACTTCACCGTGTTGCGCAGCGCAAGCATGACAAAAGGTAGCTTGTCCACCCAGGTACAACCGGTGGTGGATGCTATTAGAGCATACTTAAGCTGCCTGTGAAACCTCTCCACCAGGCCATTGCTACAAGGGTGATAAGCTGTGGTAGAGATGTGCTTGATTCCCAGTAGGCTTGTAAACTCACTGAAGAGAAAAGACTGAAACTGTGGGCCCCTATCGGTAGTAATGACCGATGGGCATCCAAATATTGAGATCCAATGAGTGAAAAATGCATTTGCTACAGTCTCGGCTGTTATCGATGACAATGATACTGCTACTGGCCATCGTGTGAAACGGTCAATTATTGTAAGTATATATTCATTTCCGTTCACACGATCCAGGGGACCGACTAAATCCGCATGTATGTGTGTAAAGCGACCATCAGGGTTCGAAAAGGTTGACCAAGGTGCTTTAGTATGACGTCCAATTTTGGTTGCCTGGCAACGTTGACACGTGCGGGACCACTGTTTGATGTCAGTTGCCATACCGGGGCAGACGAATCTGTCCGATATGGTCCGCAGCGTTGCTTTAGCACCAGGGTGAGCTTGTGAATGGAAATGTTCAAATATTGGTCGTCGCATAGATGGAGGAAGATAAGGGCGTGGACTGCCCGTACTGATATCACAGTATACTCATTGCTCAGTGAACGGTAGCGGTCCCTTTTCAATCTGCAAAGAGGTATCGGATTGAACGGAGGAAAAAGTTTCGTCGCTAAGCTGCTCTCCTGCAAGTGTGTCAAAGTTGAGTGTAGCGGTTTGTACTGGACTGAGACAATGTGTCTGCGACGGTATTATTTGTCCCTTTTACATAGCGAATGTCAGAAGTGAATTGGCTTATATAGTCCATATAACGGACGTCTCGAGGACTGTGTTTGTCTGATTTGGAGTGTAGGGCATATGTCAACGGTTTATGGTCAGTGAATATTGTAAATTCACGACCTTCCAAAATGTGACGATAGTGCCGAATTGCTAAATATATTGCAAGTAACTCCCGCGAGAAGGTACTATACTTCTTCTGCGCGGAGTTGAGCTTGAGGGAGAAAAAAGGTAACGGTTTCTCTGTTCCATGTATTACTTGGTGTAAGACAGCGCCTACGGTGTTAGAAGATGCATCAGTATTTAAGGTCAGCTTGGCATCGTCTGATGAAGTGATATAAGACAACTTTGTACATTTTTGCAACGCCTCTTTTGCAGAATTAAAAGGGTTCATAAGGTGATAAAGAAATCTTCGACATTTTTTTCTTGTGTCTAGACAATATATTAATCAAAGGTAACAGGACTGAAGCACAATCAGGAATAAATTGGCGGTAATAATTGATCATCCCGAAAAACCTTCGGAGTTGTCGTAAGGTGGAGGGTGGTGGGAAGTTTGTTATTGTGTTTACTTTCTGGTCTAAGGGAGTTAAGCCATATTCGTCAATGTTATAACCAAGAAAGGTTAAGCTTGGGACGGCAAATATGCACTTATCAATGTTTAACTTGAGACGATAGTGTTGCAATAGGCTCAAGAAATTTGAGCGCCAAAGAGATTTTTCACGTGCATTCAAGGCTGTTAACCAATTAGAAACTAAGTTGTTGGAATTAGTGTTCTGATTGGGTAACAGGTGTGTGTGGGTGTAAAATGGATTGTTCTGCTAGTAGAAGTGAAGGATGGCGTGGATGATTCCACACTATATTACTGGTTATATTTATGGATGGGAAGAGCGGAGGGTGAGTTTTCGCATCGAAGGGCTTTGTGAGAAAATTTTATTAGCTTCGGTAGAATTCCGTAGCTGAGATTTGTTTATATTTGAAAAACATTGAAGAAAGGATTTTATTAGCTTCGGTAGAATTCCGAAGCTAAAAGAAGTAATTTAATTTCCCTAGAAGGAGAATTATTGCATTTGATTTATTTGTTTGTTGATTCGGAGTCAACGTTTCTTTTTGTTTAGCAGAGTCATTCGATGCAGGGAATTCTGCCCCTATTCATATTCTTTACTTTAAAATAAGATTTAAAATATTTTAAAGGATATTCTTCATGGAATAAGAAGATTTTAAGATCCTAGATTGGGTTAGGCTTTGTATTTTATAATTTACACATTCAGCTCCTGAGAAAGTGAAAAAGAGTTTCAAAGGAAGAAAAAAGAAATGTATTTGAAGAAAGAAGAAAGAACATAAAAACATTGAATTGACTGTTAAAAGATTTTATAACCAGATTCGTTTATTGTAAAGAAAAAGTTGAAAGAAAAAAAGGGGGAAAAGATGTTTGAGTTGTCTGCTTACTGACAACATTATTTTGTAAGTAAAAATCCTTTTGTTTATTTTTGTTTGTTACTACTTACCATATGGAACAATATGCATATCGCACCCGGCCTGAAGTTACTGCCGGCTACTCAAACGTCTGAAAGCGTCACATCGGAAAGAAGAACGAATGCCGTTAATTTCCGGTGAATCAGCGTTTTCAGACATCCAAACAGAAAAAAAAAAACGTAACATACACAACTAAAAATAATGACCAGAAACTAATTTATGGACACACGGTGCCCAAATGAAACCCATGTGTACATTCAAAAGTGGAAGGTAATTTTAAGTCGACAACGTAAAGACATTGTTAACTAGGCAACGATGCTAACCGCGGCTGACATAAATGCAGCTGATTTCTTCCATCAAATAACTCGGCCCCGCGTCTAGTTATCTGGTGGAACTCTCTGCATTCGGGCAGAGAGGAACCCGGACGGGGCTCAGCCGAAGAGCAGAGTCTCGTTCGGGGTGGTAGACTATCCCTGAACCCGTTCATACGAGTTCTAATAGGGAATGTTTTGGCCGACCCTAGGGGCTCGGATAACCCACATTAAACCCGGCCTTGTGACACATGTAACCCTTGGCGAGGGGGGGGGCTAAATATTACTTGGCCCCGCGTCTAGTTATTTGGTCGAACTCTCTGCCTTCGGGGAGAGAGGAACTCGGACGAGGCTCAGCCGATGGATAGAGTCTCGTTCGGGGAAGTAGACTGTCACTGAACCCGTTTTTACGTGTTCCAATAGGGAATATTTTTGGCCGAGCCTACGGGCTCGGATAACCCACATTAAACCCGGCCTTGTGACACATGTAACGCTTGGCGAGGGGGAGGGCTAAATATTACTTGGCCCCGCGTCTAGTTATTTGGTCGAACTCTCTGCCTTCGGGGAGAGAGGAACTCGGACGAGGCTCAGCCGATGGATAGAGTCTTGTTCGGGGAAGTAGACTGTCACTGAACCCGTTTTTACGTGTTCCAATAGGGAATATTTTTGGCCGAGCCTACGGGCTCGGAAAACCCACATTAAACTCGGCCTTGTGCCACATGTAACCAATGTGGGGGTGGCTGAATATTGCTTGGCCCCGGGGTAGAGCGACACGCTCTCCTCTCACCTTCACCTGGCCGACCCTCGCCGCTGACCACAAGAGTCAGCCAAGCTGAGCCCAGCAGCAGCAGCAGCAAGTCAGCCAAACCGAGCCCAGCGGCAGCAGCTGACCAAGCCAAAGCCCAGCAGCAGTAGCTGCATCAGCCACCAGTGAAGCCAGTCGCTCCCAGTCCTGTTTGCCGAACTCAGTAGTAGCACTGGACCAAGCCAAACTCAGCAGCAGCAGCAGCAGCTCAGGCCAAATATTTTTCGTAATTCGCGCCACAGGGGCCGTGTATCATATTGTTTTTAATGATTTCGTGGAGCAAAGGATCCGGAATTTCAGCAGAAATAAAATCGTCTATTTTGTTTGCGTCAACCTTATCGTTGAGCCACAGCAGAATGTGGGCATGAAGAAAACCGCGTTTCTCCCATTCCACTGTATACATATGACACTTAACGCGTCCGAAGACTTGCCCTTTAAGGATTAAATCCATAAGCTTACACAGCTGTAACCGGAAAACTTGTGTCCTTTCATGCATGTATCGAAGGCCACCAGTGTAAGAAGGAGGTCCCTAAGCGGCTGGGGAGGTTCGCCTAAAGAAGGGAGTTTGATTTTGCCCCCAGAGCAACAAAGCCCAGGTTGCTCACCGGCCCACTATTTTGCGTTGCAAAAAGTGCAACCTTTATCCATGGCCCCTATTTGTACGTCTCTCCTAGCGGAATAATTGACAGTGCAGTCATAATTGTATGCGGCATTTGAACAAAATGGCGCAGACGGCGAAGTTACGGCATTCAAAGAAGGTCGAAGTTGGCTAATGTTTTCGAGCCGTTAACGGCGTACTTCAGAGTTTTCTGCATCCCTGGCAGACGCAATAGAGCGGGCATTTCTAACACGACGAACAGTGGTTTGTGCAGGGCTTTCTAGGACTCTGGCAATCTCAGTAGAGCGGGCATTTCTAACGCGACGAACAGTGGTTTGTGCAAGGCTTTCTGGGGCTCTAGCAGATGCAGTAGAGCGGGCATTTCTAACGCGACGAATAGTGGTTTGTGCAGGGCTTTCTATGGCTCTAGCAGATGCAGTGGAGCGGGCATTTCTAACGCGACGAACAGTGGTCTGTGCAGGGCTTTCTAAGGCTCTGACAGACGCCGTGGAGCGGGCATTTCTAACGTAACGAACAGTGGTCTGTGCAGGGCTTTCTAAGGCTCTGGCAGACGCGGTGGATAGGGCATTTCTAAAGCGACGATGAGCGGTTTCTTGGGGTTGTTCCGAAGCTCTAGATGCGGCTGTAGCACAAGTATTCCTAAGACGACGTGAAGTTGTTTGTTCGGGGCTTTCTAAACCCCTGGAGCAAGCTTTGGCGGTGGCATCTCGCAAACGACGAAAGGTTTTCTGTGCTGGGAACTGTGAAGCCCTCAACCTAGCCAAGCGGACTGCGTCCTGTGAATTCTGAAGTGAACGTTCTTCAACTGAAAGCCTGGCGCGGCGTGCGGACATGGTTGAAGCCGCTGAAGCCAACCTTTCAGTCCGCGCAGCGGCGATTTGCGTAGATAAGCGAGCAGCTGAACTCGAGGCCATCCGTGAAAGATGCAAAGAAGTCTGTTCAAGGGTTTCACTCGCCCTCGCTGCTCTAGCAGTGGAGGCAGTTGCCGTGCGCCGTCCCAAAAGTTTCCTCCTTTTAGGTGGCATCCAAACAGTAAAAAAGAGATTTCGAAAAAAACGTGCACTGCTAACGTAGACACAAAAAGGGGAATACCCAGTAAAATGAGTTCAGATGTTACTAAAGGGGAACTTGAAACTAAAAAAGTGGTAATTTAAAAAGGTAAACCAAGGGTAAATCCAAAAGGAAATGGGTTTTTAGTACAATTGGCTAACGTGTGTAGGGTTGGGTTGGAACTATAAAACAAAAAATCAGCTAGAACATTGTTGTGGTAGGATCCACCTAATTTGCATAGTGGAGTACCGACTATATAAATATGGTTGGTACCGGGAAGACATGAGAGGCGAATCAAGAGATTCAACTAGAGCTCTGCCCGACTGCAACTTAGTCAACACATTCTCCAGGAACGGTCTTCCCAGGAATATACAAAAGACTATATGTAAATATTGTGTACACTTTCTTGTTTCAATACATTTTGTTCTAAGTACATTTTGTGTTGCATTATTATTCCATGCATTAGTCAAGTTTCAACAAACATGAAATCAACAACTTGCGGTGTCCGAAGTAGGCGAATAAAGTAAGTCAAGTGCGTGCACGCGGGCAACAATAAACGCAAAAGTGTGAAAGCACGCCCGAATCACGCAATAGAGGTGGTTGACCTTGAGCGCACTTACACATAAGATGACGCGCGATCACGCGGGCGCTATAACGTGTGAGAAATCCTGCTCAATGATTGGACAGGCCCCAAGGTCAAGCTCTGTGAAAGCGACCAATGGGCTTTCAGCAGTCTCGGTATCGACACGCGGACTCGGTTGTACGCAGCTGTGTGTGTGTAAGGAAGTTACAAAAAAGATTGATCCGCGTGCAGCTACGGTTATTTTTGCAGAAAAATTCTGAAATTTGACACACATAAAGGCGATAATAAGCCGCAAGTGTGTCGTAAATTTCATTTGAATCAAACCAAAACTGTACATACTGTGCCAGTGAATGTGTGTTCAGAGGGCTAAATCCTGTCCCTTAGTACCCCCGTTTATGGTTCCCTGCTCAAGCGGCTTTGACAGTTTTGCAAACAATTTGGTACTTGTTAGATAGCCAAGCGTTAGTGCTATCAGAAACTGGATCATTTCCTTTGTTTTGGTGGCTCGGTAAAAAAAAACATCGTCCAAAGACTGCGGAAAAATCTACATAAATGGCCCTTACCCGTGCTGTCAAATTGATTTCATGCAAAAACAATTGTGTTTTTCAAATTTTGGGCGCTATCAGAACAACCGCTGGGTAATTTTACGTAGTCCTGTGAAGTTTTGTTGAAATCGGTTGAAAAATGTAGAAAATCCGATCCCATATATAAACGAACACACACACACACACACACACACACACACACACACACACACACACACACACACACAACCTGGGTTTTATAATAAGTATGAAGCCAAATTCACTATAATTGAGAGAACAGAAACGTCCAGAGCAGACAACATTAGAAATATTTTAGAGTTCCATGAAAATAAGTGGATACAGCGTTTAAAAACGCTCTATCCAGGCGGGCTTAACCATAAATTTAACAATATATATAGTATTAATATAGAACCCTACAAATGAAAACCTACCCACATTTCTCACCCACACAAGACACACATGCTTACGGAGGTGTTGAGGCCTCACACTTATACACACACCCACACGAATATACACACTTGCACACATCATACTCACTCACTCCCTAATGAGCCAAATGATAACACACACCCATAATATACACGCTTACACACATCATACTCACTCACACCCTAAGAACCAAATAACACACACACACACACATTTAACAGAGACACATCCCCTTTCCAGGAACCAATAAAACTGTCAAAATGACCAAGGGATTTCAGAGCAGCATGAATCCATCTAGCTCTTATCTTAAATAACAACTTAAAAGAGACTGTTTGACCAACACAAAGACTGACCAAAATTCATGTTAAAAAAAATAAAAACACAAATGAAAACTACAGACAAAAGTTCATTTTCTCCATCAAGACATTCATTTCTGTAGTTCACTGCAAGCAGAAAATTATTTTTCTCCTGATGATGGCCATGTTGGCTGAAACTAGTCGAGGAAACTAAATGAAATAATAAAAACGAAGGAATATTAATATACAACGCAGTGTGTCTGAAGATTTTAATTTTTTAATATTTTTTATTGTTCAATATATATATATATATGTGTGTGTGTGTGTGTGTGTCTGTGTGTGTGTGTGTGTGTGTGTGTGCAGGTATGCAGAAAAATAGGAAAGAACACGTTAGGTAAATAATCCGGAGTTCTTTAGTATTTTTGCTTTTATTTTTAAAAAGACAGTGCTCCATACAGAAGTAGAGCTTATATTATTTTTTTAAAATGTGATTCCTTCGCTACACAAGAGTTCTCATGTTTCAAAGGCGAGAGCCGAGACCCTCAATATAATTTTTGAAATTAAGTTGAATTAAGGTATCTGGTCTCGCTTCCTCGTCAAGCGAGAATTTGGGAATAAGCTATCTTGTGGTTTGCGCGTGTTTATAAGTATGGTCTCTTGCAACATTAGTTACTATGGAAACGGCTAGGGTCGACCATATTGGTTAGGTGGTCGAAGAATTAAGGATTCATTTTTATCTACAGGCCAGTCCCCTTCGGAAAGTTTATGTCAGGTTAAATCTAAAGGCATTTTATTTTAGCGAAGGAATCATATTTAAAAAAAATATATTATAATATAAGCTCTACTTCTGTATGGAGCACTGTCTTTTTAAAAATAAAAGCAAAAAATACTAAGGAACTCCGGATTATTTACCTAACGTGTTCTTTCCTATTTTTATGCATATCTTCACACACACACACACACACACATACATATATATATATATGTGTGTGTGTGTGTGTGTGTGTGTGTGCAGCACTAGCTCGTACGACTTTAAAATGGCTGAAATGACAATGCTATATTCAGCTGATTAAAATGGCTAATTTGACAATGCTATATTCAGCGCAGTAAGTTACTGAGAGAGCAGCATAAGCTTCTTGGATTTTGCCTTTTAATGCCGTCTGCAGTAAAATTGGCCACATTTCTATGGGCCATGCTAGGTTTGAGGCGACCTTCTCGAAATGTTGAAAATACTTGTCGACGTCAGCCTCGTTAAATTGCGGCACGAGTCGGACCTGCTTCGCTAAGTCGAACTCCCTACTTCTAGCTTCGTGAAGTTCCCGCCTTTTGTCTAACTCCCGAAATCGAGTTTCTTGCTCGATTTCAGCTTTTGCTCTTTCGGCTTCGGCTCTGACCTTAGCCTCGGCCTCAATTTTCGCTTTCTCGAGCTCGAGTTGGGCCTGCGAAAGCTCCGACGTGTCTATTGATAATTGACATAATTCTTCTACATCGAAGACGTCGTTATCTACCATATGTTCCGCGACAATTCTAACTAGCTGTGTTTTTCTCATAGACTTCGTTCTATCTAGTTCTAATTCCTTCCCTATTTCAACAATATCATCTTTTTTAAGCTTACATAATTTCTCCATAGAGGGTGATGTGAGAAAGCTATTGTGGGATATCACGCTATCTCCACCTTCAATTTGACGCACGCGCGAGTTTTCACCCCTTCCTCTCACTTTCGGCCGGTAATAGTAGTAAACCGTTGTTCTTAGCCGAGAGTGAGGAAGCTGATATTATTTTACGCGCGCTTTCGCTCTGACGTCACTACAAATTGGCTTTTTCAAAATTAGTCGCCCCGGGCCGTTTGACCCGGCTGGCAGGCTCACTTGTCTCTCGCCGGTAACCCATATATACCGACAGGGATATTTTATCGGCAAACATTGCCTAGACCTCATGGTTTGTCGCTGTACCTTAACACATACGACACTATCGTCACTTTATGACAGATTTTTCGTCCCGAAGCGAACATCTTTACCGAGCCGCCTACTTCCAGGAACTTTCGAAAACTTCCAACTTGAAGAACAAAGCATTTTTCACATTCTTCGAACTCAGTCCTTCAGAACCAGTTTCCTTAAAAAGAATTACATACACTCACAATTATAAACTCTCGCAGTGAGTATTTTTTCCTAGCCGTATGTTTATTATTCATTACAACTGACTTTCTTCCTGAGGAACTTTACCCGCCTTGGCCATCTTGAATTTAAATTTTGGCGCGGAACTTTATCTACCTTTTTATCAACTACCATATTTCCAGTATCTTACTGAAGGTCTCCACAGAAGACAATTTACTAATCTACTTGGCCTCTTTATTAACTATAACATTTCCAGTACATTTACTGAAGGTCTCGACTGAAGACAATCTACTTGGCCTCTTTTTCAACTACATTTCCAGTACATTTACTGAAGGTCTTCACTGAAGACAATTTACTTGTTAAACTCTAATAAAATTTTACATTTGTTCTCTTGACCAGGCTTATCTTCGTCATTCCTCCTGCCTATTTATTTTTACTTTGTTTGTGGATTCGGTAGTAGTGTGTAGTGTCTGGCACAAGATCATCTTTTCGTAAACCAGCGCTGCACCGCTATCGGGTCCGCAACACTATCTATAACCGACATCTTGGCCTGTAGTTCGCCGACACCCTGAAGCTGTGCGATTCTTACTGAGTGAAAAAAAAAACAAGGAGAAAAGATTCCCGGAACGAGCCCCCAATTTTATATGTTACAAACTTGTAGCATATAGATGAACCACGGGTTTAAAAAAAGGAAAACGTGGGATCCTTTCTCGGTTTTCACTCAGAAATGAAAGCGACACAAGGGAGTCAACGAAGAACAGACGCAAGACGATGGTTCTCAAAATAAAACATTTATTTACTAATATATAAACGGGTAAAGAAAGAAAAAAAGAAATTCATTTAACAAAAGGGAAGGGTACTATTGAAGAAAAGAAGGCGCGAGCGAATACATATATATTCATAAAAGAAAGATCAAGCCAAGAGAATCAACTTATCTGTCAGTCGAGTTGATATGTTCACACAGAATTCTGATTCGCCGAAGCGAGAGTTTGTATGTTAATGCAATATTTTGGCCGGCCGGCAATTTTCCTGAGTTCTTTTTCTTTCAGAAGTGTTCGGGGTTTCACCGTATCTCGTACAAGCGTTTCGTCGGTCGATTCAGTGTCGTTGCAGCACTCTCATCTCTAGTCGACAGACTTTGTCGTCTTCTTCACTTCAGTGGACAGTCCATTTTGGAGTAGGGATGATTTTGCCCAGCGACGTTCATCTACCATTGATCAGACGGAAACTGAAAACACTTGTTTTAGATTTTTGCTGTCCCCAAAGATAGTCACGTGGGTTCTCTTCGTCCTTGAGTGGGCACACGGGAGGATGAGGCGCAGATCACGCGGTGTTCGTGTGCTGGCCGAAATTTCAATCAACCCTTAGGGATGTCTGATCACGTGAATCGCAGCAGGAGAGCCTGATGTTGGCTAGACTTCACTTGTGGTCAACCGCCTGATGTCGGCGGGATTTTGGAACCAGGTCATTTTCGCGTCGGGTCGCTTCAAAGGTCAAGGACCCGTGGCTTGTGGGGTGGGGGAGTAGGTAAAGAGGAAAAGAATTTGTGAAGAGAAGAGGAGGGTATGGCTGATCATGGAACATATTCGCTCGCAAGTTGATTTTTATCTACTTTGATTTATCTATTTATTTCTTTATTTCTCTCTTTGTATAACTAACTAATTTTCGACTAGAATTTGGGATTTTTCTTTGGGAGTGCTTTTTAGCCTTACGCGTATGTGGTTAATGGAATCGTGGCTACGTCACAATATATATATATATATATATATATATATATATATATATATATAGACAGCATATCTTCATTCAAACATGTTTCATTGAATAATATAGGCACAATATGTCTATATTATTCTATGAAACACGTTTGAAGGATGAGGCCTATATATATATATATATATATATATATATATAAAAGTGGACATGGAAGTCAGCACTTAGAGGCGACAGTCTGTTTCATGCTTTCATGCAAAATAATTTGACATAAATAAATAAACAAATAAACGACTTCCGGTAAAAATAACCGCCAAAATAGACTACCCATAATGCACCACTGACCCTTATATATAAATAGCCGAGAAAAATAACAGCACTAGTCGCCTGACGATTGCACTAGCATGAAACAGACTGTCGCCTCTAAGTGCTGACTTCCATGTCCACTTTTATATTTACACACGCTCTATCTCTGATATTGAGCACTTTATCCCATAAATATAGCACACTTTAAGACTATATTTCTTCATATATATATATATATATATATATATATATATATATATATATATATATATATATATATATATATGTATGTATGTATGTATGTAAGAGGATAAAATCCAGGTAGGGCTCTATGTAGAGCAAGAATCTAATAAAAATGTAATAACCATGGAATATTTGTGCTTGAGCCTTTTATATATATATATATATATATATATATATATATATATATATATATATATATATATATATTGTGCTAAGCAATAGTAAGTGAACTCCTAAGATAATATTAAAAATTGTTTTTCTTCCAGATAATTCTTAATTAAACTATATATTCATTAAGGAAACCTTTATATATACATGCATATAAATTATATACATACTTTTATATATATATAAATTATATATATACATATATACATATATTGTCAAAAGTATACATAATGCCACAGTTCGCGTGGAGACAACTTTTGTGGTAGACATCCAGCTGTTTGATACAGGAACTATAGTCCACGATTCTGAGGTGTACAGCAGTGTGGTCAAAACGGCTGCTCTATAAACACGTATTTTGTTGTCCAATTTAATACCATAATCTTCCCAAATGAACTTGTAACTTTAGTCTTCCAATTTTTTATTTCGTCATCAAGGGATATATTTGCATTCATCTTACTTCTTAAATATGTAAATGGCTTCACATACTTGTTCTATGTGTTCTTCCCATCAATCTGTATAGAGGTGTCTGAAAAGTGATGAACTGGTGGAGGTTGCTTGAAACCCCAAATCTACTTTTGACAAGTAGGCAGCTGGTGGATTACCTGTTTTCTTTATGCTAATGTTAAGGCCAAAAGCTTTGCATGCAAGCAGTTGTCAAGTTCTTGGGCTTTCTCTAGGGATGTTTCCAAAAGTGCAGCAGCATCAGCAAACAGCAGATCACGAATGACTCTAGTTCAAATAAGTGTTTTATCTTTGAAGTACTGATGGTTGAAAAGGCCACCACTGGTTCAAAATTGAAAGTTAACATCAGTTTCCATGTGACCAAAGGCATATTTTAGCATTACTGAAAAAGAATAGAGCCAAGAAAACATGGGCCACTGAAGCACTTCAAGTATATTTTAAAACACTTGAAGTCCAGTGGTGGAAGATATTAGACAGAAGCGTTTGTTCATTTGAGGCGAGTACTGGCGTGACTCTGTTCTCTCTAGGGCCATAGGTCTTCTTAAGACCATCAAAGTATTTGAAATCCTTCCCATCAGCTGCTTCCTGAAGTTCTGGAGCCTTTGCAGACTGCCAGTCCTCCTTCATTTTCCTGAGAGATCGCTGAAACTCACCTTTACACTTCAATTACTGGGATTCTTCTGCAGAAGAGTTTTTATCATTTATCCATACTTTGTGTGAGCTGTGTATTTGCTCTATGATTAGCTGGACTTCAGCATTGCTTTCATTAAACCAGCCCTGGTCTTTCCAGGCCAGCAGTCTGAGCACCTCCAAAGAAACAATATGCACGGAATCTCAAATTTTTCATTTTCCATGATGATTCGATATCATTAGTACTCTTAAGAGCATTGAGGTAGTATCCAGCTTGCTGCAGAGCTCACTTTGTTTTTCTGATTATTTTAAAGCCAGAGCATTTATCTCCATAGGCACAGATGTCTTTTGCAGTCTCCTGTGAGTAAATCGAAAGGAAGTTTTACTGTGAATGAGAGAATGGTCAGAAAGGCAGCAGGTGGTATGAAAGGGATGGGTAATAATGATGTCCCTTAAGTCTCTCTTCTTAGTGATGGGATAGTCAATGAGGTGCCAATCTTTTGATTGAAGATGCATCCAGTTTGGTTGCTGAAAGTAGGTGTTGGTTATCTGCAAATAGAAAGGAGGCACAGGCAGTTGCGTCTAACATCATGATGACCCATACCATCCCTGACCTTGTGATTTTTACCCACCCGAGCACTGAAGTTCCCCATTAGGATAATTTTATCACTATGTTGGACGTCATCTTTCTCTTGCACAGTGTTGTTCATTGTGTGTGCATAGTAACTGATGAGCATAGTGCTTATGTTGTGATCCAGATCGGGTGTCAGCTGGATGACTTCCACAAACATTGTCTCCATGCAATTTTGGTGAAAGGGTTTCCAATACTGACCTTCTTGCAAAAGGCAACATTAGTGGAATTGAGACTTTTTTGATGCAGCCACAACTTCAATGGGCTGGTCATGTTGCAACAGTGAGTGACGATAGAATACTTAAGGTCTTCATGTATAGCCAGCTTGACAGTGCACAAAGATATAAAGACAAGAGCTTTCAATGTGTCTCATACTAACTTTGAGCAAGTTGGCCAGGATAGAAATAACTGAAGATATTTGTACCAGAGTGGTATCAAAAATTTCTAAATTGACTGGCTAAGATATGAAAGATAACGGCAAAAAGCATCATCAATATTCCTGTTGCTATGTCATGAGATCCTCGCTTTTGCAGAATATGTGGACTTGTATGCAGGTCACTAGCGGGACTGAAGTGTCAGCTATGACACAAACATAAAAACTGAATGAGGATGTCAGATCCTCATACAAGAGTCCATCATATATATATATATATATATATATATATATATATATATATATATATTTGGTATACACCCACATTTAACAATTTAACCAAATGGCTAGCACTAAGTTAAGAAATTTTATATTGGCAGTACAAAAAATCTCTTTAAAATGAGGTGGTATCAACACATATCTTCTTTCAACAACAATGCCTACCGTAACCAAATATCCCTTTCTAAATATTTTTGGGGATTTAAAAGAAATTAGTAAAACTCCTAAGATTAAATGGAAAATATTAAAAATAACGAAAACCTGTAAATCTTATCCCATGTGCTTACAAGAAAAGCTACATATTATAAAGTTTCCTAAAAAATAAAGGTCTGCTAAACCAAAGAAATGAATTAACAGTTTTATGTAGGCATTGTCTAAGTTTTATATTAAAATATAATGAAAAGAAGTCTTCATAAATATGTCATGCATTACAATTACATAACCATTATTTTATAAGTATATAATGGTCCACTCAATTTTTATTGGATTTTTTCAACTTTAATATTGCCCTGTTTTTACGACCCATTCAATATAATTAGTATCGTATAAAAAAGTTCCACAAAAAATGTTTAAATTTATCTATTCAGTCCCTTTAAGATGTTCCTGTAATATAAAAAATTTTGAAAAATTCATAATAATTTTTTTTTTCTTCAAGGTTAATGTCTACTTCACCAAATCTGAACTTTGGATTTTGCTACGTTATGTTCAATGATGAACATTATGTCAGTGTATCTAGAGCTGAAATTATAACCCACCTTATTCCTCCTTCTGACCTTATTTTTCATTTTTCTATTTTAGCATAGATCTTTTAATTAATCCAGACATGCCCAAAAGTATATGTTTTAAATCTGACATTAGGCTTCTCCCCCTTTTTAACTTTCAAAAGAGGTAATGATTTGTTTTCATAAATCATTTGTATTATATGTAATCTACCATCGTGCGATGAGGAAGGATTAAACTTCCGAAACAGGAAAGTTTTTGTGTAGTGATGTAAAACATTTTTATTGTGATCTATTATAATAAAAATATTTTAATAATATTATATATATATATATATATATATATATATATATATATATATATATATATATATATATATATATATATATATAATGGGAGTTTCATTAAGAGAGATTATATGATGATATGACGGTGTTTCATTAAGATGGATCAAAGTCAGCAGTAAATAAATCAGTGTTATTGGAGAAAATTTAGTTATTTCTCTATTGGATCATGTTATTTAAGTCATGGCAATGATATATGAAAAATAATATCGCACAAATGTCCACCAAATCTGAAAGAAAAAGAAAAGAAATCATTAGACGCTTAGACTTAATTCACATCTAAAATCGATCCAAGTTATATATATATATATTTATTTATATACATATATATATGTGTGTGTATGTGTATGCTATATATATATATATATATATATGTAACATATATATGTTATATATATGTATATTATCTATATATATATTATATGTATGTTATATATATATATGTTATATATAACATAATAATGTTATATATGTTATATATAACATATATATAATATATATATTACATATATGTTACATATATATGTGTTATATGTTATATATATGTTAAATAGATACATGTTATATGTTATATATATAACATATATATAACATGTATATATTTAACATACATATATATATAACATATAACACATATATGTAACATACATATAACATATATATATAACATATGTTATATATATATATATGTTATATATATATATATATGTTATATATATATATGATATATATAGATATATATATATTTATGTTGTATATATGTTATATATATGTTATATATATGTCATATATATATGTCATATATATATGCTATATATATATGTGTGTTAGATGTTATATATGTTATATATAATACCATATATATGTATGTTATATATATGTTATATATATGTTTTATATATATATATAACATATATAACATATATATAACATATATATCTATATAACATATACATATATATATATATATATATATATAGAGAGAGAGAGAGAGAGAGAGAGATATAGATATAGATATTGATAATATTAGTGGTAAATATACACATACATATGCAATCGTATATCTAAAATATATAAATTAATATACATACATACACATACATATGTGTATAAAAAAATAATTCCAAGAGGATAGAATCCAGGTAGAACTCAATGTCTAGGACAGAGTAAGGATATAATAAAAAGACTTAAAAACTAATATTCCATGGTCATAATTTATTCCATTGGAATAGTGAAAATGATCCAATTCATCAGACCTAAAATTTCTAAAAGAAAACAGAAAAAACAACTCCGGGAAAAAAAAATTTCGTGAGAATGTATGTATGAGAGTGTGGGACAAACGCTGGAGCAAATGAGATCTATAGAGAGGGGTAATAGACGAGAGAAGAACAGGAAGGTCTAAAGATGAAGTGGGATTATGATTTAACAGAGATTTATCACATACAGGCCTGTTTCACTGTATCACACCTCATCAGTGCAGCTATATAAGCCGGGATCAAAACCTGACTGATTTGGCATCAGAGTTTCTACACTTGAGCTATCAGCACATGGCAGAGGGAAAGGGAAATTTTAGCATATTATTTTTACGAATGTAAACAAATGCCAGATATATAAATGTGTGTATATATATATATATATATATATATATATATATATATATATATATATATATATATATATATATATATATAAATATTGCCATTATGGTTGTTGAAGAGGACATTAGTTGTGAAAACATGCAATAATCTTTTGAGAATATTTGGTTTGATGGATGGAGCAGGAACTGAATTATTTTTATACTGAAGGTTAAGGTTTATATCAATGGTTTCATTGACTGGGATATATGTAAATAAAATGTCTATGCCAATTGAGGCTAAAATCCCTTGGTTGTGTACTTTTATGGATTTGGAGAAATATATATATATATATATGTGTGTGTGTGTGTGTGTGTGTGTGTGTGTGTGTGTGTGTGCATGTGCATGTGCATTTAGGCAGCAAATTCTCTTTTAGGCATGTCTGATTGAATAAATTACAGACATTATGTCTACTAATTATTAACAAAATCTGTTCATACTCACGAATAACCTTTTGTGTATTATCAATACACAGATGAGAGAAATGTGCTATAGCTGTTTAAATTTCTTTTATTTTCATTTCCCAAGTATTTTTTATGTTCTTCCAAGATCATCTTCAGGGGTCCAAGTAGTACAAAACTATATGTTGTTCAAGGTTACAAGTATTTATACAAAGCTGTGCATTGCTATCCATTACCGTAATTTTTCATTATGCTTTTAAATGCAAATGGTTGACAATGTGCTGAGCATTCATTAGAATGTGAATGAATTATCCATCATGGAATTTTTTCCTCTATGTTGTAATGTCATGGTCACGTGTGCATTAAAGCATGAAAAACTCTTCCTTTATAGGCATTTCAGAACATTACTGCAGTATTCATATTTGATTCTGTTCAGTGCCGGCTTTAAATTTTTTAATATGAATTGCTTCTAGGATCTGTAGCTTGAATTAATTATTTTCTTGGTGTAGGATAGTTGTGTTATCTATCTGCAATTTTTTATATTATGAATGTGGACATGAATGTTGTTGTAGAAGTCTCACAATGGACAAATGGCCAGACATGTGTAGTGAAGGACATCTTGTTAGTATAGTTGTCGTATACTCAAGATATATATTTGTTTTTTTGTTGGAGATACGTTCTCCCAATGGGACATTTGAATTGGCATATAATGTTGGTTTTACATGATACATCAGTTGCTGGGGAGGAGTTATTGTGAATAACTGGTTGTATTGAATTTTTTATAATATATATATTTTTATAATATATGATTAATTTTATTTTTTTTATTAGAATCCTTGGATGTTAGTATGAATGAGATTCTTTATGATTTTTTCATCCT
The DNA here is from genome assembly GCA_964036315.1 of Acanthosepion esculentum. Classification (NCBI taxonomy): domain Eukaryota; kingdom Metazoa; phylum Mollusca; class Cephalopoda; order Sepiida; family Sepiidae; genus Acanthosepion; species Acanthosepion esculentum. Next base: position 49,919,998 of record OZ038492.1, on the reverse strand, counting down.
GTTTGTACTTAGTGTGCATCTGATTACAATATAATAGTTTGATATATTTAGTGTCCTTTGAGGAAGTACTATATTTGATGTGTGTTGAAGTTTATTATATATCGTCTTATTTGTTCATCTACAGTATGGTTTAGGAAGCCATTATTAATGAGAGTCTGCTTAATATTTTTTAGTTCAGTATAGAAAATCATTTTGTGGAGGAATTAATTTGTGCTCAGTTAATTAAATTCTGTATAGGTGCTATTTTGTCGTATTCTGGACATCCACTCTTATAGTTGAGAGTTTTTGCTTGTTGTTTTTTAAATGGAGAGGTAGAAAATGTGTTGTTATTTGTGTCTATTAAAATGTCAAGGAAAGGGATATTGTTATCTTTGTTAAGTTCATATGTGAACTTGAGGAAAGAGTTTTTTTCAATTTTTTTAAGTTCCATTATTTCTTCTATGTTTTAACTAAACTAAGGATATATCTTAGGCAGATGGAGGGTTTCTTGGTGGTACAAAATATATACATATACATATATGTATATATATACATATATGTATATATAATGTATATAAATATATATATGTAATATAAATATATATACATAATGTATATAAATACATATACATATATAATGTATATAAATACATATATAAAGTGAATAAATACATATACATATATACATATATAATGTATATAAATACATATAAAATGTGTATAAATACATATACATATATAATGTAAATAAATACATATATAATGTGTATAAATACATATACATATATACATATATAATGTATATAAATACCTATATAATTTGTATAAATACATATACATATATGTGTATAAATACATATACATATATATATATATAATGTATATATATACATAATGCATATATATATAATGTATATATATATACATATATATATATAATGTATATAAATATATATACCTATATATATAATGTATATAAATATATATACATATATATATAATGTATATAAATATATATACATATATATAATGTATATAAATACATATACATATATAATGTATATAAATACATATACATATATAATGTGTGTATATATATATATATATTTTATATATATATATATATATATAAATATACATACTGAACTTAAGGTACTACCAAAGCAAATAAGAAAATGAAAGAATAGCCAAGTTAGTAACCATTTAACCATTAAAATCAATTATTTATGTAAAAAACAAAATACAATTTTCCTAAGAAATGACTACAATGATCAAAAAATAAAAACATATCTAGGAAAAATAAGCAGAAATCAAATAGCAACAAATAGCTACATTTGAAAGATAAAAAGAGAAACTTAAGGAATGAGTGTAAAGTGAAAAACAAAAAAAACTAAGTAAAAAACAAATAATCACAACACCCTACATGGATGCACATTTGTGCAGATGAGCATGAACGCATAACTGCAAAGACAGGCATAAACAAAAAAACTTTCACCATTGTTAAGTGCATGTAAAAAAGAAAAATCAAGAAGTATAAACAGTGACTTGCTGATACCAACTGACAAGTTGGTGGACAGGTCTGTCTATGAAACTGAATTTGGGAAGGTAACATTAATCAGCTAAGTGACAAACCTTTTACTTCTTTGCTGAAGACCATCTCTTCAGTTGGTAGCTTTTTTTACGTTCTTCATTCAGAATTTTATTATTTCCATCTTTTTATCCAAGCTAACACTCTGCTATGGGCCTGTAAGTGATTCTTAAGGCCAGCTTCCCTTTTACAACCTCTCTTACACACATGGCAAACAAAGTATATGTTGGAAACTTGCTTGCCCATGTATAAAATCATGTGATGTTTGAGTCCTGCAACAGACTTACAATCCTTGTCACAAAACTTGCACAAATAACCTGCAGGTCTTTCTGGTAGTATTGCATTCACAGGAGTCTCCACTTGACCTCTCTGGTGTGATCTCACATAACTGGCTAAAACACTGCTGAAAAGGTGACTTTTCCACAAATACTGCAAGTCTGTTGGTGTACTAATAGATTAGGGATAGATTCTATTTCTACTTTCCCAATAGCCCACTGTTTGTTGGAATGCTCAAAATTGTTGCAGTGTTCCCAAATCAACTCTCTCCAACAAGTTTCCCAGTCTTCAACATTAATGCCAAAAGTCTTTAAGTACATTTAACTCCACCCATGAAACGTTTTTTGGTCTTATGAGCAGGTCAATTACCTTATACCAGATCACCATTAAAGTCTTTTTGGAAATCCGCCATCCTCCATACATGTAAGATGACTTGTCCAGTGCATTGGATTGACTGCCAATTGATGTCCAAGATTTGTCTCAGGTACTGCTGGTTAAAACACTCTAAGGCCTTAACATGTCTTCAATAGGTGTACATTTCAAAGCAATATTCACTCCCTACCTCGCACCTCTCTTGTGCATGATCCCGAAGGTGACTTGCCAGGCCGACTGCAGACTTGCATGACTTGTTAAACAAGTGACAGACGAACTATGTGCATATATACATGCATATATATATTTATTGTATAGGGGCAGCAGATCATTATCTATTTTTAAATATAACAGACAACAAATGTTTATTTTGTTTTATCAGAAGCCGTTCCAAGCTTCATACGTTGGATTTCATTACAGGAGAAATTAAAAACAAAAATTTTCCAACGTTAGGATTTTGGATTGTGTTGTTCATCAATCTAAGCTTTCGGTTCACAAGAGCCATCATCAGAGTGGTTATGGTCCAAATATACATTTTGATGATGGCTCATTTTTGTGGTATGGACAATTTTGTGTGTGTGTGTGTGTGTGTATATATATATATATATATATATATATATATATATATATATATATATATATATATATATATGCACGTTTCACTGAATATGACAGACAAGATGCTTTGATTTAGTTTCTCATGTGATTTTATAAATTTTTTCTTTTCACTGGATAAATTATATAAAAACTGTCTAATTATTCTTTATTTTTGAGCACTTTTGGCTGTACATTTAGCCATTTTCAAGGTTGAAATATATTAACTGTTAACAAGAAATATATTGCTGTATGTATGTATTTATATAATGTTTTCATTTTCAAAACCCGGTCAAGACATTGTGTCCATGTTCATAGTTGATATTATTGAGTGTTGATTTTTTGTTTTTATTAATAAAGCTTACATTATTTTTAGCCTTTTTTTACATGTAGATGATACTATTATATTTGTGTTATCAACAAGCATGTTACGAATCGGGTCCAGTAGGTCTCAATGAGTTTTTGAATGACCTAATTGAGCTATTATTAGAAAGATGTAGTGTGAGTCTTCTTGCCAAACATGTTGTACCATGGTATATAATTATTTACGAATTTTGATTGATCAGGAATACAATTCCTTAATGACATTTAAATTCATAAATAATAATTGTTCTATTTAAATTTGTTCCAAAAGATGAATTATGCAGCCTTCAGCAACCCACAGCTCACTCCTGCAGCTTCCAGCTAATTCCCGCACTTCAACAACCACACACCGTCGACACCGACGAGAGCAACTACTCTCATCAGGCGTCGATCCGACTGGAGCATCCACACATCAACCCTCAACCGGAACTTCAGCACCTCAACGTACAACTCAACATCGCAACGCCAGCCGTCTGCTGCCATTGACGCCGAGCTACCGACTCCAACGTCCGTCAATATCTGGATCCCGATACACGACTTTCCTTCGTCTCACCATCTACCGCACGCTAAACAAATAAATAAAGACACGATACCCATCGTCTTCAACTGACCATCCGTGTTTTGTCATCCTTCTTTGCTATTGCCGTTACCTATCCTTGCCTTTGTGTCCACTTTCTTAGTTGTACGGTCGATTGGC
>OZ038492.1:49903629-49911129 GCA_964036315.1 Acanthosepion esculentum | reverse complement strand
ATATACTATATATATATATAATATACATATATATATATACTATATATATATATATACTATATATATACTATACATATATATATACTATATATATATACTATACATATATATATATACTATATATATATACTATATATATATACTATACATATATATATATATACTATATATATATACTATATATATATACTATACATATATATATATACTATATATATATACTATACATATATATATATATACTATATATATATACTATACATATATACATATATACTATACATATATACTATATATATATATATACTATATATATATATATATATATATATATATATATATATATATATATATATACTATACGCTCTAATTCTGTATGGAGCATTGTCTTTTTAAAAATAAAGACAAAAATACTAAAGCACACTGGATTATTTACCTAACGTGTTCTTTCCTATTTTTCTGCATACCTCCACACATACACACACATATACTATATATATATACTATACATATATATATATATATATATATATATATATATACTATATATATATATATATATATATATATATATATATATATATACTATATGTATACTATATATATATAATATACATATATATACTATATATATATAATATACATATATATACTATATACATATACTATACATATATATATATATACTATATATATATAATATACATATATATATATATATACTATATATATATACTATATATATATAATATACATATATATATATGCTATATATATAATATACATATATATATATACTATATATATTTAATATACATATATATATATACTATATATATATATACTATACATATATATATATACTATATATATATATACTATACATATATATATATACTATATATATATACTATATATATACTATACATATATATATATATATACTATATATATATACTATACATATATACATATATACTATACATATATATATATACTATATATATATATATACTATATTTATATATATACTATATATATATATATATATATAAATATATATATATATATATATATATATACTATACTATACGCTCTACTTCTGTATGGAGCATTGTCTTTTTAAAAATAAAAACGAAAATACTAAAGCACACTCGATTATTTACCTAACGTGTTCTTTCCTATTTTTCTGCATACCTCCACACACACACACACACACACACACACACACACATACACACACACACATATATATATATATATATATATATATATATATATATATATATATATATATAATGAAAAGACTTAAACACTAATATTCCATGGTCATAATTTATCCCATTGGAATCGTAAGAACGATCCAATTCATCAGACCTATAGATTCAAAAAGAAAACAGAACAACAACTCCGGGAAAAATTGGTGAGAGTATGTGTGAGAGTGTGGGGGGACCTGTGACCTGTGATAGAGGGGTAACAGACGAGAGAGACAGGGAGGTCCGAATGTGGAGAGAACATTAAAATCTAACAGAGGGAAGATTTAAAGAGGGGTTTCAGTGAGAAAAGGGTGCGTATTTTCAAACGTCCGAAAATATACCGGAAGAGTATACATTTCTTGGCGACACACACACCCCATAGGCGATAAAATCCTATACTCCCGCCCAGACCCCTACAACGCATACATACACACACAATACACACACATCTATATATATATATACATATATATATATATATATATATATATATATATATATATATAACATCTGCACGCCTAGGACAGCCGATTTCAGAACCAATGCTAAATTCGCTATAGTGAGATAAAGGAAAAGTTTAGATAAGATAACATTAGAAAGATTTTAGGATTCCTTGAAGTTAAGTTGAGACGGCGCTCGGAAACATATTGTATAGCCGGGCGAAGTCATAAACTAACAATATAGATAGTTCTAATATATAACCCTGCAAATCACAACTTACTTACCCCCACCCACACGAATCTATCCACGTACGCACATCATCACATACACACTCTTTAATGAGTCAAGTGATCACACACACACATCTCAGTATACACGCTCACGCACACCCTACTCACTCCATATTCAAGGACCAAAAACACATGCGCGCCCACTCCCACCAGCAGAGGCCCCCATAAAATTATCAGACTGGCTAAATGATTCTCGGGCGGCCTGTTTTCATCCCGCCCTCATCCCAAATAACAACCCAAACGAGACCGTTTGACCAACACAAGGAATTTTGGAGAAATCCCGCTGACAAGATAAAAGACAGATGAAAAACTACAGACAAAATTCCAGTATTTACATTAGTCGGATTATTGTCCTCATCTTTGTTGCCATTTTTGTCACAACGTTTCGGCCGTTGTACGCTCCGGCCTTCTTCATGTGGTTGGAATTTCGAACCGAACCCTTTATTTCGATCACTGGGGTAGACTGTTCTAGTTCCACGAGCCATGTTTGATGGATGTCAGTTATCAGTTATCTCCTGCTAATTTTCCTTCTGAAAGTTCTCCACTGCCTGAACCGGGTATTGAACTCACACTCTTTGGGTCTGTCACTGGATCTAACCAACGCCTTTATCCACTGTGCCATGTGTCCTCAAAGATGAGGACAATAGTCCGACTAATGTAAATACTGTACATAATACCTCATCTCAGAAATATAGACAGACTTTTCCATTTTCACTCTTCGGACTTCCGGTTGATTATACATACCTGCGTACATCTACACCCATATACAGCTATATGTCTACATATTTATCTAAATATGCACACACACACATAACCACATCTGCATATATATCTCTACCTACGTATCCATACGTCCATACATGTAGGTGTACACACACGCACACACACATATTTATATACTTACCCACATACACATATATATACATATATTTATGCGTATACTTATATATACACATCTACACACACACGCATACACCCATATGAACGTACATATCCATTTCTATATTTAAACCAAATCAAAGGCCAATTAAAAAATATATAATATTCTAAAACCGCTGGGTGAGTAACGTGTGTCTATCTCTAATGTTAGAATGTATACCTAGGTGTCTTACTATTATAATGCTATCTGATTTTGCAAATCAGTTATTAGGGGAAATGTTTACCTACTTAACCACTCACACATGTATCACCACGTGAATAAAGAAAAGCCAAAATTACAAAAATTAGAAATACATGGCGCATCACATAAACATACACAATGATACATATAAGTAATAGTCATTACATGAATGAAGCCTAAAAAAGAAGAAAAAATTTGGAATACATGGCGCCTCACATAACCATACGCAATAATACATACAAGTAATATTCAATACACAGAAAGTCATGCCCGATGTTACTGGGCTAAGGTGGAAGTGTCACACCCGACAACGTGTTACAAAACGGTGTTCATGTTTTGAACCGTTTTATGTGTCTACATTTGGAGAGGATCTCACTCCGAAGGTTTAACAGTTCATCCTGATTTTCATCTCTTATAATAAAGATCTTTTCGGCGATGCACAGATTACACCTATCACGGAAGTTATTAGGTGTGCTAGCTCTTGACAAGTATCTCCATTCGAAAAGTGGGGTTAGACCCCTATCCAACAGATCCCAGTAGTGTTTGGATAGGGACGTTTGGTTTCTGAGATATCTGTGTCTGAAGGAGTGCCTATGGCTGTATAGAAGTTGCTTCCAATCACCAGCGGATATACCTATGTATCTTTTCTTCTCGTTTCTGTTTTCTTCGGGGAAGATAGTTGCCTCGTACACTACGTTTTTATACATGCACTTACCCCCGATAGGGCAAAGGCCTTTATTCCTACAACTGCAGGTGGGGTCACTCGTTTGAGTTACGTTATTGTGGTAGTTTTTAAGTATTCTACAATTATGGGAAGATATAATTTTCTCTATATTATTCACGCACGAGTAACTAATTTTCAGTGTTTTCCTATTAAAAATTTTATGTAATGGATGTTTACTATGAAAGTGTTTATCTACTAATCTAAGGAAGAAACTACCTATATCAATTTTAGAGAGCTTGCAATATGGTGGGTTAAACCATATTACTTTCCTCTTTCTGTATATAGTTCTATTCTTAATATTTTGATTTGTTAGTTCTCTGTTAAATTTTAATTCTTGTCTAAAACCACTATTCCTGAGGGCCTGGTTGTATGTAAATTTATTCTCTTAAAAAATTCTATGGTTAGAAGATAGCTTGTTTATTCTAGTATTCACGGTTTGGGGGATGTGTTCTATCACAGATTTAGGGTGGTTAGAGTGGATGTTGATATATAGGGGTGTCTGATCCAGTTTATGGAAAGGTCTAAATGTATCATTTGATAGGTTAAGAGTAATTTCCAAAAAGTTAATAATTTTAAGGTTGGAAGATATTTCAATTTTAAGGCCTAGGTGTTTGAAGGCTCTGACGACCTTCTTATGTAAGCTGGAAGTTAAGGGGCCATTACTACTAGGGACGAAGATCAGACCGTCATCTCTCTCTCTCTCTCTCTCTCTCTCTCTCTCTAATATATATATATATATATATATATATATATATATATATATATATATATATATATATATATATATATATTAGCTCCAAAATTACGGTCGAGCACTCTGAACCTTTATTTTAAAATAAGAACTTTCAAAATATGGAAAAAATAATTTCGACATTTCTCTGAATATCATTCTCCACACACACAAACAAACGGAATTATTTTGTCAAACTTTTGCAAAAGACAAAGGAATTAATAAGAAGAATGAGATGAAAAGCATTCTTCCTTCTATGAGGGAATAATTTAATAAAAACAGAACATGAGGTTTACAGCTTCAAATGTAAAAAGGTAGCACCATTCAACAAAAAACCTACAGGAATTCGAAAAGGACCTACTCAACATAATCAATAACATCTCCTTTCACACAGAACAGCAACAGCAACTTCCAGAAGCATCTAGACCAAATCGTCAAAAGCATAAATAGCAGCGATGAAATACTAGTTAATTCCGACAAAACGGGCAACTTCTACAAGGTGATGGCTGACGGCTACAAGAAATTAATTTTTTAAAAATTAACCAAGACTTATAAAAAAGCCCATAATAACAATATAAATATGGTTGACAGTATATATAGAACAAGTAAAATAATTACTGAAAAATTAAAAATAGATGATAGAGTTGGAAAACTGTCTGAAAAGGAATGCTACATCACTCTTAAGGACCACAAACAAGATTCTGAGGAAAACCCCACTCCCAGAATAATAAACCCAACTAGACCCGACATAGAAAAGATAAGGAAAAAAATCCTAGAAAGGATCCCTATCCAAATTAAAAAAACAACTCGGATTAACACTCTGGATTAATACCAAAGAAGTCAATTGGTTTACCAACATCGACAATAAGCCTGATTGCCCCCTAATTCAGTTCGATATTATGGATTATTACCAGTCAATATCGAAAAACCTCTTCACGACTGCCCTGGAGTTTGCTACAGTATATTCTGACTTAAGTAAGGAAGAAACAAGCATAATTCTTAGTACCAAGAAATCTGTCCTCATCCATGATGGGGACCAGTGGATTCAAAACACTAATGACAATTTTGACATCACCATGGGATCTCTGGACTCTGCAGAATCTTCGGACCTTGTCGGTCTATTTATACTGTACAATCTAACCGCGCACCGTGAATTAGACATTAAGGACATCGGGCTATACAGAGATGACAGGCTCATGGTAGTGAGTAGCTCCACAAATTTTAAAACAGGTAAAATTAGAAAGATAATTTATAGTGAATTCGGAAAACTAAATCTAAAACCTATAGTCAACACTAAATTAAAAGGGTAAACTTCCTCGACGTAACTCTAGACTTAATAAACAACATTTACACACCCTACAGAAAACATAACACTAATCCCTTGTATGTACACCCTAAGTCAAACCACCCTCCATCTATAATTAGGCATATACCCACATCAATAGAGAAAAGAATAAGTATGGACTCCGCAAATAATGAAATATTTCGACAACACAGTAAATTTTATAACACAGCCCTGAAAAACAGAGGATACAAAAGCGCTATAGAAACAATAGTACCAATAGTAAGAAAAAGAGGAAAAGAAAATCATATGGTATACCTCTCCGTTCAAACAAATGGTCAGTACTAAACTAGGGCATAAGTTCCTACCTTTAATTGAAAAACACCTTCCCAATAATAGCAACTTTAGCGTGATACTTAAAATTAAGTTACAGCTGCAATGAAAATCTAGAAAGAATCATAAAAAAACATGATAATAAAATCCTGGAAAAACACCCAAGTCAAAACAGTATCAATAAAACTCCTAAACTGCAATTAGACGAAAATAATGAAAAATTATGTGAGTGTAGAAAACCTAAAGACTGCCCGTTAGAAAATAAATGCCTCACAAAATCCGTGGTATACCAATACTATCTCATCCATTGAGAGTCCTAACACTGATAGGATATACATTGGGTCAACGAAGAATAAATTTAAAATTAGATGGAGACAACACAAGAGCTCCTTCAACAATATTCAAAATAGAAATCAGACATCTCTATCCCAATATTTCTGGCATTTAAAGAAACGAATAATAATAAAATAAAGAAAATAATAAATAGAACAAGAACATGTAAAACCAGGAGTAACCCATGCCATTTATACCTACATGAAAAACTACACATCATTAAGTTTCTTAATATTGAAAAGTTATTAAACCAAAAAACAAAAATACTAAATAACTCTGGATTATATATCGAACGTGTTCTTTCCTATTTTTCTGCATACCTGCACACACACACACACATATATATATATATATATATATAATATCTGGATAAAATTATATACATATCAAGAAAGTATACGTGGCCTCTCATTATGCTATTTGGACCCTACTTAGAAGAAAAAAACTCCACGATAGAAGAACACTAGAAAAAACACTCTACAAACTGGCACAGATACACTCGGACATTATATTTCTCGGACTCTGCAAAAAAATGGACTTAGTACCAAAAGGATTCAGATTCAAATACAATTTCCAACACAGCTTTAGTACACTGCATAAAGAAAAAGCTCAGCACATATACAACAGAACCTCCACGCAATTAAGAAATCTTGCGCACAATGCTTACACTAAAAAATCTTTCTACATGAACTTATCCAAAAAAATCAGTTATTCGCTCTACCTAACACTTTCTCCCTCGCAATACTCTCAGGAAAAAAAAACACTCAATTTCCTATACCAAAAAAAAACTGACAGAATGTATATCCTTAAAAAACCAAAAACTCAATAGACTAATTGCTGAGGACCCACTTTTGCAACACATACCATACCTGAACAACTACTTAATGCAACAAACCTCACGAAGATCTCATTATGCCCACCACACCCATACTAACTCTGCTGACAACCACATCGCCAACCTATCCAAATATACTCTTACCCAAGAAGAAAC
>OZ038492.1:49576129-49886129 GCA_964036315.1 Acanthosepion esculentum | reverse complement strand
TAGAATGTGTCCCAGATGTTGCAAAAATCTAAAGTAAACTGATTGCAAATTACTTAAATTCAATTTTTTATTTAAAAACAAATAATGCTCATCCAGAGAATTAATGATATTTCCATAAATAGAATCCAGATTTTAATAAATTTAATGTACACTTGGATTTAAATGCTTGGAATTGTGAATGCAAACAAAATCAAGTTAGCGTACAAGTTTTATAGATATGAAAGATCAATCAGTAAATATTTGTATATTTAAAGAAATTGATAGTGTACTGTACAGTCATTAGCACTTAATATACTCTTATTCACAATTTTAGCAATTTTAGATGGAAGTAAACTCAAGTAGGAATCAGGATGCAATTTGCATATGAAGTGAAATAAGATGAAAATAATGTGATACTGTTTATGGGGAGTTACTGACAAAGCTTGGCCTTACCAAGAAGGGAGAAAATTTCTGATATTTGCTTATATTTTTGGCTCAAACTTTTCAGCATTCCTTTGTATTGTTGTAATTAAAAATGAACTGACAATCAATCTACTTTTAGAAATATAACAAGCATACATTTATTTATATAATTTTAACTTTGGGAAGAGTCAAACTTTTATACTGTTGGCCAAAACATGGTAACAACAAAGAAGTTCAATTGACTGAAGAAATCTTGGATTTCTTTTATAAAAGAAATATTATTTACTATTCAAAATATCTAGATACATAAGTAGCATTTGTCAGTATTAATCTTGTATTAATCATAATTATTAGTCAGTATTAATCAGTTAACTTGAAAAATTTGGGGAAACCTCTTTTTTCTTCAATGTGATTTTTCTTCAGTATAAACTTTCTGCATTTCCTTAAAAAGATTGAAGCAACTATATTTGTCTTGATGAGGGTGCTGTTAAAAAATAAACTGTTTTATTCTTCTCTAAATATGAATACAAGATGAATATAACATTAATGCAAGTGAAAATGGAAGAAATTTGATGGTTGATAGGGAAAGAAAATTTTAAAGATGTTGGAAGTCAGTTGGACACATAGGAAGTTGTAGTTAAAGATGCATTGCTCAGCTCTTTGTGATAGTCATCAGCATGCCGTAGAGTAGAGTCACTCAAACTGTTTGCATTATTATCATCATTGCTATTGTCATCTTCTGCAGAAATGTCAACATTGCCTCCAACAACACCACGGGTCATTCCCAATTGCTTCTCAACAGCTCGCAATCGCTCATCCATACTTACTAAGATGTATTTTATCTGCAACAAGAAGTTTTCATATTAAATCACCAAAGAATAATGGCATTATCATTTTCTAAAAGAAAGTTATGCAAAACTGATAAAATTTATAGTACAAGTAAAGCATAACTTTGTTTTAAACTTGCTCCATATAACTTCTAATATTAAAGTAAAAGAAATGAAATGTATAACAATTTTTTCATTACAATCTTTGTCATCAATTAAAAATTAGTTATTTCATTATTCATGAAAAAATAAACTTAAAAAAGATATGTTAAAGACATTCGTGAGTAACAGAAAAAAAAGGAATAAATTTTTTACATTAACACCAAACTGGGTGCAATAAGCATGTATAACAAATTTGGGAGTTGTAAATATATATTTTTTTAATCATTTCACCCCCAAGCTAGGTAATAAAGCCACTAACACACAAGTGATTAGTGAATGTGATAGAATTTATTTGTCAAATGAACTACGATAAATATTAATGGTAATTTTATTTTTACACATATTTTATAATTTTTGTTGTTAAATACATTATAAAACATATTTTTAAAACTATCAATGCAAACATTTTAACTAACAAGTTATATTTGTTATGATTGTGACATATACTAATTTTGTAATGTGTGTTCAAGTTGGTGGATAGTCAAGTAGGTAGAAACGTTTCAGACTAATAATGTCGACCAAGTATGCAAATAAATATAAATTTTAATTAATGTAATTATCTTTACATTGAGGAATGAAACCAAAAAAAAACTTTCCTGAGGAATATATTACTTTAAATAATCTAAAATGTATTTCAGATGGATGGAAAAAACTAAGCCTCTAGCAGAGATGCGTGGACACATCTAAAAACATATTTAATCATAATAGTAACAAAAGTGGCATTAAAAACATAAATTTTATCATAAAAAAAGAATGTTACTTTTTCAAAACAGGTAAATTTCCAATCTTGAATGACTATATCCCAGTAACAAAAATTTATTTCCTCCTTAACCTATTTCCTCTTTTCTGTGATCTTCATCACAATTTGTGAATTTCAGTTGAACTCAAAAGAAATAAGAGAAAAGTCCTACCTAGATAGACAATAGAAAGAGAAAAGAAATTTTGTTTTACTTTCCCTAAGATAAATTCTTTGTTTTACAGACATTAGAAAAAAATTGACTTTCATCCCAAACTATGCAATCTAAATTTAGGTGATGAAATTTCTTTGAATGACGGTGGTTGTTTTTCCAATGGCCAGATTGGGTATGAACATACATAACACTTGAAATGAGATCCCATTTTTCCCAAGTGAAAAGTCAGAGGAAGTCATAAGACGCTAATGAAGAAAAAGATAAAACCCATTATTGCCCAGATTATTACAGCTGCATTTTCTGCTTCTTCTACCTGAATCCCTCCCTGAGCCTGCTCAGTTCTCTGTGAGTAACTTAACACAGCCAGTACCTATGTCTGTCTCCTCTTTAATTGAGCCTTATAAGTCAACCACAGAAGAGTTGCAATCTCATCATCTTAAAAAAAAAAAAAATTTTCTCAAGCAGTGACACACAAAATACAAATGGCTTCACTTTTCAGATGGTTAAAGTTGTATTAAATATAATGAAACTGACACACATTTGCAGAAATCAAACAAATGCATTTTCATATCTTTTTATAACAGCCTTAAATAACACTGATGTAAAAATTTTAATACTAAAAAAGGCAAAAATATCTAAGGAACCTTTTCGTCAACCCTTCGTCAGAGATCAATTGTTAGCAAAAACAATTACTTTTTTCAACAAGAACAAGATGCACTTTTAGGGCACTAAATGAGAGAACAAACTGGTGCACGGTTAATAGGTTTCCTGAGTTTGTTTAGAATTGCTTCAACAATCTTGAGCAAGTTTCTATACCATAACCTATACAAAATGTCTAACCAATTTTTGTGAATATTTACCAGAACACACAGGATTATCAACCAAATGCTGGGCAATGGCAGAATCTATTGCACCACCTGTGTTGAACTATGCACCCCCCACCTCATTTTATATAGGCTGAAACATACTGGCTGATTCTTATAAACAGGCATAAACTGGTTTGACCCACAAAATTGGAATCAAACAGACATTTAAAATAATACTTAACAGAGCTATTTGAAAATGGGTGAACCTTATCCTTCTGAAAAGTAAGGAAAAACAATTCTGGTAGAAAAAAAACAACTCATATTTTAGTGATACAATAACAATCAGAGATATAGGAACAAATCTGGTCAACTAAAGAACCATTTTTACTTATCCAAGATAATTTTAATTAAATAGGATATTTGTCTGGACCATGTATAGGAGGAGAATTAAATTGGTCATTATCCTGAAGGACATGCTTGGCTTTATGTAATACCTCTTCCAACCTTTCAGGGAACAAATCATTAAAGCATGATGTACCACTGTATTAACCAAATTAATTTTTCTAACTTTTGGTACAAAAAATTTTCAATCAGTATACAAATCCGAGAAAGTTGGTTATGATATACAGTTGTAAAAAACTTATCTGATCTTTCAACAAGAACAAGGGTACGGAACAATCATTCTCCTTCTTCATAGCAAACCTAAAAGAGTGGTGTAACAACTCAAGTTGGTTAAAGAATTCAACCACTTCTTGTTCATCACCAGACAAAGCAAACGTATCATCAATATACCGATAATACAACATGGATCTATGAATGTTTTCAAACAACTGATCTTCATAAAAATCTACAAAAATATTTACCAAAGCCAGTCCTAAAGAGCTACCCATTGCAGCATCATCTATCTGACTGTATTGAAACTAAATTCAACACCCTCAGTAGCAACAAACATCACTTCCTTAAAAATATTTTCAGAGGGGTACAGAGATGACCATGAGAAAGGACATCAGTGCAAATTTTAATTATCGCCTTGACAATATCAGCATCCAATTCCTGAATCACAATAACAATAGGAATCAGGAATGCAGTTACTTGAAAGGGATAAAACAAGTTCCAATGTCTCAGCCTATCCATGCACCCACAGGGCTAACCCTTTCATATACAGATTTAGGCAACCAATTCCTTTAACTAAATCCAAAAGATGTTGCTGTATTCTTGAGTCAGATTTATCTGTAAGATTATGATATTCCACAGGGCTGATCATACAAAATTTAGTAATGTCTTGAAAAATAGCCTCTATCTTGTTGATGTAACCTTGTTTATCCAGAATAATCACACTAGCACCTTTTATCAGGCTTAGTGACATTTGTATCACTGTTGTTCCTAATAAACATAACAGCTTGAAAGTGGGCTGATTATCACAAGCAACCTCCCGATAAACTAGAGAGCTAGAATATCTGTGCAAAAAATCCAGTGACCGGGTCTTTATTTGCACAATATCAACATTGGTTGCTGGGACTGTGTTTGAGTTGTGAAGCAAGCAACTCCAACTCTGAAAGAACATTTCCCTATCAACTCTAGATGGGGAATACAAAAATCTAATCCATTCAATAATAACAGTTTCTCAGTGTCAATAAAAGACACACTAGAATTTTTTTAATATGTCTAGCCAGGTCACCAGACACGGTACCATGTCTTTTCATTATAAAGGCATTGAAAGATCTATTTTTGCGATATATATATGTATGTATGTATGTATGTGTGTGTGTGTGTGTGTGTGTGTGTGTGTGTAGGATACAGGTTTAATTCCTGTTGGAGAGCGCATATATTTTATGAAATTTCTCAAACATTCAGGCCAGTAAATGTAATTAATACTGCTTAATTAAAAACAGAGCATTTACTCAAATAAATTGTATTCATAAAAATAATGTATAAACAGAAAATATGTTAAAACATATATATATATATAATTGTTTATTTAAAAATTATAACATAAATATGTTATAAAATCACTACAAAAATAGCCATTTTGTTTCAACACCTCCGGTGTCTTATCAAGTGATGATGTTGAATGTAGAATAAAGAATTTTAAAAGTTTCAAATTAATTAACAATCCTTCGTAAGGGGAAACGCTGTTACATAAGCAGATATGACCAATCAAAATACAAGTATACGGGAATTCAAAAAACTTGACAACGAAGTATGGTTATAATAACTATTAAAAGCTTTAAAGTTGGGGTTTTACTAAAATAGAATTTATTCTAACCAATAAGTATTAAATTATATGATAAAATTTGATATTAAAATTAAAGGTAAAAAATTACCAATTTTAAAATCTAAATTTAATCTTTATTAAGTTTAAAATTATAAAACCACTGATTAGAAAAGAAAAAATACATATCAATTTATTTTATTTTTTCATTGAAATTATGTTAGAACAGATGCTAATTTCAGCTGGTCTTCCCGACAAAAATGTATACATTCCAAGTGTATGAATAGGGTGTTCACCTCTTGCGTAAAACAATATACACACTCAGATTATAATACATAAGCACCCATACATATTTAGATATATACACACACAAATAGGTGACAAGACAGGAGACATCTCCACAGCCCTTAATATATAAAAAAAAAAAAAACGAACACATACATGCATAATTAAATGTGCATGCATTTTCTATACACATAGACATCGATAAATACACATCCACATACATACATACACAATTAAATAGGCATGCATTTTCTATACACACAGACACTGATAAATACATGTACACACATCCACATACATTGACCTAAACATTCTGATACAACAAGCAAGAATATTCAAGACTGAAAGTGTTATTAAACGAATGCTAACCACTTATTAAAATATAACTTATATGGGCAAATATGCATCTTCGCATATATATATATATATATATATATATATATATATATATATATATATATATATATATATAAAATATAGAGATAATATATGTACGGTGCTTATTGGAAAGCGCTCAATATCAGTGATAAAGCTAAAATATTTAGTTGAATGGATATTATGAGTTTGCGATCATCGGCTTCATGCTCATGCGATCCTCAGACAAACTGATTTATTTATATATTTTTTTTAATTAAATTTTTTATGTCATTTTGTTTATGTTTGGGGGGAATTCTCCTTTGTGTCCGTTTTGGGGTGGTGCTCATACGCATGAACACATGCATACATATGGGTGTAGGCATTATGGTTCACACATACATATATATACAATGCGGGACCAGGTGCTGGCATATGTCCTAGCACGCCTACATTTGCAATTCAATTGTAATCTTATTTCAATGTTGGGGATGGATGTAGCCAAGTTTTTTTAGCAAGGGGAGTGTTAGGGTGTGTTCTTGTCATCTTTTAGGTCAGTTGACTATGTTGTCAGATGGAATAAGATTTCTTCACACATACACATATGTATACTTGTACATATATTTTTTTCTATCTGCCTAAGCTTTACATCATGACATTGATAAATAATTAATAAAATAATATTACCTATTTTTAAAATAGGTAATAAGTAAAAATATATAAGAAAATCCTATTAAATGTTAACAAAAATAAAGGATATCCATTTCTTCATAATATAGATAGTAATAAAAAAAAATATTACAAATAAAAATAACAAAAAAATAATAATAATATAATACGATTGAATAAAATAAAGGTAAAAAAACAAAATTACTAAGAAGGAAAGTATACAATAGTACAGTAATTTTCAAAGTCGCTAACTTATTTGTCTTTGACAGTTGACAGCACGTGAGAGCATAGCTTGTTTGTATTCTTGTGAACTAGTGCAACATTTATTTTGCTAGATAAAATGCAGAGAAGCAAAGAAATGTTTTGCGCTATTTCTTTTCCCGTTCTCTGTTTTATTTTATTGGAAAGCAAAGTCACCATGCTCTACTGTTGGGGAAGCGACCCTCCACCCAGATCGGTGGTCTTTGAAATGTAGAGGCATGGTGATAAAAAGTCAGCTTCAATAATTCACTAACTGACCATGAGATTCGAAGCCAGCATAAGTGAACACAACATGCAAATTGTAAGTAGAATGATGCACCTTACCCACAATGCTGGATAACCAAATAGTGTTTTAGCAAGAGGCTACAGGACTTATACTAAGTTAAAACTTAATTTAAAGGGGAAAAAAAAATTTTTTTCATTCTCCCTAGTCCCTGGTAAGTATACCTGTTGAAAATATCCCAAGTTAGCTGGCTCGTTAGCAAGCCAGCAGGACTAAAAAACGAGACCTATCAAAGGGTGGAGGAAGTCTCTGAGTCAACTGCCAGGTTGGACTTCTTGTCAACCGTTTGTGTGTGTGTGTGTGTGTGTGTGTGTGTGTGTGTGTAATAATTTTCCTACCACCCAGTCAATCAATACTCCTCCCCCTTCTCTTGAACAAGAGTAGAAGCTCACCCCTTGTTTCTTAGGAAGGGGTTCCCGGAACTCTTCCTCTCCTTCTCTCTGGCCTCCGCCCTAGTACTGCTGTGAGTCTCCTGTGATGTGTGCAGTCTGTGGCAATTCCTCTTCATTCTGAGGGTACACTGGTTGCAGTTCCCAACTGGTGCAGCATCTTGAGCTGCCACTCTGATCAACAGTTGTATAATACCGGAGTGCCTGTAGTGCCATGTCGTGCATGGAAAGGTCTCCCTGCATTCACCTCTGGTGAGCAACCCTGAGGCCACATTATGTTGCAGGCTGCACCAGCTCCTTTCTTCCCACGACACAGACGATGACCATCTATTGCTTCTATTTCAGGTCATCTCATTTTCACTACCAAAATTTCCCAACATGACAACTAATGATTGAAAAAGTGAATCTAAACCAGCTCTTAAAAAAATCACCTAAAACCTTTAACATTTCCTTTTCTAACATCCGTGGCATTCAAACCAATTTCTGCATTGTTGTATTGTTCCTCATTGAGAAGTCCCCTGATATACTGGCTCTCTGCAAGACCAACCTCGACTCATTTATCCACTCCTCTGACCTCTCGATTCTCGGTTACCTTCCTCTCCTTAGAAAAGACTCTCAAACCCACATGCATGGCGTTGGAGTTTACATCAAAGACCATCTCCCAGTGGCTAGAGAGCTATCTCTCGAATCTCCAAATCATTCATAGATGTGACTCAGTCTATCTCTCCTCAATGATGTAAGCTACCTTTTCTTCCTTTATTACTCTCCATCCTCCCAAGACTGTGGTGTGCTCTAAAGCATTTCCAGCAATATAGACAAGGCTATCTCTCTCCATCCGTTTGCTCATATATTTGTGTTCAGAGACTTTAATGCCCACCATACCAAGTGGCTTAAAAACTATAACTGACTTTGCTGGCATACAAACCCTTAACTTTTCAATTTCTCAATCCCTCACGCAAATTGTTGACTTCCCCACACGTTTTCCCAACAACCTGGACGGTAAGGCTTCCCTTCTCAAGCTCCGTTTCACCTCCATCCCCGAGTCCTGTAACAACACGCAGCTTTGCCCTCTTGGCAATTCTGATCATGCTGCAGTGTCTGTCAACATCTCCTTCTACTCCACCACCAGCAAAGAAGCCCCTACCAAAAGAACATCTTTTTGTTGTCAACAAAGCATCACCCTTTTTAGGGGAAACTACCATTTGATCCAGTTTGCTTTAACACTCAGCCACAAACAATGTCACAGAAAGTAAGCTATTTGAAACAAAGGTAAAATGAAGCCCCAAATAGTTTATTTGCATAAGAAATTGTAAGAATAACAACTTTCAGCTTCATATTTCCTGAAGTATCAAATTTATAAGGTACCAAAATCAACAAAAAATAAGATTTCAGTGTGGCAAGTTGTTCTAGATAGAAGTTTTGTCTACAAAACAAAACTTCTGTCACATAATCTTCAGATGTGTAACAATACATAATAAGAATATAAAAAATTTCTTAAACTGCCTAACTGGTCTTCTGATGATATAAAAATAGGTAATTTTAAGGATGTTAAGAAATTGAGCCATTTTCAAGCAGTAATACAGACATTCCTATAACAGGAATGGATATGGTTATTGCATAGAAATAATTTATTTACCCATTGGACCAAATGATTAAAAGAAACTTACTTCTTGGTGAATAGATAGCAGAATAGTTGAAAAAGAACATCAAACATAAAACTTTAGTCTTCATGCAGCCTTTTGGTGAAGAAGTATTTCCAACTTTGGTGAATATTCTTTAGTTATATTCACATACAACAATAAGTACTTAAAGGAAGTTCATGCAACCACTACATCTTAATACTACTTCAGGCATTCTGCTAGTGATGGCTTGCTTCCATCCTCTTGTATTAACTTTGACAGGAACTCTCAGCTATCTCTGGTGGTTAGGTTTTAACTTTTTCTGCAAATGCGATGAATGACTGAACTCTACTTGGTTCTCTCCATCAAGACTAGAAAATGAGGATTGAGCATCTCCAGCCCAAAAATAGCAATACTCCATTTTTGGCCTAATCTGACTCTTGTAAAGAGGCAGAAGGATTTGGAAAGGGTGAAACTGTAATCCTCAACATATAAACTCTTTTCTACAAACAAAAGTTGTCTTAAAAGTCACTGCCTTCTTTATTCTTGCAACTCACCCACTTCACTCTATTTCAATCAGCTTTGCCCAACACTTCCTCAGATCAAAAACTTAAACACATCATGCATAGGGAAGACCGAGTTATGGAGCAATATGCCTAGGCATCAGCTCCAGGATGGAGAATCAAGGTGGGGTCCAGCTACACATATAACAGAACTTGAAGCTTATAGTAGCAGTGGAAATACTGAACCAATAAATTAACAGGATCATAATAAAAAATTTAAAAAATTAAAAAAAATAGAATTTTTAAAGAATATAATCTATTTTTAATTTCGAAAGTTTGCCTTTTTTTCTTTTTTTTTTTTGCTACATCTGAAATATTAAAAAGGTAATAGCAAAACAGCAACTCACTGGGTCTACACTTTCCATACTGCTGAAAATACCTTCATTTGAGTCTCCTCCTGTTTTGTAGCTGAAATGTACAGATTAATTATTTTTTAGTAAAATCATTTACTCATGGTAATCAACAACTTAAATAACACTGGACAAGAAAGATACAGATAATTCAACAGCACTGGAATCAAACACTGGATCACAATGAGCAGAGCATGGACCAGAGTTCCACATGGGAACACCACACACATGGGATGAACACAGCGGAGACACTGGAAACACAATCAATCTGCATTATGCTATAAAAATTTAATTAAATTGGTAACAAGTTAACAATATTTTAAATGCCAATTCTCTGAATATTGTCAGATGATGAAAGTGAAAACAGAGAGTAAAGATTAATATTAATCTTCACTTAAGTCAATACTCTCTGATCCTAAAAGTTGCTAGAATATGGTATGAAAATTTTTCATGCAGTTTTTTCTTTCTTTTAGATCAACAAAAAATAAATAAAATTGAAATAAAAATAAGGAATTAAATAATTATACTATTAACATCCAATTTTTAAATTGTCATTTTTTCCAATTATTTTTATCACAAAGATAAAAAGAAGCAACTTGAAAGAAATTGTCTGAGATATAAACCTTTCTAAAACAAACTATGATCTGAAATTGGAATGAAAGTAATGCCTTGAATCCATCATAAAAATTCAGTATGTGGATACTAAATACTTCAAATACCTTGGTGAATGAATCAGTTATAACAAATCTAGTATAGAAGATGAGGAAATTGAACACTGGCTGCACCAGAGGTAGTTTTGCCTAACACCAGAAGTTGCCACAAAACTAAAGCATTAACTCAAAAACTTGAGTTATGTTCTTAAATAGCCTCATCAGATCGAGACTTTCATATGAATGTTATGCATGGTGCCAAACTCACTCAGAAATATTTAAACTGTCAATTGTATACTTTTGCGGAACAATGGTTAAAAATGGCTTCAAGCGAAGGAAATCTGTAGGTCTTAGTAAGGATAATTCCTCTTCAAACCTTGTGAACAGAATCACAAAGTACAGTACCAAATAACAGAAACCATATCACTTGAAAACTTTCAATAACAGCAACAACTAAAATGGATAGCACATCTCACTCAAAGAAAAAATAATGACATAATGATGTTCCACACTACTTCAAACAAAAGATTAGGAAAGAAGTTTCCATCAATACTGAAAAGAGCAATAACAGATGGTGAACTTGAGAAACCTATTTTCTTGAAAAATTGTTTTAAGAGAAAGATTTTATAAATTATACACAAATGTGGAACTGCCAAATGTTTCCTTATAAGAAAATAGCTAATATTACTATTTACTAATCTTAGCTTAGTCCAACAGGACAGTTTCAAATTATATTAAATGCCTCTACAATTGTTAATTCTTTTTAGTTTGAGTAAGTTTTATAGAAAATTCAGAATATTTTTTTCCTTCAGTCATAACAAAACGTTTAAATAAAAAAAATATTACCATGAAATTCGTTTGACATCAAGAGTGTATAAGCCGCGAAATGGATCAAAGTCAAGACTTGTGGAATGGTACATTCTACCAATGCAACTCCAGCACCCTCGACAGAACAATTTACTGTAAGTGCTGAAACAGAAATTGATTATATACTTTATAATCTTGAGAAACTAGATTTCATTACAGTAGATTTTGTTAAAAGTTACAGCAATTTAACAAAATTGAAAATGAGAAATTTGACATCTTGGAATGTTGTTTATTTTATGTCTGTTTTGCTTAGCAACTTGTTTTATTTTTTGTTTGAACAAGTGGATTAAGGCATTGGTTTGAAAATTTGGTGAAAATAATTCTGAGTTCAATCCCGAGTCAGACAATGTATTTGGATTCAGTGGAAACTGAGCAATAACTAAATTGTATTAAAATAAGAACTAGATGAGATATCTGTAGACATGGGAAGTGGAATGAGAACTATCTATCCCACAATCTATATAGATTAAATAAAAGTGTCTAATTTGAAATTATCTGTAGGTTACCCAGATTGACACACATTTGATGAAGGTCAGAGGGCACAATGGTCGAAATATGATAGTGTAAATAATTTTTATTTTACTTTATAGATTATTTTATGATTATTTTTATTCTCTGTTAATGTTTTAGATTCATTTTCTTCTATGTAGTCCTAATTCCGAGTTTGTTATTTTTTATTTTATGATGTTATTTCTGTCCTGTATTTAGAAATTTAGTTACTCTAAAACTAAATTATCTGTCCTAGTATAATTTTGTTTTTACATTTTCCAAGTTCATAATAAAAAGCAACAGTATATTTTGTGCCTTTCTAGAATGATAGCTATGGATTTATTAGTGTTTTCTATTATATTGTTGTGTGCATTCTCTCTTCTTTATTAATGAAACTGTCAAGTACATAAATGGTTTCTGGCATAGCAATGCTCTAAATAGAAGACTTATCTGCTCATATTCACAACTACAATGATAATCAAACAAGTCTGTTGGTTAGTTCCCCTTTACATTAGAAAAACTTAACTTGCTTTTACAATTATGCTTGTTTATATATCCTCACATCTTGTATCTGCTGTATTTGCAGTTTTCCTATTCTTCTAGTGCTGCCTATGCAGAAATGTATCATGCCTGTTTTCACTCTGGCAGTTTTTTTTTTGTAAACTACACACTTTAGTTAGCACACATTATTTATATGGGAGCCAAACCCACGGACATGTTACTAATGATGATTTGACAATTAGTTTTGCAATCATACAGCCTCTAGGTAGTTGACTAACTTTTTTCATAAACAACTTTCCAAAAAACTATTCTGCTTATAAGCCCACCAATGAATATACATTTATATAATGCTCGTTCTTGCAGAAGTATTCTGCCTAAGAAAACACACATTATTATTTAATAATTCAAGGGTTTTAAGATAATTTTTTATTTTAGCTGAAAAATTAATTTATTGCCATCATTTCTCCCAACTTGGTGAACATAGCAGGTGGATACAAAGCCATACCCATCTGTATCTCCAAGTTAATATTTGGGTTAATTTCTGAAGAATTTCTCAACACATCTAATTTCTTAAAATTAATTAACTTTCTTAATTCTTTTCCCATTTATAATACCAATAATCATTAAATGTAATCAAGCCTTCTCATGCTTTTCCCCATTCTATACTATAAAGGCACAATCTCATCACAGTAATGAGATATTTCATTGTTATGGTTACACAAGTTGTTTTTGTTTATTGATGTAAAATAATGCAACCTGTTACCATAACTACAAAATAAGAAGAGATCAAGCTGTGTGACCAATAAATAAATATTAATATTGTGCTTTATAACATTCTAAAAAAATATTATTTCAAAACTTTGGAGCAAAACCAAACAAAAGTTATATACCATAAATGTTTTAATTAAACAACACTTATCACTTTAATATATCTTATTTGCTGTAGGATGATCAAAATAATTAATTTTGTTTAAAGTTAGAATGAATAAATATCACAACTTTTCTTTAATTCAGGTAAATATGACAGCTGCTACAATACAAAAGCAATCCTTTTGAATGATGTTTATTTAAACTAAACACTTCTAAGTTCAGCTAACAACAAACAGGATAAACTTTTTCATCAACCACATATGACTTTTCTTAAAAGTAATCATTTTCTTGTGATCACTTAAATCATTAAATAAAAATTGAAAATTTACCTCATCTGTTGGGTGCTGGTCTGTGAAAGGTGCACATCTCGATCAATACTAATAGATTCTGTTACACCTGCCATTAGAAAAATGATAACACATTTAGCAATGCCAATTCTCGGTTATAAAATTCCTTGGAAATTTAAACAGATTCAAACATCAAGGAAAGCAGTTTAAGGCATTCAGATGATGGCTAAATTTCTATAAATATGAAAAAAGTAAGAATATCTCAAATAACTAAATTTAACTGATGCATCAAGTAATTTTTAGCAGAGCATGTGGAAATAAAATTGAGCATAATTTCTACTTATGGAAGGGTCAAAATAGCAAATGACACAGAACAATACTGCAATGTTTGTAAAGTTCAAGAAACCAAATGAGTTTTTCAAATAAATAAAAATAGAATACTGAAGAAAACTAAATATAAATTTTAATAAACTGTCTTTTTTAGGATAACTAATTTTATCAAAAAAGGTTATTCCATATCAGGGATCAATGCAAAACCATTGAATGCATCCTACACACAAGGATCAACAAAAAAAAGTATATTCAATGATAAATATACATATAGCTCCTCCAAACTCATGTTTTCAAATACAAGATGATAAAACTTCCAAGGAATGGATATGATATCTACTTAATGAAGCCTCAAAAGGCCAACAACAAAAACCAAAAAATATACAGAGTAATACAAACTAGCAGTACCATTGAAAATTTCACAATTTTCCTATTTTGAATTTGCAGATGAGTCAATTCGAAATTTAATCCTTGAATATGTTCCTTAAAATTTCCCAACTAAATTACACACGGAAATTTCACTATTTTACCATTAACAACAGAATATGGGAAACAACTGTTTGTTATTTAGCATCATATCACTTAATGAAGGATAATTATCAATGAAATTTGAATAACATTGAAGATACATAGAAGAACTATAAGAGAGAAAAATAATATATGTCCATTTTACCATCACAATTTCTCAACTTGGCATTTTCTTTATTTTCTATTCCTATTCCACGTTTTCTTTTTTTCTTAATTTCTCTTTTTAATGAAGCAGATTTAAGTACCTGACATTATTATCACCTCCACTGTTTTTTTTCTTATTATGTATATTTTCTTTTTCTCAATAAAACTATGACTATGAAATCTTTTTCATAGCAATCAAAATCTATTCCTTGCAATCAAAAGGGAATGTCATTTTTTAATTTAATAAAGGTTTCATTTTTTTTTTTTATTAATTAAACAGTCATTTTTTTGCTTTAAAATAAATTTCCAACAATCATATAGTTATCAAAACAAGCATTATTTCTTTCTCACTTCTACTCCTCACACTCAATATGGAAGGGTCCGTTATTGATATTAGGTAATGGCAGAGCATGTGCATGCTAACAAGCAGAATTATAATATATGTAGATAAATATGCTTTTACCCCATCAAGTTTACACTATATTTGGTATTTAAAACAGTATATTTGGTATTAAATTATAAGAATGATACTGGGATTACTAAGAACCATAAACAAATCTACCACTCTGAATACCACTAACCAAAACCAAAGTTCCAATCTAAGACAGAAATTATATTATTTTTATATTTTTAATAGCCTTTGTTGGATGATATCGTACAAGTGGTGTCAACATTTGTCTTTAGAGGGGACATTGATATAATACCACTTTTCAAGTGATGATAAGATATGATTGGATATGGAGTGTTCCAGGAATATTGGCTATATTTATAAGCAAATTCATGCTGCAAATTACCATAAGAAGGTGTAATGCAGGAGGATTATTCCAACTGTCCAGAAAGACTTTATCATCAGTTACAATAAATGTATTTTTATTCATTTCATTTAGTTCAAAGCTTTACAATAAGCATTTGTTTGAAGGGTTAAACAATGGTTCATTTCATGAAACAAATTTCTAAGTTTTGTTGTCATTACTATCAATTTTTTGACAACTTAAAAATTCCAAAATTAGATACATTTATGACAAAAGCTATTCATATTACAGAGAAAAG
Source organism: Acanthosepion esculentum (assembly GCA_964036315.1). Lineage (NCBI taxonomy): Eukaryota > Metazoa > Mollusca > Cephalopoda > Sepiida > Sepiidae > Acanthosepion > Acanthosepion esculentum. The sequence continues at coordinate 49,870,320 of OZ038492.1, read as the reverse complement.
AGTTTTGTTGAATTCCTCATCTTAAAATTAGTAAAAGTTTCAGACATATATCTCAAATGAATACTTTTTTATGTGTCATTTTTTTTAATTATTTCATCTTTGAGAACAATTTCTTTGAATGTTTAGGCTGGTCTAATCAAATAATTATTGATTCCATTAGCAATATATTTCTTTTACTTTAAGACTATCTATATAACAATGATTTTTTAAATATTCTGAAGCCTGCATTTTCACCATTTCCCACTGTTGAAATAGGCTTCTGGCATTGTAGATGAAAAATTATGATGAAGGTCAAATTGTCATAACTTCACTGCTAAATATCTAATAGCAAGATAATTTCAGTACCATTTTTATGCTTTGTCAATATCTCTATGTTTGTATTAAAGGTTTTTAGATATATTGAAAATAAAATTTTAGTTTTAATTTTACCTACTTCAATACCATAATTATTTCATATTAAACATGAAACAAAAGGCTCATTCTGGTAAACTCAACAAATTAAAATAAATTATTTTACCTATCAACTCTATCACAACTAAAGTTGAAAAGAATTTATCTAAGCTTAACATAATATGTTACAAGTACTTCTAAAACAGTAACAGACTTAATACAAAACAAAATAATAAGCTAAAAATTGAAGGAATTTACTCTATCACCCGTAATAATTGTTACAAAAAATACATAGGAGAAACCTCATGGAATTTAAATAAAATATTATATGGACACAAAAGGGATCTTTTACAAAATAGTACACTCAAGACATTAGTTAGTTACTATAATGAGTTTGACCATAATTTCAATTTAAAAAAAAAAAAAATGCTGCTTTAAAGGAAGCAATTTAAAAAATTTCTCTTAAAGAGAAATCAATCTACTAAGACAAAAGTGCATAGAAAGTACTTTGATTGCTAGATCATCCACAGTAAATGTGTATCCAGGTTCTTACAACATTTCATCTATTATCACAATGTGGGATGCTTAATAATAAAAGTGATAAAAAAGCATAAAGAAACTAAATGAAACTGGTGAAACTATATACCCAGACATATCTAAAAGAGAAAATTTTTAATTTAAAAGTATAAATTTCAATGCTCCTAAATTTTATATTCCTCCTCTCTCCCATATGCACAATTGCCTCAACAAAAACATTACATTAGTCCAATGATATCCTGACGAAATGCATCATACAAAAACCTTTTTCACTTTGTCATTAATCTGCCCAGTATAGATATATATATGTATATTTTTATCTCATTCGCAGACAGTACTGTTTTACTGTATCACAGCTCCTCAGTGCAACTAGACAATCAAATGCCTCAAGCCTGGATCGAGACCCAACCAATTTGGTGTCAGTCAGAGCTTCTACCACTGAGCCATCTTCACTCGACAGAATGAATCAGCCAAATCTAGTGTATTGTTTTTACAAACGTAAACAGATGCCACGCAGACAAAGTGATCCATTCATTGTACTGAAGCGCTTCGCATTTATGCAGTTGACCGTTGTTTTTAGGATTAGCTTGTTGTTCAACAGTGCTGAATTGAAAATATATTTTCTCTGAAAAGGATTAAATAGATTTGTTTGAAGCAATGTAGATAAATAATACAAAATTATCAAAATGGATTTGAACAAAAAATATCCTTTATGAAGAAAATCTCTTCACTAAGACAGCACCAATACCATAAAAATTATACTAGAGGGTTTGTTTCTAATTGACATTAACAAAATAAACATCAGTTCAGTTTCTAAAACAGAGATGTGTGTGATAACCAATTTTATCTGTTAATAAAAAAAATCACTGGAAATGCTTTAACTTACGTGACAGACAAATCATTTGTTGTGCCTCACTAGAAAACTGCCATGATAAAGAATCACCAATTATAGTCATGCACTTGGAACACTGGAACACAAGAGGGTTTTGATGATTTTTCTGGTCAGGAAACATGTCAAACATGTTGATTATGTTATTTTTGTCAACCATTTTTATTGAAGAAAATAATTATTCAAAATCTGTAAAAGAAAACATTTTTCATGTTTTAATTACTTTCCCTAATGTTTTTGTTCAAAACATTTTGAGGTGAAAAAAAAAAGATTTTTATTTTAATAACAGAGAACTGCTATTCATTCTAGCAAAACAAGCACTAAAACATCTAAATAAATTCCATCAAACATTTTAAAACATAAAAATGAATTTAACTCAAAAATATACTTAACAAGGGAAATGCTTTGTCATCATCTTCAGAAGAGGATGATTGAAAGTAACTTGCATTAATCAAGAAAAGAAAATCACAATGATCATACAGAATTACAACAACTATCATTGGTATTAAAAATAAATTGATAAACTACTAGAGCAATGATTTAGGAATCTATAAATATAAAAAATAACTAAATGGAGAGTCAATAAAGTTGCAAATAATGAACATTATTAAAGAAAAAAAGGATATTATCTCTATGAATAAAAAGTGTTGAGTCAAATAATCAACTTTTAACAATGAATTAAGAGACACAGACAACTTCCATTTTGCAAATGGTTTGCAACATTCCTCTTTCTCAAAGAAACTATTATCTCCCCCTCACATCTAGACTGAAGTATTAAAATAGTGGGCCACACCTTTTGTCTGCTGACATTCTAAGTTGAGTAACTATCAGGTTGGAAAGAAAATGGCTGTTTTCTAAGCACATACTTCATAATCTACTTTAAACACAACTGTGCCATTCCATCTCAAGTCAATCAATACCACAAGTGACCCCCTCAGAAAAATCTGGGAAAATTTACAGCTGTTCCTTGATCAAATTATTGATAAATCCCAAATATTAGATCTACATCTTTAATAGTTTTAAAATCAGAGCATCTGGAAATTTCACTGATTTTTCCTTTAAACAAATTTCTAACATTTATTGCATGTACAGATTTGAAACTTTGTTACAATAGTTAATGTTTGCTGTAGATTACTAAAATATAAACAGCTTAGATTTGTCTTAGGTACTTTTATTTTTATAAAGACCTGAAAATGTCCAAAGCAAAATGCCAAATGCAAAAAGATGCTGACCACTTTGAGAGTTTTTCATTTACAATGTTAGATTCAGTATCCAAATTAGCTTTCCTGCTATTTATACCCTAACAGATTATTTCTATGAAATAACCATATTTATTCATGCTATTGGAATGTCAGTATTATTGTTTGAAAATTGCTCAATTTTTAAACATCTTCAAAATTGCCTATTTTCATAATATTAGCAGATCATTTTTATATATTTATTACATGTTCTTACATGCCTGAAGATTATGCGACAGAGATTTTGTTTTGGGGATAGACTTCAGCCAAGGATTAAAACATTTATCTAGAACAACTTGCTATGCTGAAATAATGGTTTTGTTGATTTTGGCACCCTATAAAATTGATACTTAAGAAAATATGAAGCTGAAAGCTGTTACTTCTATTTCTTATGCAAATAAACGATTTTTGACTTCATTTTATCTTTGTTCCAAATAGTTAATAGGCCCATAAAAAGTGTTTTTTAAGATGGTTTACAGAATGTTTAAATGAACAAAGAAACTAAATGAAGGACATTAAAATAAGGATTCCACTACAATATTTTAATTTTAAATACACCAAGTCAAAATAGTGACAATGCATCACAATTTGACATGTTTAGCAATTTTTTAAGATGGAATAACCCAACTTTATTAGTCAAAGACAACACAATGAGAATCAATGCAATATTGCTAACAATCCAACAATGAATAATAAAAACTGGGGTCACAGAAACTGACAAAATATTAAATTTTTTTTCAACCTAGACTGGTACATAGATGCCCAGATAAAGTGGTAATCAGTTTTTACCAATTAGTTTGTGAAATAAAAGGTTTTATGTCATCCTGCAACAAGATAGGCCTCTTTTTATTCATCACTCTTGAGCAAAATATTTGCAACTTTTGATGCATCAGCAGTTCCAAATCACAACAATAGGATTGTACTATGATGGTTTAACCAGATTGCAAAAGGTTGTCATGGATTATTCCAATACAGCACTAACAAAAGTTCAATAGTCTCATTTTGAGCTGAACATTTGGGTTTTGAGTGGGGCACAAGTTTATCAATCTAAAGAAAATCATGTTTTCATTAATCATACAGAAACCACTTTTCATAGTACATATACAATCAAGGTCCAGACAAGAATTAATATTGTTTGACTACAGTATGACTGTTGGGACTAAAAAGAAAAGAAAATGTATTTTCTCAAGCAACATTTCACAGAGTACCCCAGAAATATGTGAATTCTGTGAAAAATATTCCAGTATGTTCTGGAGTTCACAGAGACTATTAGTGAAAGTCTGTTTTGTTAGGTGTGATATACACAAATCTTGTAGAAAACCATTTATCATATTTTTACTTGCCATGTTTCCTACAAGTGGTCTGTTCCAGTAAGATAACCCAACCCCACATTGTGTACAGTATACCCCAAAACTGGTGCTAAGAACACTCAGCTGACTTTCAGGTACTTGCCAGAAACCCCATTGAATATTTATGGTACATGTTGCAGTCAATTCCTTAAAGCCTAACTCAACAAACTGCCCTAGAAATGTGCCTGAATATATATAGCTACAGAATATTTCAAGCACCATGCAACTGTCATTATTCAGGCAAAGTGATGACTTACATATTAATTAAAGTTTTTAATTTAATTTTAATTTTTTATATTTTTAAATGTAAATAAGTAAAATTCCAAGTTTCATTATTATGAAACTTAGAATTTTACGAACTTGGAAAGCATATCAAATGAAAAATATTTTTTAAAGGTGAACAATACCATTGTCGTCCTTATGATTCGTACTTTTTTAAAATTGTAAAAAAATGCACTTTGGGGTAGCAGTAGAAAACTAACTTTTTTGATTTTGATGACAACTCATGAAGAGTTTGTTTAAACTTTTTTTCCTTATGTTTTAAGCAAAAAGTAAGAATTATACTTCTACAAAATCCGAATAATTAATCCTTAAACGAACTTATTTATTTTGAAATAAATCTCTTGGACAAATATTGGACTTTTAAGAGATTTTTAATTTATTTTCAATTTTCGTCTAATATTCAGTTAGTGAAAGACTTGTAGTTGTAATGTTTGTTTTAAAAATGTTCAAAAACTATTTTAAAAAATGAAGTATTTTCGGTAAGGCTCAGGACAAATTTCCAGGATGTTCTCAGTTGATATTGTCAAACTTTAATGACGAAACATTAAAAGTATTTGTCATCAAATTCATTACCACAAAATTTTCTACTCAATAACCTAAAGGGCTGAAAATTTTATTCAAATTGAATGGTCCCCTTAAATTTTGAAAAACTGGGGTAACATTTTTTGCTTTCATTTTGGAAAAAAATGCATCCATTTTTGTTGGTACCTTAAATTAAATACATTAAAATATCTAATTTAAATAATTTTTTTACTTATTTTTTTCCTGTAACTGTTTACCTGTCAATTCTTCCTGTAGCAAAATAAACATCTGATTTTGTATTGTATCGATGCAATTGGTCTTACTCTTCTTGCATTGTACCTCCAAAACTTAATTTTCCAAAAGTAGACAGCTATTAATTTCATTGCTTTTTTTATCGTTTCATGTCATAAAATATTTGTAATTGCACCCCCAAAAATGTTTTATTCTGATTTTAAGAAAATTTATTAAACTAACGAAATTGTGACTAAAAATGATGAAAATTAGCGTTAATTGATTGCTTTTAATGTCATTTTGATCTTTCAGACTAAAATTGTCATAAAAAAAATATTAGACATCAAGCAAAAAAAACAAAACTTATCTGTAAATAATGAAAATGCTACCGACAGATTTAGAAGAAAAATTAAATAATCAAGGAATAGCCATAGAAGTTAAAACTCAATATAACAATTTCAGATTTTATTCATTGATAAATTAAATTTATATTTATTTAGGTTTATTTAGAAAACATTGTAAAAATAGAATTTTCAGATTCATTTAGTTACTAACAAACCGCAATTTTTATTTATTCAGTCAATAACTATTATTTTGTTCCTAATATTATTTAATTCTGATAAATAAATTTATTACTATTAGTGATTTGAATAAAAAAATAAGAATAAGAGGCATGATATTCCAAAAAAATTATTGATCCTGAAAAAAAAGTGTCGTTTTTCCCCTCTTGTCCATTTACCCCTCGCTGCTCTCATAATTGTCACAGCATTTCTGTACAAAAAATGATGTATTGTAACAGTTGCAAAAAAGAAAAAAAATATTTTAAAAAGATGTTCAAACTCCAAAATAGTATTTAAACTTTACTTTTTTGATTCTTCAAACATGTTCTTTAACTAATAATAATGATTAAACAAATAAATTATTACGAATAGCAAAATCGCACTGAAAAATTACAAGTAAACTTTTTTTTCTATATTTCTGAGATTTAACTTATTTAAACTTTTTTAAATAAATATTCAGTATGCTTTGTTTGTTTACATTTCGTGGAGGTATAGAACAGATATATTTCAAATTTCCCTATCAATCTGAAAGAAAATGTGCTTTTTAAATTTTAAATTATGCAAGCTTTAAAGCACCAACTCTCAACAAAAAAAATATTTTTTATTGAATTTTGTAAAGTTCGGGACAAATTTTCAGAATGCTAGCCTAAGTATGCTGCCTCCAAGAACATTTCCACAGTTTTATACTAAAACTGTTTTTTAGTCTATTCATCATTAACGTGCTGAAAATTTCGTTCAAATCGGATAATTCCTTGATTTTGTTGGGTAAAAAAAAACAACAAAAAAAACATCATTTTTTAATCTTTTTGCTTTCATTTCAGAAAAACGCATCTGTACTGAGTTGACATTATAAATTGAATATTCGATACAATAAAACGAAATAAGAAGCTTCTATATTTTAATTATACATAGAAAAATAAAATGTTTGTAATGTAGTAAATTAAATCACTTTGCTCGATTTTACTTTTCTTTTTTCTCGAATGACAAAATAAACAGATAACGATCATTTTTATAGAAAGCACAACACACTACATTAGAAAATAACATTTTAGAAAAATACTTATTTTAATTTTTAGCCTAACCAAAAAAGAAAAAGTACACTTTGTCAGTAAAAAAAAAAAGAAGGAAAAGTCATAGAAAGATATTTTAATACAAAATTAAATATAATTATGTAACAAAATATTTTAAAGTAGTAAATAATAATAGCGATAACATTAACAGCCTCATTTTATTTTAAATTCGTACATTTCAATTAAATTATGACGTTTTTTACTCATTTTCTCTTTAACTTTTCCCCTAAAAAACGTACCTCAACTAAGTTGAGGTACGTTTTTTAGGGGAAATTATCCTGTGGTGACCAGAAAGATTATGCAAGTTGACTCAACTTGCATAATCTTTCTGGTCACCACAGGATAATTTACAGCACCAACATCTTTTCTGTAGTCAAATTTTTTTTAACACTTTAGGCAACTGTTTCAAGTTATTCTTAGTCCAAGTGAAATCATTTACTGAAAAAAGCATTATGGCTAACTTCGGATAAATGATTTAAATTTTTCATAAAATGGAATTATCTGCTACCCAGACAGCTTTAACGAATTTACGCAGTTGAATATTCAAATTTAACTATAAGTGTCACCCGAATATCCCAAAATTAATTCGCGTCCCTTTCATCCGCAATCACAAGGAGATTCTAGAATTCAAAGACCTCTCAAAATACGGACCTCTTAAACTTTGGCACGTATAGTTTTGTTTCGGAAATATGAATACACAAAAAATTCAAATTCAAACCCAATTTCAAACATGATTACTGAAACCTGAGAATTAATGCCTCTTATTAAAAATGTCTAGTTAATTTATACATTTTTTAAATGTTTAGCAAATAAACCAGATGCTAGTCATCATATAAATTTAATTAACTTTAAATTTTAAATGAAAACATAACAAAACGGTTTTTTCACTCAGTGTCTTGAAATTCAACAATCTCTAACGAGGATTGTTGAAAAGTTTTAAAATTTTCTAAAATAAACAGTTATTTACACTAACCTTTTATAAAACGAAAATAAATAATCCTTTTTATTACTACTTTTCTTGGTCTTCAAAAAAAAAATTACGGTACTTCCCGCTAAAAGGAAAAATTAAATTTCATTCCGTTTCAACAATCTTCTCCAGAGGTTTCGATTAACTTCTAACTTTAAAGGGAAATAATTTGTCTGTGGTAAAAACTAACAATAAAGAACTCTTTTTATCTCTTCCCCACACCAACCATTTTATTTATTGATTTTCCAAAATATTTCTGACTTACTTTAAAAATAAATCCCGAATAAATTAGAAACTCTAAATTAAAAAAGTTTAACTGAAAAGGTTAATTTGCAGTTTAGCACCCCCGCTCAGTTCGCATTAAAAATTTCCAGAATACTAATTTATGTTTAATTGTATATGCTTCATTCGAATCTGGCTTGATAAATTTCATAAAATCTACTGTTTTGGAGTTATCAACAGTAAAAGCTTGGATTCATTCGCATCGTTGGCGAAAGCCATTACTGGAGAGTTGTTTGTATATATTCGCTGCGGAAAGCTAAACGCGAAAGAATGTAGCTAACGGGCCTTTTTTTTTTAACTAATCTTACATGTCTCAATTACTGCGCAAGAGAACTATTTACGTACACACACTCAATTGTGCGTAATAATCAAGACAAGTGAATATTACACACGATAGCTATTCCGCAGCGAATGTATGCAAACAACACCAGTAATGGCTGCCGCGACGCGAATGAATCCAAATTTTCACTGTCGATAACTCCAAAACGGTAGATTTTATAAAATTTATCAAGCCAGATTCGAATGAAGCATGTACAATTATACATAAATGTAAGTATCCTGGAAATTGTTAATGCGAACTGAGATACAACAATTCCACCACGATAAAATACACACACACACTTTTTTTAGCTTAATTTTTTTTGTAGATTGTTCATTTTTTTAATTCTCCAAGAAGAGTTAAAAATTCGTTTCTCGGCTTTGAAGCTTTAAGTGATTTTTCTGTAAGGTAATAATTTCTTAATTAACATTCCCATCTAACTTTTAGTTTAATACAAAAAAACATTTTTTAAATATTTTATTTTTACTAGACTGTCTTTAATTAGTGCTGCAAACTAAACCCATACTTTTTGTGAGTACACTTAGTGACGCCCTTTCTTAAGGAAGGCCGTTACTTACTCCATCCATATTTTCAGAAAGGGAGACCATTCAGGGGTCAAAAACTGCCCGAGACCAAATTGAAGTCTGCTGGCTAAATCTTTTACAACTCCCCAAAGTGATATATCCTACTTTTGACCACATTTTTCTTAACTAAGATTAAGTGTACTATTATCAAAAAGTTAATTTGTTCTGCTGTGATTTTGTGGGAAGATGTTTCTGGGCTAAAGAACTTTCATAAAAGAGTATTAAAAGTTGTTAGTTTACTTAATTTATATGGTATTGTTGAGATCCATCTACCCAGGTTTTTCTTTTTATCTGCAGTTTGTGATTTCAAAAATTTAACAATAATACATCTTTTAAATAAACCAAAATGATTATTCACAGAAGGAAAAGTAGAAACAGAGCATCAGTTGAAATAGCATTTATATATTCTTTTCAGAAATATACAATAACAATAAAATGTTCAATTTTGAGTGAAGTTTGTTTTATAAAGTAATCAAGTGTTCTTAGTTCAGTAGGAAATGTGTGGACAGACTTACTTTATGATGGTCATCATAATGTATTTATGAGTTTGTTGCGGAATGGGCCCTGTGTATGATAGAGTGTGAAGGGCTGTTCGCCACATTTATTTTTATTTTTGTTTAGGAAAGGTGTGGAAATGATTATGCCATTATGCTGGAGGTCGCTACCCAATGTGGTGGAACAAAGCAAATTGTATTTGACGTGAAATAGCAATGGTAAAATACAAAACAGAACGTAGAGTTAAAAACATAACAATTGAATTTATTAAGTATTTAATATACATGCATGCGAACTGATAAGTGAGACTGGGTTGCGTCCCTTTGATTAGGTAATATTTGTACCTAGACTCATAACGAAAGTTGATTATTAAAATGCAGTTTAGAAGATTGAGTGAATTGTGTATTATGCAAGTTGGATAAAAGATGCTGGAATTATACTTGCAGGAATTATTGCAAAGTTCTTTTAGGTCTGACTGCATTAGTCAAGACGGGAGTTCTTTAAGAGTCACATTTTGACATTGGTGTTGTGATGTAACGAAGAAGAAGTTAGGTTCAAGAATCCGCGTCAAAACAGAGAGAGAGAGAATTCATTTCTGTTCTGGAGAGAATCACACGTGTTGGGTTTTTATATCTTTGCTGTATCACGTGTGTGGCTCCGGATTGAGTTGGCGCCTAAATTGATCTTGTGCATGGGAGCGATCTGATTGGAAGATACTGACCAATCAACAAGCTAGATTGACGGTGATTAACCAATGAATGCCTGTTGATTATTTGTAAGTATGATGTTAGTAAAATGTAACAGGAAGAGTGCATTTCCTAGCAGAGGGTAAACTGGTTGACGTGGAAGATTCCACAAGTTCGTACACAATCAGCAGCTGCTGGCTCATCTCTTCCATTGTGTGTGGCTACTTGTGTATGCAGGTGTAGATCAAGCAGGCGTCAAAAAAGTTTTTGAACTCCAAGTAGCAGTATGCTTCTATATTTATAGACATATTGGAGATCCAAAATCTAATTTCACATAGAGGTGTGAACTTCTTGAATACAAGGTTTTTATTAGAAAATAATTTCATACTGGCTTGTGAAAATCTTTTTCTCAAATTTGTAGGAGTAGTGAAGGGAGTTATTGTTATTTCCTAAATGGTCCAAAAATAGCATGTGGTAGGTCTACCACTATGTTTGCTAAGTATTGTTTATCCAACAAACCTTCTGATGAGATTTTATTGATTGAAAAATATATATCAGATTTAATTCCTATAAGTCCCTATTATTTAGATTGATAAAGTGGGTAAGCCAGCTGACTTTTTTACTGAATTTTGTAGTGACTTTTGTAGATATGTTTGTTTGTGAAGGAGTTGGTATACACACCTTAGTGTCTAGTGGAGGTGTAGAGTATTGATCCATCATACTGTTCTTTGTAGGTAATTCCAAGTACACCTGTAGTGACTAGTCCGATACACCACGCCCACAAAATACTTAATAATTATTGGCTAGAAAATAAATACTATTTACTACAGGACAATTTATCCATCACAGTAGCCACACCAAATTTTCTGCCATTGACTTTGCCAAACTTGGTTTAGTAAAAAATCAGTGATTGGTTGATTTTTGACCAATCGTATAATTTAAACATTCCTTTCGATATTTTTCCCGCTCCTCTCTGGAGCCTACTCAAAAAGTATAAATACCACGAAAATAAAACAATAGAACAGTAGTAGAACAAATAAATCAACAGAGCTCAACTATGTACGTGTACCCACATTCTTCTACTCACACACACACACAGACACAAAACTACAATTGCACTACGCTGTGTACTGTCTGTCCAAAAGCCAAGTAACAAACTCAAAATTCTATTATCCTTTTGTACAAGCTTTTTCATACTTGAACTCGGTTATCATTTATCACTGAACTCTGAACATTTAAACAAGAAAGTTCTTTAATACATATTTTCAATCTTGCATCAGTACAAGGGAAACTACTTCCTTTTTCTTAATTTTATTTCATCAAGCACGATACATTTTATTGTTGATTACTACATAATCTCTTGTTATTACTTTCTTGTGTCTTTTGCAAATTTAAATGTGATGTGCTAACCAAAAACGCAACCTTCACCAAAGCCTTCCTAACAATTCTAAATCAAATCTAATTAGCATGCCACACACCTGTTTTAGTCTGTTCACTTTGCTTTTTTGACAATTTACACAAATTTGTGTCCAATCTTTTATATCAGTGTGCATTTTGGGTCAGACAAAACGATTGCTAATTAATTTGTCAGTAGCCAAACACCCCAAATGTGAGAGGTTGTGAAAGTGTTTAAAATTTTTTCTTCTGTGTGAAGGTGGTATGTATGGTCTTGAATAACCTGTGCCTACATCAAAGAGTAGTGTTTTAGTTCCTTCAATTGTAAGGAAGTATCCGTTTTACTTTGTCTAGTCTGGCATCTTTTTGTTGTTTATCTGTGATGAGATCGAAGGTAAGGGCTTCAGGATCTAAAGAAAGTATGGTGGAGCATGGGAGATTATCTGCCACTATATTGTCCGAACCTTTAATGTAATAGTTGTTGAGTATCTCTGGGTGTGTATTTATCTGTATTCACATGTATGTGAGAGTCTTGTGATCCAGGAAGCAGTAACATTTGGTATTTCAAGTAGATGCTGGAAACATCCTATAGACAAATAAATTGGAAGTAATTCCCTCAAGAAACTGATTTGTCTATGCTGTTTTGCTTTTGATGTAGAACTGCTCTAAATGAATTTGAAGAAGGATCAGTCATTAATGTGAGTGTTGAATTATCTTTGGTATTTGGTGTAGTAAAAAGTTTGTTAATAAGGCAGATATTAATAGCGGTCTTGAGAAATGTCTGTTAGTGCTAGTTTTTGAAGTCAGACCCTGATAGGGATTCCTTTCTTTTTCATTTTTTTATAACAGCTGTTATGTGAGGAGCTTCTCTGATTTTTGGTAATTTTCAATCACAAATCAGTAGGCTCTGACCCTGTGAAGTTTTGGCATTTTTTGGCCAGGTTCAGTCTTTTCTTATTATTTGACTTCTCATTAGTTGAGAGAAGTATAGAAAGAGGAGAGAAAAAAAGAAAAAATAAGTGTTTTAAAGGAAAGCACAAATGCCTTATTTTAATTTGATTTGTTTATATTTTTGTTTATCTTTTTTATTTTATCAGGACTCACTACATATGGGTGCCAAAGTATGGACTTCTCACATAAGTGTGCAAATTTTGACCTCAAGCGTTTCCATATGAACTTAAGAATTCATAGAAATTGGGTTTTATAATATTGATGTATGAGATAATGATATATATTTTTACATATCAAGTACAATATATGTATTCCTGGCAGAACTTCTATTATCATAGTGTGAGATATGTACTAACAAAAGTTATGGAAAGAAAAAGAACAAGCATCTAAATGAAATCGGCTAGATTAAAAAAAATTAAATTCCCAGCATCCTTCGTTCTTTTATCATAGTTTTATGACCTGTGGCAAACCTCACCCAGACACTCCCTTTTTTTCTGGAGCCTCATTTGAGACAAGCTAAAAGAAATAGTACAATATATTTTTCCTGAAGCATTTGGATTTACCTACAGTAAACCATGAATTTGGAAGTAGGAAACTAATTGAATATATTTCATCTCTTGACTATTGTGATAAAAGTAAGAAACACTTATGAGGTTAAATAAGCTTTAATGTTCTGTTTTATCAGCATATTACAGAATTCATTGTATTCAGTCACTGTCCACTATTATTTAATTTTAATTCCACAACACACAAGCCACTAGTTTGAGTATTAAGGTTTGTTAAGGCCATTGAAATCTCAATTTAGTGATTTTATTTTAAGGTTAAGTCTGAAGGTAATTTTCTCATTGATAAAACTTTCTGAATTGCTGGAGTGCAGAAGTGCATTTAATTTATGTTTGTTAATGAAAACATCAGCAGCTGCTTGGGATATGCTTTCTGAGATAGTAGCCATAATGGTGCATTGTGTCAGTTCATGTATGGCTGCCATTAGGCTTTCGCCAGGCTAGGATTTACACACTTTGGAGTAGTGTTGATCCGAGGTGGAAGTTGGTGGAGTAAAGAAACAAATTAGACACTGGTTTGGAGAAATGACCAAAGATTTATTTTCATTTACAAGATATGAAAATGTCTCTGGTAAGTCATAGAATGTAGTGTTCAAATGTACGGTGTATGAGGTGTGAAATGAGAGTGTGAAAAAGTAGTAGGCTTAAGCTGGCTGACTGCTTGTTGGCTATAGGTTTGGGCTTGTCGCATTGATAGTGTAGTCCATTCTCTTTCTGTGCTCACAGTAGGTCGTTTCACAACCTAATGCTCAGACAGACAGTCAGCCATGCTCTTGGGTAGCCTCTATAGCTAGCATGTGAAGTGACTCTCTGCCCTGTCCAGCTTCTCTTATAACCTATATAAAGGAAACGCACAGACGTAGTTGTAGACATCTGTGGTAAGTGAGAATCATGTCAATAATGGCCAGCACTCTGGTATATTTGTGTTTGTTTTAAAATTTGTTTTGAATAGAGTGCAGCATATATGTTTTCTAATAATTGTATAAATTTGGCTTTAATTTATTATCTCTAACTATGTGTAAATTGTGTTTTCTCCCTTACCAAAGAAAATGTTGTATTGAGAATTTTCTCAAAATAACATTACAAAGAAATTGTACAGGGAAAGAAAAAATGAATTGATTTGGTTACAGAGTATCAAAAGTGGTGTTGGATACAAAGTTAGTCAAATGAGTAAATTCTAGAGTATTTACTGTTCCAAAAGGATTTATTAAAATCATGCCTTCAAAATCATTTTGAAAGTTGTGAGTTAAGTTTGAAACTGGTGTAGGCAGCTTGCTACTTGGAGGTGATATAAGGATTTTAAAAGCATTAAAGTTTTGTCAGTTAACAGCTAAAAGTGAGGGGTTGAAATGCAAAAGGTTAGTTATCGTATATATGTCTTGTATGACTTGAATCTGTTGGGCCAATGGATACATCGGCCTGATCATGTGTGTTTGGTATGACATGTGACATCTTCCTTGGGCTGATCTGTGATAAGAGTTTGTAGTTTTGTAGTTTGTTTCAGTAAATCAACATAGGCTAGTTTGATTGTCAATCGATACGTCTATATGTCCATTTCATTCAATGGTAAAATATTTCTCTGCCTTATTGATTACTTAGAATGGGCTGTCATATATCAGTTGAAGTGTTTTTGTTTACACTGTCTCTTCTCAAAACAAAATTCTTTGAGAAAAGATCTTTAGCATGCATGTATCTTTCTGGGTGCTGTGAAAGACAGGTCACTCCTTATTGCTTTTAATTTTTTTTTTTTTTTTGTTGGCTGAATTTCTGGCATATCCAGAAAAAAACTGTCCTGGCAAAGCTAATTGAGTTCCATATACCAGTACTGCTGTGGTAAAGAATCTTTGAGGGTGGATCTTAATGCTAAGAGAATTAACGGTAAATTCTTGTTCCGACATGTTGGACTGTGGTGTGCAGCAACAGATGCTTTAAGATGTCTGTGGAAGCACTCCGTTAATCTATTTGTGCATGGGTGATATGCAGTCAAATGCTCTACCGCTGAGCTATATGTCCTGGTAGGTCTTCTACTATATAAACAGACTTCATTTGCTGTGAAGTTATCTTTCAGATCTGTAATGAGGCTTGCACTTGGTTGAACTAGGTTCAAGAGTTTCTTCTGTTAAAAGGAGGTAAGTGGATGATGTTTAGTCATGCTTCGTGTTGTTCTATAGGCATGCCTGAAAATGACAATGAGATGTCTTCCCTTTTTACATTTGTGTTCATTTGCATGATCACCAGTTGGTCTGAGGTGAAAGTTGGTTAGAGTAAACAAATTAGACACTAGTTTGGAGAAATAACCAAAGATTTATTTTCATTTACAAGATATGAAAATGTCTCTGTAGCATTCAAATGTACAGTGTACAATGTGTGAAAAAGGAATATACTTAAACCGGCAGACTGGTTATTGACTATTGGTTTAGGCTTGTCATGTTGTCTATTCTCTTTCTATGTTCAAAGGAGGTCATTTTCACAGCCTAATGCTCTCAGGTAGCCTCTATGGTTAGCGTTTGTGTGTGTGTGTGTCTCTCTCTGTTCTCTGCTCTCTCTGCCATGTCCAGTTTCTCTTATAGCTTATATAAGGGAAATGCACGGAAATGCACGGACGTAGTTGCACACTGGATAGATATTTCTTTTATGTAGATTTTCACCACAAAAAAAGCAATTCTTTTTAACATAAGAATAGATAGGTTCATCTATCACTCGGTTCACACTTCCCTCTAGTCTTTTGAACAGGAATAGAGGTTTATCACTTATTTTTTATTTAAGATTATGTTTCCAGTTCCTTTTACAATCTACTTCAACTCTATACTTCTAACATCTCTGCCTGAACTCCAAAATTTTATTTACTAAATATTTTTATTTTTTCTCCTCAATAGGACTAGATAGGTTTATTTATCATTCAGTTCACACTCCTCTCTTGTCATTTGAACAGAAATAGAGGTTTATCCCTTGTTCTCAGTTTAGGAATGATTTTCCAGTGTGGCCCTATTGCTGCATGCTTTGCTGAATGCCACTTTTACTTTGGTCCATCTCCATTGGCTTTTCTCCGGTGAGCCCGCTCTGCACCAATCCTGCAACACCACATTGTGTTTCAATATCTACAGGAATATTGGTGAAGAACTGTTGAAGATCAGAGTTTACTTCTCTCTACCCTGGTTATGTTTGTGAAGACTTTTCTTCCTCTTTCACTCTGAATAGCCTCTTGTGTCTTAGTGGCATTATTGCCTTGCTTGGGATGAATTGATTAAACAAATTATCCATGGGGAATGATTTCTTTTTATTATATGTAACAGTCAGAGAACTACTTATGTCCATTATTCCTTCAGCTTGTATAGTAGCAGTAGTAGCTGCCACCATGTGAACTTTTGAAGATTTGTAAGCATCATAGTTTTTTTGCCAAGTTGAAAGTATAAGCCTGCTTATGGGCAGATTGTAAATCCAAACTTCTCTTTTCTAGCAGTCTTTTATGTATGAGAGAAGAATCAAATGCTATTAATGAACGAGTCTCTTATTAACTCCTCACAATATTGTTTTGCAATTGGTGCTTTAAAAGTACAATCTTTGCTTAGTCATCGTAGTTCTTGCCAAAATTTGTCCAAAGATTCTCCAGGTTTTTGTTGATGAGTAGCAAAAAGTGTATAATTACTCAATAACAATAGCCAAGTTAAATGTAATGCATTTGGTTTCAGTTCAGTATTTGTCTGGGCCATTTTCACAGCATTCATCAAAAAAGTTACTTAAAATTTTCATCCAGTGTCTCCATTCTTTAGCCACTGTGGGGAATTTACAGTTAAGGTCTAGTTTTGCTGGCTGTAACATTTTCTCCATATTTAAGTTAATTTATTTTCTGAGTTTGATGTGTTATTTATACTGTCTTCATTGCAAAAACAGTACATTAAATTATAATGAAAATCAGAAATGTTTATTAAGTGAAATAAGCTTTAATGTACTATTTTATCAGTATGTTACAGTGTTAACTATTGTCATACACAGACAATTATTTATAGTTGCATGACGACATTAAGAGATCAGTCTGCATCTTCTTATATCTTAGAGTTTTATTAAGAGCAATAATATGTCAGATATTGTGTTTCATATCCTAAATTTTGTTATTTCCTAACATCAAATGTAGTGCATGTGAACCAACTCAAACTACACCATCAAGAGGCTTTGTTCCACATCAGCTTCAAACCAAAAAACATAGTTGGAAACAACTGGGACCATGCTGTAAATGGAAAATGCACAGTGCACAATCCATGCAATGACCAGTATCATGGTATCTCCTCAAATACATATCTATGATCCTGCACTATGTATTCCTCAAATTCAAAATGGATCTCTTAATTATTTACATGTGGATTTTGTCTTCATCTCACAATTTGGTGACATTTGAGTTCAATCTTCGGGGTGACAGATGTCAAACCAAAGTTTATCAAAAGTTTTCCATACAGGAAATCACGTAAGAGACAAGAAACTGTTTTGTTAACAAATGCAGATTTTCAAATTGGTGGAAAAGATGAATGAGACATGAACTACAGAGATATTGTACAACATATTGCACTCAGCCAAATTATTTGATGCACAGTGGCAGAACATCCAACCTGTTGAGTGATAGTTGGAACAGATCTGTATACACTGTGGCCTACAATCCTATTCTAATGGACCCACCAATTGACCATACCACAATATATACCACTCTATTCAGATTCAAGAAAGTTGCTCTTGTCATTCATTCCTACATGTTTTAATATGGATATTTTAACAAAGGAAATTATTTGGGTATGTCCAGATAAACTGACAAATATGACACCTATAGAAGGTAAGATGCATTTCTTAATGTCTGTCTTCTCATGGATCTGAATTTATGTATAGAGATGTGAAGTTGAGACAGCTCCTTCAAGATTCTGGTGTATTTTTTATAAATACAACACAGCAAATATTAACAGGTAAAGACTTTCTATGCATTGAAATTAATGGACGAAGTTGTTAACTCTGGTTTTATTCAGAACTTACAAAAAAGAGCAAAGAAATTATACAACATCCTGTCCTTGGAGTGACTACCAGATGAAGTGAAATCTGCATTGCTTGTGGCAAAATTGACTGATTAAATGATATCTGGTTTGATTATACATTAGAAGACACAAAAAAACAAAGCATTTAAAGACAGTGGTGGAATTTCAGTTATCTCTTCCTGATTCTGAGCATGTGTTCTTTTTGTTACCATTTCCTTTCCTGCATGCAAGCCACTAGTGGCCCACTGGCAGGCTACTGATGGCAACACCAACAGTCCTCTGGTGGCAACTACCAGAGACTGATGGGTGTCTAGCAGTCTGCCAGTGTTAACATTGCCAAGACAAACATGCCATCAGTCAGACAGTGGACCATCAGCAGTAAATGCTAGTGGCATGCAACCCAGTGGCAGATTGGTGGCTTGCATGTAGGGTTGTTGCTTACTGACCCAGTCACTGGAATTCTTAGTATCCTTCTGTAGAACAATATTTCTATTACCTCTAGTTTACTCTTAGACTGTGGGGAGATTGTCCAATATTCAGTGTATGACATGGCCCTCAATTTTAACTGTTAAATCAGACATATAATAAATTTAATAGCAGATGTGCTGTCTTTGTGTTTCTTCTTCTCTTCCTTTTGTGTGTGTGTGTGTGGGGAGGGTTCCTACCTATCTGGATTGAGTCGTGTTTCAGCAAAGAAAGGGCAGGAAAGGAATTTGGGGTCACTTGACAACAAACAGAATGACCTCTCAAGAAAGTGAGTAAGAATTAGTCACCTACATTCATGTGACATACATCACCAAGTGGGATTTTTGTATTATGATTTTAGTCTCCCGTTCACAAAAAAAATAGACTCTCATCATACTATTGTAAGAGATGAGAAATACAACCACAAATCTATTCCGTTGCTTGTTGTGTAAGGAATAAGGTGATTCCATACCAATTATTCTTGGGCATATTTGAGTACTTAATGGGTATTATATTGTACACAAATAAATACAAAGAAAACATCTTACTTTCATCACAGAGGCAATCCAAGTAACCAAGAGGAAACAGAATACAAACATTATTTCCAAATTATATATTTCACATTGCGGAAGAAAGAACAATCAACTTTTGTGAATATTCTAACTTTGTCTGTCATTATGAATATTCAAATTCCAAAATCTACCGTAGCAACTGCTATATAATAAGAGAATGGATATCATATAGTAATCCAGCACTCTTTTCTTTAATTCTTTATTTTTATCTGTTTCTCAACACTTTTCTTGTCTTTTGGAATGTCTCTTTTGCTAATTCAATGCTTTTCAGATTTCACTGTCACATTTCTCATCCTCTGTTGACATCTCCAATTCATAATTTGCATCTTAGGCTATTTCTTTGGCTGATGACTACACTTTCTGCCTTCTTGCATTTGATAATTAGTCTTTTTTTTCTTGCTTTCTTCACTATTCTGTCTAGGAGGTCCTGTAGTTTTGGGGCTTTTTTTCATGTCAGCCATCAACACAGTGTCATCTCTGTAACTTATATTTTTAAGATTACACCCACTGATAATAAATCCTGGTAGGGTCTCCAGCTCCCTAACAATAGCTCATTATAGGGGTTGAATAAATGAGGGGGGAAATACATCCTTGTCTTATGCCCCTTTCTATTTTGGGGTAGCTACTCAATTCATTTTCTAAAGTGTTGAAATTGTATTAATGAAAAAAATGTATTGAACAAGTTTTTATTTCTACATCTCAAGCACTTTATTAGACTCAATATTTAATATTGATGCCTATATTATATACCATTAAAATGATGAATTTTTCTGGCAGTATCTATTATGTGGAAGTGTTATAAAACATCATTAAATTACAAAAAATATAAAAATTACAACTGTACATTATAGCAAGCAAAATCTAAATAGTGATATAATAATATATAATAATAATTACATAATAATTATATTATAATTATAATATATAATATAATTGGTAGGATGCTTTTAATGGCCATATCAAATACTAAACAATGTGACACTATGAGTTGGATATATGCGCACGCGTGTGTGTGTGTGCGCCAGCACATCTGTGTGTGTGTATATATACACCCCCACATCTGTGTGTGCGTGCGCGCGCACACATATATGCGAGAAGATTAGTTAGATTTGACCTGGGCATCAAACTTCAAGACCAAATGATTAGATTAGGAATCTAGATAAAAACATATGGTGAAAAGGGTAGATAAGTGTTAAGTACTTGTCAAAATACGACGATAGGAAAAAGACCGGCTCTGGTCAAAACTTAAAAGGGTTTGAATTTAATGTCCCTGAATCGGAGTCAGCTAGGCTAAGAAATATTTTTATGTCCACTTTCTTCAAAGAGAGAAATGGTCATGAAAAAGTTATGGGTTTATTCGTGGGTGTCCCTTGTCCGGAAATGATGAAAGAGGATTCTCCATATATACGGCAGCGCTTTGGGCCACGGGGTAGTGAGACTTAGTTTAGGTTCGAGGAAGGTTGATTTAGGCCGGAGCACGTAACATCGAAGAGCGACCCATTAGCAGCCGGACATTGTTAGTTAGGATATATTTTTTCTTGCCAGCCGAGAGTCAGCCCGGAGTTGGTCGTCCACAAAAAGGTCACACGCCCTCCCTCTTCTTTTCGTCCTACCCAAGTTTGTAGTTGTGTTTTTCTTTTGCCTGTGAGCCTACCTCTCACTCGATCCACTGCACAGAAATTCTACGACGTGGGGTCTATATCTTTGTGCAACGAGTTGCAGAGGTGGGTAGTTTCACAACAAGAAAATCTCCACTTGGTGGGAAATTATTCTCAGATACTTATTTAGTATATTTCATATAAAATTAAGTAGATTAACATTTTTCAAACAATCTTTAAAAATGGTTTTTACAACAGAAATTTCTTCTGTCTGAATTTCTGGGATGAGAAGTTATCATTATTTACACTATTTATGTTCAGACTATTCTCCTCATCTTTGTTGTTGTTATCACAATGTTTCAACTGTTGTAAAATAGGGCATTGTTGTGGTAAAAGCCAGTTACCCTCCTTACTATGATGAATGGACTGATCCATTCATGATAAGTAGTCCTGGGTAATTGTCTAGGAAAAAAGAAGATAATACTATTGCAGTGGCCTGTCTAACTGAATATTGAATACCACTATCATGACTGACTCTGTCAAGTTAAGTTTTGTCTTGCCAGGTCCCACATCACAACAGTTAGTGACTAGGATGATTCACTATTTATTATAATGGTGTTGGACAAAGATGTGTTTTTTCAACTTGTGAAATCAGTACATCAATAAAAAAAATAAAAAAACTTACAACAGATACAATGGAATATTAAAATATCAAAAATATACACTGGAAGCAAATTTTCAAGTCAAACAATTAAAATTGGAGGACTTGAAAGCCTTAATGTTGGAATTAATAAAACAACACCAAGAACATGACAACAACTACAAGAACAGCAATAACAATTCCAGGAAACATTGTTGCGACAACAAGAACATTAGCAAAAAATACTAGAACTTTTTATGAAGAGTAAAACTAACAGAAACATGTCTACTTTTTCTCACAGGACTCAGTAGTAAATTCAATTGGCAAATTTAAAAATAACCCTGATGAAAATGTGCACACCTGTTACTAAGAAGTTTATGGACCACAGAACATGAAAAATATGTAAATTATTTCCTGCCAAAAAAATCAAATGAATTGTTGTTTCAAGAAACTATTTGTTGTTAAGTAAAATTTTCAGTGAATGAAGTTCATTGTTCAAGACATGTTTAAATCTTGTAAAAAAAAGAATATGAAGATTATACCACTTATACCAGTATCATGAACAAGGAATGTGAAAACTTCAAGTTAGGCAAACTAACACCCAACATGTGTTTGATCTTCATACAAGGGTTGACAGTAAATAGGGATGTGGAAATCCATTCTAGAATTTTGACTAAGAGCAGGACTCAAAATTGACCTTGCAAGCTGTAGCTAATGAGTGTCAAAGAATAGGGAACTTATGACACGATACAACTAGAATTGAGGAAAGAGATGTATCTCAAATAAAACAGACAACATGGACAAGGGTCAAAAAAGAAAATTTATAACCGTAAAAATAAATGCAAGAAATATAAAGTTTCAGCTAGACACAGGGTCAGATTTGATTATTATAAACAAAGAAACATGGGAAAGAATCGGTAAATCAATATTAACATTATCAAAAAAAGAAATGTTTGAAGTGTTACTGGGCAAAAATTTAAATTTAAAGGTGAGTTCACATCAGATGTATTGTTTTATGGGAAAACTGTGAAGGTTAAAGCATTTGTGTTGGAAAGAACTTATAACTTGTTCAAAATAGATTGGATGCAACTGTTCAATTTATGCGATTTGCTCATAAACTCTTTTTGTAATAAAATGGATGACTCTTCTATTAACTCTGAAAGAACTGAAAAATCAATTTCCGGTAGTTTTTTAGGAAGATGCATAAAATCTAAAACCAAGTTCCAGTTAAAGGAAAATGTGGTACTAATTTTTAGACCAAAGAGGAATGTACCTTTTTTAGCTTTGAATATAATAAACAAGGAATTAGACCACTTGGAAAATATGGGAGTTATCTCCAAAGTGGATATAGCGATTGGGCCTCCCCGACCATCTACATGAAAAAGAAAAATCCGTGTATGTGCCAATTTTTCCAAAGGGCTGAATGATTGCCTACAAGCTTACAATTGCCCCCTGCGAAGCCCAGAAGAAATTTTCGCTAAGTTAAATGGCAGAAAGTACTTTTCAAAGTTGAACTTGTCAGATACATATTTGTGAATACAGATTGAAGAATAGTGTTCATAACTGTCAGCAATCAATACACACAAGGGATTATACAAGTTTAACAGATTACCCTTCAGAATTAAGGTAGTACCTGGAATTTTTAAACAAGTAATGAACACAATGTTGAGGGATCTAAACTTCACAATCACCTGCTTAGATGATATTTTAATAAAAAGTGAAAATCAAGAGCAGCATATTCAGCATGTAAATGAGGTATTCAGAAAAATAAACAAATACAGGTTTAAATTGAGTGATGAGAGATGCAAGTTTTTCATGGCAAAAATTAATATTTGGGCCAAATCAGCAACAAAAAACGGTAGGAAACCTGACCCAACCAGAGCAAATGCGATTAAAAATATGCCCTTCCCAACAAATGTGTCATCTTTACAAGCATTTTTAAGTTTTGCAAATTATTATAATGTTTTTATTCTGAACATACATTTTTTTGTGCCCTCCATTAAATAATTTACTAAAGAAAGACTTTATATGGAATTGGACAGCTGAATAAAAATAGTGTAAATAAGAAAAAAACTCACAACAGAACTGTTTTTTATTCTTCTCTTTTAAGAAGCCTGTTGAGTATAATAATAAACATTTTACATATATTATATACCATATAAAAGTGGAATCTTTCATTTTTCCAACACTATGCATATAATCTACACTATTTATATGCATAGTATTGTCCTCAAGGACAATAATACGCATGTAAATATTGTAAATAATGATAACTCCTCATCACAGAAATTCAGACAGAAGCTTTATAGCATATAAACTCCTATATTTTACAGCCAATAAGTGAAGGTCAAACAAGTATGAGATGCCTACAAATAAATCATACTAAAATTAGTAGATATGAAAAAACTTTAAAATTCTGCACAAAACACATCTCCAAAATTAAATAAGTGGTTTCTTGAACCTGATTGGATATGACAAGTCACCTGATGTGTTCTCTATGTCTGCACTGTTGAACTCCAAATGAAATAGGTCAAGGCTAGGTTCATGGAGTATATTCCCACAAAAAACTCAGATAGGATTCATGAGCCAGCACTGATTGTCAAATAGCAATGAAAATGGCTTGTCAGCAGCAGTCAATGACCACATCTGAATCAGACAGATCTAAAACGGATCAGTCAGCAAACAGGCATGACAATGCACCAGTCAGCAAAGCTGCATGACAATGCACCAGTCAGCAAAGCTGCAACAAAAGTAAGTTCTAGATTCCCTTCTCTTTATTCACTGGGTTTTGAAATCCCTGACATCACACACAACCAGTCACCAGTCACACATGTTTAGCGTGTGTTTCACACATACATATTAGCATACATATTGCTTTGAACTTTGCAGATTCACTTGCAACAAAATAACTTCGAATTTTACAGACTTTCTTCCAGCAAAATAACTTCAAACTTTACAAACTCACTTACAAGAATTCATTTTGAACATTCAAACTATTGGACTCTTCATGGCCACAACAAAGACAATTGAATTCTAATATGTAAATACATGTATCTACTTTATAAAAAATATTGCTGACACCAACAAAACCGCACACAGCACAGATACTGGCATCACTTCCCGATGAATTGGAGAGAGTATTGGAGATAGCGGTCAAAATATACAACAACCAGAACAAAAGCATATACACCACATATACATACTCAACAACAAACACACCAACACCAACGTACAAGCCAGAAAAATTGTCTCAGCTGGAAAAAATATAGTAGATCAGTGTTTGGTGCAAAACCAAAAATTTAATCATTCTCACCCAGAAATCAAAAATCAATTCTACTCTCCGTGCATAACAAGCTGGGGTATGTAGAACTCATTCTCTAGATAGCAGCTTACCTATTATGCCTGTTGTTATCATTATAAATTTGGAAAAGAGGTGAGGAAGTAGAGAGAATCATGCATCTTCAATTCAAGAAACACCCAGACTACTGCACAACACCTGGAAAACGATTATTCCAGCAGTAAGTAAAGACAACATTAACTGCTGGAATAGAACAGAGATGTCATCTATTTTACATATTTATTTTTAGTCGACACTGGGGCACAAATCAGTGTTATTCCACTGGAGCCTAGACAAAAACATGCATTATCTATATATACACTGCATATCACAAATGGACTGAAAATCGAGACATACGAAGTGATCATTAATGCTCAACTTGGATTTACGACAACATTTTCCATGGATTTTCACACAAGCACAAGTGAAGATGCCAATTCTTAGAGCATATTTCTTATCTTATTTCCACCTATCAGTGAATATGGCTATACATTCTCTCATCAACAGTGACACAAAACTAACGGCAAAGGGAATCACCTCAATCAACAGGAATTAGCTCTGCCATACCAACTACTAATGGACTACAGGTGTTGATAGCAAAATTTCCAACTATTACCACTCATTTAAAAAAGAGATGGCACTGGCTGTCAATAGCAATAAAAATGGCTTGTCAGCAGCAGTCAATGACCAGATCTGAAACAGAACAGCCAGTGAACAGGACTGGTCACAGCACACCATGACAACATGACAGTTAACAATGATCTTTCTACATACAAAGCCACAAATAAATTAAGTTCTAGATTCCTTACTCTTTGTTCCCTGGGTTTTGAAATTGCTGCTACCACACACAACCAGTCAGCAGTCACACATATGTTTCATTAGTATGTGCTTCACAAACACATATATATTGACATACATATAATTTCAAACTTTGTAAACTCACTTTAAACAAAATAACTTTGAACTTTGCAGCCTCACTTGCAACAATTCACTTTGAACACTCAAACTAGCCACAACAAATTCAATCTAATTCTAATATGTAAATACATGTATCTACTGTATACATGTTATTGTCATATTTAACTTGGTCTTTTTCTTTTTCTGTGAAGATCATTTCTTCATGTTGTTTACAATTTTGTATTGCAATTTGTGAACATGACACACGGATTTTATTTTTCCAACTGAAATCTGGATAGACTGCCCCCACAAGATATACATATGGGACATTATTAAATTATATCTTTAAATTATAGCTATTATAATGACCATACTGTTACAACTAAGTGAACAAAAATGTGGTCAAAAGTGCATGTAGGGCAGGTTACTTTGACCGACTGCAAAAATATTTGCCAGCAATTTCTAGGATGGTTTCCACCAGCTTCTGACTCCTGAATGGTTCCTCTTTCTGAAAATATAGCTGGCCTCTTGTGCCATTTGAGGCATGACCTACTTAGAAATATGCATCATTATAGGGTTTGTTTGCAGCATGAAAAGCAATACATTTCCTCTTTAGATCCAATGTGTTTTTCACATATTTTTCTTAGGCATTCCCCAAAGTATTATTTTTCAAAAATAGCTGGAATTAAAATAAATCTGGTATTATTGACATATATTTTGTTTGGATTTCCCCATGATTCCATTAAGATCAAAAGGGTTAAGTTGCAATAAAGAAGGCATTATATGAAGGGACATTTTTTGTTTTTGTCTATAATGTTTGTAACAATATCAAACTGTCAAATATCAAAATGTCTATAGTGTTTGTAACAATATCAAACTGAAATGTTTCTATGATATTTCATTTTCCTTTGTTACTTAAGTCCTTTCTTCTTTTTTAATTGACTGCATTAATGTTTAATAACTGATAAAAATAAAATGATATTTCAATATCTTTTGTAACTTTTACCTTCCTTCATGTTTTCCATGTATTTATTTTAACCAAATAAATAAAAAATGGCACAAAAAGTAATCAGTATCACTCTCATATGCAAGGGTTTTTTTTCAGTATTTCAATAAAAATATTTTCTCTATTTTTTTTCTCTCAATATATAATTATTACAATAAATTTCACTAAAATGAATTGAGATGAAAGTTGATTTCCACATATTGTCTGAGAAACCCATATCAGATAAAATAGTTTGAAAATTTATGAAATAAATGAGAAACTAACTTAAAAGTTTAAAATAAAAGAGCATACTGGATGACCCAATGATTTTACTGTGGCTCTTCCAGAATAATGGTACCTTTTGTTTTGTTTTTTAGCTAATAAAATGCATTATTTATTTTATGTTATTCTTATTTTCTTTTACACATTCTAAGTTTTATTGGTCATGAAAATTTGATATATTATTAAAAGAATTGCATCCATTTAAAATAAATCATTTTGATTTTATTTCTTTGAAAATCAATTTTTTCCCTTTTTAGATTATTTATTCATTTATTTATTTATCTGTTATCTTGAATAAATCTTATTCTGTAATTTGATGATCAAAACTGTGTCATTACAATTGACCATGGGTCCTGTGATTTCTTCACCTCTCTTTATCAACAAAACCTTTCTCAGAATTATAACTGTACTTTTTTTCTGAAGCATCTTTGTTCAAATTACAGTCCCAATTCTACCCAGCCATTTTGGGATTTTATCTGTCACTATTCCAAGAGCATCCACAACAGAAACAATTTCTACTTTCTTAAGCTCCTACAAGCATGTTATCTCATGTTTGAAATCTTGATTCTTTTTATGCTTCTTTTACTCTTCAACTGACCCTTACATTCTGATTTTCCACAGCTGAAGTATCAGAAACAGTAACAACAACAATCATAATAATCTTCTAAAGAAAAAAAAACAGTTTATTTCATGTTGCACTTAAGTAGTGTAAAAAAAGAACATAAGCAATTTTTTAATTGAAAATATAAAAATCATTTGAACAACATCTGCAAAATGTTGAATTACATCTTTTTCATTTATGGAAAAATGATTTGATGTCTAAAAAGAAAGTTACACTTTAAAATACGTGTGATTCCTAGTCATTTCATAATTATTCTATACAAATAACCAGTGATAAAGTAAGCACCTGGATTAATGCAAAGACTTAAAATTGAACTTCAAATCTGTAGCAAAAAGCATAGAAATTGTAGAAATATGCATACTTTGTGTACATTGATATTCATACACATATATCTTTGTGTATGTATATGTTTCTAAGAATTCTACTGTAAGAATATCTATGTGCATGGAATTAACTTTTCAAATGTCTGTATTTACCTCTATATCCACACACAAATGTATGTATGAGTATGTATAAGTAATGACTATACTTCCCTTTTCATAACTTAGTTTAATATGTCTGTATATATGGTACAAATGCTTTGTATATGAACATGTGTATGTATTATAAATGACTGTTAATGTAAACATGTGTATGTATGTGTTCAAAATGTAATTAGAGCTTGATAAGAATATTTTGGCACTCTTTGTTTGGCTTGTTTTCAACTTTTCTTTGTTATTTCCTCCCTTAATCATCCATTCTTTCAAAACATTTCTCAGCCTGGGAGGTGCATTTTCTACACCACCACCATTTTCAGAATATCACTTATTTATTTATTTATATACAAGGAGAGAATATAATTAAATACTAACCCACAAAAGAAGAGGAAGTCAGTTTTTTGGTACCAGTATTATTCTTAATAATAAGTTTTCCAAATTCATTTTAATAAGATACTCTTTTCTGTCGCAAACAAAATAGACATATAGAATGTTACAAACAAAAGCCATTAACAGTAGCATTTGTAAACACATTTACAACATTTACTAGTACTCATGTGGTATTCAAACTGCCGGCTCTAAGCTGAAGTATAGTCAAAAAGTAAATTCCCACATAGAGGGACTAAACAGGGATTTGGGTTTACTCAGAGAATACAATTTTCACAAGGAACCCTATTATCAGCAGCATCTCTCCTTATTTTATCTTTCTATTTTATTTTTAAAAAATAAAGCATTAGGAAATCAATTTACTGAAATCACCTGAAAATACCAAAAGGTTGAAACCATGGTAGTGGAATCAGCTGATCTAATTTTTATACTATACATATATATGTATATATAAATATATATATATATATATATATAAAATATGTATGTATGTATGTATGTATATATATATATATATATATATATATATATATATATGAGGAAAAATATGTAAAAACAAAAAATCCAAAGATACAAGTTTACTGTTTTTAATGTTGTTTCAATGTCGACATCAGACGTTATAGTCTAGCAGACCTTCTTCAGGACATAGTTATTAAAACATAATTAAAATTAGACAATATTCAAGTCGACATGAAAAGATGATAGACATAAGGATAATCAAAACAAAATGACTGAATTTTAAGATCAGCATTCTGTTTTGAAATGCGATCACGTCAGCGTCATGTGGGCAATGTTGTGAAAACGTATTCCTAAAATAGAGTTTATTATTAATGAAAAACAAGAATTTTACTAGAATCGAAAGTTTATAAGTACGTTTGTCCAGCATTAATCTTGCCAGATATATATATCAAATATGTATGTATATATGTATGTGTATATATATATATATATATATATATATATATAAAATATGTATGTATGTATGTATATATATATATATGTATATAAAATATGTATGCATGTATATATATATATATATATATATATATATATATGTATATAAAATATGTATGCATGTATATATATATATATATATATATATATATATATATATATATATATATATATATGTATATAAAATATGTATGCATGTATATATATATGTATATAAAATATGTATGCATGTATATATATATGTATATAAAATATGTATGCATGTATATATATATATATATATATATATATATATATATGTATATAAAATATGTATGCATGTATATATATATGTATATAAAATATGTATGCATGTATATATATATGTATATAAAATATGTATGCATGTATATATATATATATATATATATGTATATAAAATATGTATGCATGTATATATATATATATATATATATATATATATATATGTATATATATATATATAAAACGTATGTATATATATATATATAAAATATGTATGTATATATGTATGTATATATATATATATATATATATATATATATATATATAAAATATGTATGTATATATATATATATAAAATATGTATGTATATATATATATATATAAAACATGTATGTATATATATATATATATATATATATATATAAAATATGTATGTATATATATAATATATATATATATATATATAAAATATGTATATATATATAAAATATGTATGTATATATATAATATATATATATATATATATAAAATATGTATATATATATATAAAATATGTATATATATAATATATAGATATATATATAATATGTATGTATATATATAATATATATATATATATATATATAATATGTATGTATATATATATAAAATATGTATGTATGTATATATATATATACATAAAATATGTATGTATGTATGTATGTATGTATGTATGTATGTATATATATATATATATATATATATATATATATATATATATATATATATATATATACATGCAATTTTTATATATATTATTCTTATATTATATATTCGCGTTACTTATTGGAAAGCGCTCACTGTCAGTCTTAGAGCTAACATATATATGTGTCTGCGAGAAAACATTATTCCACAAACAAAATAGACAGTCTGTACATTGACACTGTGACTTGCAAAAGCAGTTTGCTACACACCCCAACATTGAATACGGCGGCTAATTGTGTAGGTATGCACACAACGACTCATGGATGCACCCAGTTTCACACTGTTCATATATGTTTATGTTTGTTTGAGCTGCAATGCGTGAACGTGCATGTATGTATGTCTGCATGTGTATGAGTGGTGTTCTGACAACAATTTTTTCCTCCTACTACCATAAAAACACTCATATACACAACCATAAATAAATCCAAAATTTAAAAAATGAATCAGTTTGTCTGAAGATCGCAAATAGCATGAAACCCAGGGTCACAAACTCATATCAATCCAACTATATATATATATATATATATATATATATACCCAAATGAGAGAAGGTACAGATGGAATTAAATTCCATTGTTCATAGCATTTACTTTTAAAAAAGTGCTCAATACAAAGTAGAGCAATATCTTATTATTATTTTTATTATAAGAGATTATAATAAAAACATGTTGAAATGGTTACACAAAAGTTTTCATCTTTCAATACTATGATTGTACTTCAGTCGATGGCAAGTAACGGGTGATAAAATGATTTTTTTAAAATTTTTAAAAATTTAAAAACAAAGTGTTACCTCTTTTCCGAAAGTTGAAGTGGTAAGGAACATAAGGTCAGAATTAAAAATAGCCATTCCAAAGCAAAATATGCTGATAATACCAACAAGTGTAATTGTAGAAATTCTAACAAATGTCCATTGCAAAACTTGTGAAACAGACTCTCTTGTTTACCTAAGCACTATTTCTAGTATAGAAAATCCAACAGTTAAAAAATTTTATATTGGGAGTACCAAGAATTCCTTTAAAACTTGGTGGTACTGACATATATTATCTTTTACCAATAACACATACAGAAACAGGACGTCCCTTTCTAATTATTTTTTTAAACTTAAAAGAAGTTAATAAAAACCCCTATGGTAAAATGGAAAATACTAAAAATACTAGAACTTGTAAATCTTTAAATGAACCTTGCTTCTTATGTTTACACGAAAAAAAAATTAGAAATTATCAAATTTGCTGACAAAAAATCCCTATTAAACCAAAGGAGTGAATTAACTGTAAATTACTGACACAGTTTATCTTTCACCTCAAAATATAGTTAAATTTTAAAAATTACATATTACCATTTCTTATAGCCATAATTTATTAGTATATTATGGTCTAACCTCTATGGGTAATTACCTTATTTTGTTTATTCAGCTTTAATATTGCTATGTATTGCTATACAGTTAGTATTATTAATATATAGATGTTCCATATTTTTAATTTTATCTACAGGCCCCTTTAAGAAGCTTCCTGAATCTAAAATTAATTTTTTTTTCTGTTAACTTTATGTCTGATTATCCTACCCCTACCTTCAATGCCCTTTCAAAAAATTCAACATGTCATATTTGTCTACAATCACAATACATTTGTCGCTTACATATTTTCCACAATTGTCAATGATAGCCTATGTTCCAGTTTATCATGGCATGAAAAAAAATCTCACCCACCTCCACCCTATGAGCTTACTTTTCTATTTGGCGTGAATCAGACATTTAATTGCTTAATCAAGACATACCCACAAGTCTGTTTTTAATTCTGACCTTATGTCTCCCACCTCCACTTAACACTAGCAAAGGGTAACGCTTTGATTTTAAATTTTCTTAAAAATCATTTTATCACCAGTTACTTACTATCGCCTGAAGAAGTACAGTCATAGTATTGAAATATGAAAGCTTTTCGTGTAGCGATTTTAACACGTTTTTATTATAATCTCTTATAATAAAAGAAAATTACTTGAAAAGTAATTGAAACTCACCTGAAAGCAAGCTAATTGTATAATGCTCCACATGCCAGTGACACTTCCACTGGCCCCCGTCACCAATGTGAGACCCCATTATAATGATATACTAGTATATCTAATGTATCGTAGATATACTGGTTCAAATATCCAACAGTGAAATTATATTTACAAAAACAGAGCAGACCTGGCTCACGTTCTGAAAATACAACATGAATCTCATTACGCATTCACGATCAGGTCATGTTGTCATGTTCACTGAAATGCTCCACGGAATATTTCTTTTTTTCCATATCCACATAGAACTATTTTTCAGTTACCTCTATTAGGCGTTTTATACTTTTATCCTTATTACGCCCTTCGATTCCAATTTGGACCAGAAATTAGTACAGGGTACCTGCAATGAAAACTCTTGCTCCAATTTCCACTGCTCTAATAATTACATTATACCCTTCCTTTACCAGCTCTGCTTTTAGATTTTCATATTTATTGGTTTTATATTTGTGGCTTTGTTGTTCCATCTGGCTTTCATATGGTATTGTTAATTATACCAGGATGGTTTTATAGTTCAACCTTGATAGATCAACAATATATGGTCGGAGATCCTTACTTGATATTATTTTGGGGTAATCATTACACCAACAATGAAGGTCTGCAGATATCTCCCAAATGCCACCAGAACTAAGGAGATTATGGTATAGCTAGATATTTGCTTGTTTGCTTTGAGCCAACGTATATTTTTCCTCCCTCTGCAACAAATTTCTGGGCTGAATTAAATGACTCAGATTTCATATAGTTTTTTATAATTCTGACCAACTCATCCAAAACACTATTGTGCCTCCAGGTATATCTTCCATTAACAAGAGCTCTTTTACAGCAACTAAGGACATGTTTTAATGTTTGTGGATTTTCCTTACACAGGGGACAGGTTGGATCACATTCTTTCTTCCATTTAATAAGATTGTTCTTAGATGATAGCAGGTCATATGTTGAATGTATTAAAAAAACTCAACCTGAGTGGAGTCATCTGCCAAATGCCCTTCCAAGTAATAGATTTTTGCAGAGCCTCCTCCCAGTTTGTCCATTGGTCTTGTTGGGAATGTTGTACTCCTTTTATGAGTCTTTTATTATCTTCTTTGTTCCTTACATTTTGGATAACCCTGTCTCGGCGATCTTTACCAAACATTTTCAACCACCACTGCCTTTCATTTAGTCCTAACCCTTGTTTCCCTGATTTTCTCGGATTTTTATTCCTCTACAATTGATTTAAATGGCAACTTTAGCTTTGCTTGTCTACAGTACAATGCAATATCAGATAACCCTGGAGGTAAACCCAACCATTTTTGGGTATATTTATTTATCTTTCCTTCCATTATCTCAACTGTATTCATTCCAAATTCGTATACAAGTAGGGGCCATAATAGCACTGGAATTAGTACATGCTGTAAGCACCATACCTTTTTGGAAAACTTCTTGTAATGATCTGGATGTTTGTTTCACTTTATATATATATATATATATATATATATATATATATATATATATATATATATATATATATATATATATATTCTACTTTTAACTGTTGGATTATAAATAATGGTTACATTTAACTATTTCTACAGTAAAAGTGCGAGTCCTAGATGCCACACTTAAATTCATGTAGTTGGGGCACCAGGGAAAAAAGCTTGCCATGAACATATTTGTAGAAGCCACATCACATCTGTGAGAAAATAACTGAAGTCAAGTTGGCAAGTTAGGATCGATTACATTACAGGTCTTTCTTTGGAATTTGTCAAGAACCCCCAAGATGAACAGATATGGCAACCGCATTCAAAGCACGGACGAATGGTGGATTTGTAAATATGCAAGCTGGACTCTGACGAGAAAAACCTTCTGGCACGACACAATGAACCAACATTCCTAGCAGTAGATGCAGCTATTGATTCAATGTAGTTATTCCACTTCAAGTCAGTTCAAAACATGAGGCCAAGAAGGCACAGTGAGATGCTCTCCTGGAGTCGAGCATCAAGTTTCTCTATGGTGAGCAGTTTAGTTTTGGGGGCATTAAAATTTACAAGCCATTTCCTGACCCAGTTAACCACTGACTGGGGGTCTTTTTCAAGAGCAGAGGCCAGGTTAACTTTGTCAGCTTGGACGGATTTGCTATTGAGACAGGTGTAAATGGTAGCGTCATCTGCATAAATGCCTACTTGGGAACTGATGACATCATTGATGAAGATCAGAAACAGTGTAGGGCCCAGGATAGAGCCTTGGGGAACACCTGTGTATGTGTGTGTGTGTGTGTGTGTGTGTGTGTGTGTGTGTGTGTGTGAAAGGATCTGGAAGCGAGCCCATTCAAAACGGCTTCATTTCATGGTTTGATATTCGATAGGTACAATTGGATTAAACCAAACACTCATCCAGTAATATCGTAGCCCTGGAGAAGACCATCATGCCAAATTCTGTCAAACACCTTTGAGATATCTAGGGCCAGCGTTCAAGCTTCACTGTTAGTATCAAGAGCCGTATATATATATATATATATATATATATATATATATATATATATATATATATATATATATATATATTATAAATTAACTGATTTAAAATATGTTTTTTTTTCGCTACACAGTAATAACCATATTTCAAAAATGGAAGCTAAAAGCTTCGAATTTAATTTTGTAATTAAATTAAGAACATTAGTTCCATTTCATCCTCAAGCGAATTTTGGAGTAATTTATTTTTTAAATTTACTGAGTTTTAAAGGCACAGCAAAATTCATAATTCACTGTTTCCAAGGATACAGAGAAATCCAATCATTCAGACAAGGGGTGGTAGCGTGTTCATTTTATTAACTTTTGATATATCAGTTATCAGTTACATTCAAAAAAGGGGTTATATTTAGGTAGGGTAGGGATGTATTTTTCAACGAATTCTGACATCCGTTAAATGCATGTCGTCTGAGTTTTTTTTTTAAATTTGATTGTTAATGGCAAAAAAATTCTTACGGCATTTTTTCTATTTGTATACTTAAAGACTTTTTGGGGATGTTTAGGTTAAAATACGTTGTATTTAACTACAATTTTAAAATATTTTCACTTTTAATTTTTAATAGACTATATTTCTTTTTAAAACAAGTAAATGTACTAGAATTACTTACAGTATGTAAAATTATTTTTTTATATCAAGTATAAGTATGTATATTACCAGGTCACATTTTTTTAAATTTTTATATTTAAATATTATTTAAGGAAAATTTATGACAATGACGGCAAAAAATAGCTAATTCATTTCTCTGATTCAGTAAACTTTTATTTTTTATAAACTTAGTAATATATAATTTCTCCTGTATGTACAAAGGACATGGGTCATTTAATATATACACCCTAAATCAAATCACCCCTCCATCTATAATTAAGCATATACCTTTATCTATCCAAAAAAGAATAAGTACAAATTCAGCAAATGACAAGATTTTCGATGAACATATTAATTTCTATAATAAAGCTCTAAAAGATAGTGGCTACAAAAACCCAAAACTAACTTATATTAAAAATTAAAATGGAAAGCATAGAAAAAACAGAAGTAGAAAAATAATTTGGTATACGCCCCCATACAACCAAATGGTAAAGAACAAATTAGGACAAAAATTCCTCGCATTAATAGTCAAGCATTTTCCTAGTGAAAGTAAACTAAGTACTATTTTCAATAAAAATTAACTAAATTAAACTGTAACTTATTTCACTAAAATTAAGTTACAGCTGTACTGAAAACTTAGAAAAAATTATTAAGAAACATAATGTTAATATCTTAAATAAACACTTATACCAGAACCAAAAGATTTTAGACAATGGAAAAATAAAAACTGATGAAGATAAACAAAAATTATGTAACTGTAGAAACCCTCATAACTGTCCCCTACAAAATAAATGTCGCACGGAATCATTAGTATACCAATGCAATATCTCTTCTATTGAAAATCCTGAAAACATAAAAATATATATAGGTTGCACAAGCCATAAGTTCAACCAACATAAAAGTTCATTTAAGATAAATAAATATAAAAATCAAACATCTCTCTCGAAGTACTTCTGGCACCTGAAAGAATCCAATAAAAGACATACAGTAAAATGGAAGTTAATAAGAAAAGCTAGAATATGTAGGTCATTAAATGACCCATGTCCTTTATGCATACATGAGAAACTATATATTACTAAGTTTATAAAAAATAAAAATTTGCTGAATCAGAGAAATGAAATAGCTATTTTGTGCCGTCAATGTCAAAAGTTTTCTTTAAATAATATTTAAAAAAAACAAAAAAACATTGATCTGATAATATGCATACCCATATTCGATGTGAATAAATAATTTTAAATACTGTAAGTAATTCTATTACATTTACTTGTTTTATAAAAAAGTATAGCCGTTTAAATTTAAAGTTAAATTTAAAAGTAGAATTTTTTAAATTGGTTTTAAAATTGTAATTAAATAAAACGGATTCTAACCTAAACATATTAAAATTATAATTAAATAAAACGTACTTTAAACTTAACACCTCTCTCAAAGCAATTCAAACACTTAAAAGAATCCAATAGAACACCTAAAGTTAAATGAAATTAATATAGGTTAGAATATATAGGACATTAAATGACCCATGTCCTTTGTACATACATGGAAAATTTATATTACTAAATTTATAAAAATAAAAGTTTACTGAATTAGTGAAATAATTTAGCTATCTTTGCCGTCATTGTCATAAAGTTTACAAAAAAAAAAAGAATAAAATAATAATCTGATAACATACATACTTATACTCAATAAGAAAATATAATTTTACAATTCTAATGCATTTGCTTGATTTTAAAAAGAAATATATAGTATATTGGATATTAAAAATTAAGTTTTTTATAGATGTGGTTAAATTCTGAACATTTAGCAGATGTCAGAATGTGTTGAAAAATACATCCCTACCCATCCCTAGACATACCCCCCAGCTTTTGAATGTAACTGTTGACTGATACAATGAAAATTAAACAATTGAACACCCTGCCACCCCTTGTCTAGATGAATGGATTTCTCGGTATTCAATTATGAATCTTTGCCGTGCCTTAAAACTCGTAGATAAAAAAATAAGTTACTCCAAAATTCGCTTGACGAGGAAATGGAACTAATATCTTTGATTTGGTAAAAAAAAATTGAATTCAAGAGCTTTGGCTTCCATTTCTGAAACATGGTTATCACTGTGTAGCGATAAAACCATATTTTAAATCAATTAATATAAAATATTAATGCTCTGTAAGTTTACATTGAGCACTATTGTGTAAAAATAAAAATATCTATAAGAACACCGGATTTTATATCTTACTGTTCTTTCTTTATATATATATATATATATATATATATATATATATATATATATATATATATATATATATATAATAAAAAGACTTAAACACTAATATTCCATGGTCATAATTTATTCCATTGGAATCGTAAGAACGATCCAATTCATCAGACCTATAGATTCAAAAAGAAAACGGAACAACGACTCCGCGAAAAATTGGTGAGAGTATGTGTGATAGTGTGGGGGGACCTGTGATCTATATAGAGGGGTAACAGACGAGAGAGACAGGGAGGTCTGAGGGTGGAGAGGGCATTAAAATCTAACAGAGGGAAGATTTAAAAAGGGGTTTCGGTGAGAAAAGGGTGCGTATTTTCAAAGATATACCAGAAGAGTGTACATTTCTTGGCGACACCCCCCATAGGCGATAAAATACATCTACACCCATATACAGCTATATGTCTACATATATATCGAAATATGCACACACATACATAACTACATCTGCATATATATCTCTACCTACGTATCCATACGTTCATACATGAGGTGTACACGCACACACACACATATTCATATACTTACCCACATACACATATATATACATATATTTATGCGTATGCTTTTATATACACGTCTACACACACACACACGCATACACCCATATGAACGCACATATCCATTTCTATATTTAAACCAAATCAAAGGCCAATTAAAAAATATATAATATTCTAAAACCGCTGGGTGAGTAGCATGTATTTATCTCTAATGCTAGAATGTATACCTAGGTGTCTAACTATTATAATGCTATCTGATTTTACAAATCATTTATTAGGGGAACGTTTACCTACTTAACCACTCACACATGTATCACCAAAGAATAAAGAAAAGCCAAAATTACAAAAATTAGAAATACATGGCGCATCACATAAACATATACAATGATACATATAAGTAATAGTCATTACATGAATGAAGCCTAAAAAAGAAGAAAAATTTGGAATACATGGCGCCTCACATAACCATACACAATAATACATACAAGTAATATTCAATACACAGAAAGTCATGCCCGATGTTACTGGGCTAAGGTGGAAGTGTCACACCCGGCAACGTGTTACAAAACGGTGTTCATGTTTTGAACCGTTTTATGTGTCTACATTTGGAGAGGATCTCACTCCGAAGGTTTAACAGTTCATCCTGATTTTCATCTCTGATAATAAAGATCTTTTCGGCGATGCACAGATTACACCTATCACGTAAGTTATTAGGTGTGCTAGCTCTTGACAAGTATCTCCATTCGAAAAGTGGGGTTAGACCCCTATCCAACAGATCCCAGTAGTGTTTGGATAGGGACGTTTGGTTTCTGAGGTATCTGTGTCTGAAGGAGTGCCTATGGCTGTATAGACGTTGCTTCCAATCACAAGCGGATATACCTATGTATCTTTTCTTCTCGTTTCTGTTTTCTTCGGGGAAGATAGTTGCCTCGTACACTACGTTTTATACATGCACTTACCCCCGATTGGGCAAAGATCTTTATTCCTACAACTGCAGGTGGGGTCACTCGTTTGAGTTACGTTATTGTGGTAGTTTTTAAGTATTCTACAATTATGGGAAGATATAATTTTCTCTATATTATTCACGCACGAGTAACTAATTTTCAGTGTTTTCCTATTAAACATTTTATATAATGGATGTTTATTATGAAAGTGTTTATCTACAAATCTAAGGAAGAAACTACCTATATGAATTTTAGAGAGCTTGCAATGTGGTGGGTATTACTTTCCTCTTTCTGTGTTTAGTTCTATTCTTAATATTTTGATTTGTTAGTTCTCTGTTAAATTTTAATTCTTGTCTAAAACCACTATTCCTGAGGGCCTGGTTGTATGTAAATTTATTCTCTTCAAAAATTCTATAGTTAGAAGATAGCTTGTTTATTCTAGTATTCACGGTTTTGGGGATGTGTTCTATCACAGATTTAGGCTAGTTAGAGTGGCTAGTTTATGGAAAGGTCTAAATGTATCATTTGATAGGTTAAGAGTAATGTCCAAAAAGTTAACAATTTTAAGGTTGGAGGATATTTCAATCTTAAGGCCTAGGTATTTGAAGGCTCTGACGACCTTCTTATGTAAGCTGGAAGTTAAGGGGCCATTACTACTAGGGACGAAGATCAGACCGTCATCTCTATAAAGCCCGACTTGGTTGAGGTTAACTATTCTACTTAGGGTATCTAGGATATATATGCCCACTACATCTGCAATTTGGGCGGAATCGAAAGCTCCCATAGGTACATCGAAACGTTCGTTATACTTCTTTGCCTCTCTCTCTCTCTCTCTCTCTCTCTCTCTCTCTCTCTATATATATATATATATATATATATATATATATATATATATATATATATATATATATATATATATTCATGTATCGGAAATTTAGAAATTTTGGACAGTTTTTACACACACTTTGTTTCCAGAAAAGAAAACACTTGTACGAACACATGAAAAATTCAATATAAGATATTAAATTCAAATACTTGAATAGCCAACGTTCACCAGACAGTACCTCAACTCTCATCATCCATACAGTGTAAAGAAAGGAACCGCCTGCGTCTTACAACATCGAGCAAAAGTCCTAAGTGGCGACCCAGACACATATGAATATGAAATGGTCTGTAAAAGCAGTAACCTACAACATAACTACTACCATGGCTACATGGCAGCAGCTCTGATAAACTAAGATAGAAGTGTACAAGTGTATAAGATCACTCAGAAAACTCCAGTCTGCCTACCCTATGTGAAGGGATTATTGGAGAAAATACAAAAGATTGATGGTCCATATAACATCAGGATGACCTTCAAAGTGGTTTGACACCTTGCAGACACCTGTTCCAAGTAAGAACCCCCCCCCCATGGAGGAGAACATGACTGAAGACAGTGTTTATGCCATCCTGTGCAACTGTGGTAAGAAATATAAAGGTAAGACTTAAGGTAAGACTGCAAGAACATCATAAAGCTGTAACATGAGGGGAAAGAGAAGCTGACCACATATGGAGGGAAAAGGGAGATCATCCCCCACCCCCTCGAGTTTGAAATAATAGAGAACATCACTGGAAAATGCAAAAACTTAAGGAATCAACACATATGCTAGGCCACAAAAATCTCCTAAGCTGGCCAAGGATAGAAATGAAACAATATGGGAACCAGTAATAGGGAGTGCTGGAGAAAAACCATAATAACAACATTGCAATATGAGATCTGGAAAAAAACGTTTACATTAAGTTTATAAGTCCCAAAAATTCATATACTGATGTCCTCAAAAACACATGAACCTAGTGGATAAAAGTGTTGGTTGGATCCAGTGACTTGACCCAAAATTGTTGTGAGTTCAATAATATTTAGTGAACAAAAATTTGGAGAGTTGAGTTAAAGGGCGATAACTGAGACATGTGGAACTAGAACAATTCTAGATGTTTTTCTTGAATTGCTGCCTTTAATTTGTCCGGTGGCAAGCAGTACTTATAAAACAATTGATGTCATCGTACAGGATTCCTTTTCAATCCCACCAGATACACAGCATAACTTTCTTAGGATGAAGGCAAGCTTTTGAGGTGGCTAAAATTACTTACCCTAGGATCTTTTTCATTGAACATTGTTGTTAACGATCCATTTCTCATCACCCATCACAATCTGCTTAAAAAAAGGTGCATTTTCACTGCGTTTATACAGAAAATCACAGATGAAATGCGATCCAAAAAATTCATTTCAATCAAATCATGTGCTTAACAAGGTGCTCATGGATGGTGAGTTTTGGTAAATTTAGTGTTTCTGCCAATTCCTGCATTGTGCAATGCAGGTTATTCTCAATCAATGTTTTGATTTAGTCATTATCTGTAGTGGAGGGGTGTCTGCCTGGGCATTCTTCATCAATAAGGCTACAATCACCAACTCTAAACTTAGTAAACCACTTCCGTACAGTTCTGTCAGCTAAAGCACCTTCACCGCACATAGCACACATTTTTTTGTTGCTTGCGAGGCATTTTTGGCTTTACATTAAAAAAGAGCATCAAGTGTCTAAAATGCACCATAATCTTCCATTTTCATAGGGGTGCAAAATTAACACATGAATTATGACAAGTAATTTTAAACTTTCTTTCTCAAGAGATATGTTGAAGCGTGCTCTAATTGTAAATGAAGTGTGCTCTATCAATAAATTTGACATGTTCTAATGTGTTGGAAGATAAGCAATTGAAAATCGGCATGGACTTTCCAGACAACCCAATATATATATATATATATATATATATATATATATGTGTGTGTGTGTGTGTGTGTGTGTGTGTGTATATGTATATACACACACACACACACACACACACACACACACATATATATATATATATATATATATATATATATATATATATAGAGAGAGAGAGAGAGAGAGAGAGAGAGAAGGACTCTACATTCCCCCACAAAAAACGGACATCACTATACAGACATTTGAGATGGCAGTAACAAATGACATAAAAAAAACAACAATACATAACAATATCACTGAAGGGGAATGGGTGGCTCTTGACACACTGACACACAAAGATGACCTAATCATTGCACAAGCTGGCAAAGGTGGTGCCACAGTGACCTGGAGAATCAAAGAATACCTTAAAGAGGCCAACAATCAGCTAAAGCAATTTCCTCACCTAGAGAAGACACCCTAATGTATAAAATTAAAAATAAATCCAGACGCATCCCTCTAGTAACTACTTTCAACACCACTCTTCCTCCACTATCTCAGATAATCAACAGTCACTGGGTAATGCTACATCTCAAACCAGACCTAAAAACTTTGTTTGAGGAACCTGGCTTTCTAATGAAATTATAGATAGTAACCAAATTTCAGATAAGATAACCCGTAATAGACCAAAAACAAAAACAACAGGATTTTCCCAACCATGTAACAACAAAAGGAACTTATGTTGTAACCACATTGACATACCAATTCGTTCACTAGCTCAGTCACTAAATCTACTTTCAAAATCTACCATAACTCTAACTGTAGAAGTCATAACATAATTTACCTATTAGATTGCATGCTATGCCAGAAACAATATATGGAAAAATCTGGATGGCCTACTACAGAATTAATAATTATCGGAATCAGATCAAGTCGGCTCCCCACGAAAGATTATTACATGTAGAACAACATTTCTGCCTAGAAAAACATGATTCTAAAAGCCATGCAAAATTGAAAAAATAAAAATAGACAGAAAAGATAACTTTAGAAAAATACCAGAGGAACATGAAGACAAATGGATTTTGTGCCTCAAAACACTTCATCCAGACGAGCTTAATCACAAATTTAACAACACACAATTAATAAATAACCCGATAAATTAAGCCCTACCCATATTTCTCACCTACACAACAGACATGCTTGCAGAGGTGTTGAGGTCTCACATTTATACACACACTCATATATACACATACACACATCATACACACTCCCAAAGAACTAAAAGATAATGCACACTTAACACACACATCCTATTCCCAGGAACCAATAAAACTGTTAAAATGACGAAGGAGGTAATTCTTAAAGTCAGGAATTTTCTACCCTCTATCTACAGATAAAGTTCACTTTCTTCAGAAACAGTCATCTACTCCTGTAGTTCACTGCTACTAACCAGCAGGGATTTTTTCTCCTGTTGATGACCGAAACTAGTTGAGGGACTCAGTTGAAATAATAAAACAAAAAATATTAATATACAACCCAGTGTGTCTGAAAATTTTAATTTTTTAATATTATTTGTTGTTCAAAACATATATTTCTATATATATTCAAATATACAAAAAGTAAATTAGTAAAGTTAATGATATAAAATGGTGAAATCCCTTCGCTAACAAAATTTTAAAGGTGGATTATTCTACCAATCACTCGATGGATGTTATGATCCTTGTTTTTTTTAATTATAAGCTGTATAAGTCTGTCGAAACACCTACTTAGAGTCTGCTAAAATATTTTCTTCAAATTTTATGTATCGTATCTTCAAAGTGAATTGTGAAATGCAGTCCCATTGTCTTGTTTCACATAGCAATATATATATATATATATATATATATATATATATATATATATATATATATATATATATAAGTGAACATAGAAGTC
The DNA here is from genome assembly GCA_964036315.1 of Acanthosepion esculentum. Classification (NCBI taxonomy): domain Eukaryota; kingdom Metazoa; phylum Mollusca; class Cephalopoda; order Sepiida; family Sepiidae; genus Acanthosepion; species Acanthosepion esculentum. The sequence goes on along the minus strand of OZ038492.1, from coordinate 49,826,283 downwards.
AACACTTAGAGTCGACAGTCTGTATCATGCTAGTGCAATCGTCAGGCAACTAGTGCTGTTATTTTTCTCGGCTATTTATATATAAGGGTCAGTGGTGCATTGTGGGTAGTCTATTTTGGCGGTTACTTTTACCGGAAGTCGCTTATTTGTTTATTTATTTATTTATGTCAAATTATTTTGCTTGTTTTTTTTTTTAATTCTATTTTTATTTTTTATCTTATATATTTATTTTTTATTTTGATCGGTGTTTTTTATTAACGTAGTAAAAATTTGTTTATATAGCTTATTGTTGGTAGTCTATTATGGCGGTCATTTACCGGAAGTCGTTTATTTGCTTGTTTATTTGGGTCAAATTGTTTTGCTTGTTTTTATTTATTTTTTATCTTATATATTTGTTTATTTGTCATTGATTAAAGCTATTTGTTGAATTTTGGGGTTGAATGTTGTGGTTTTGTTCTGACTATTATTTTGGTGGGAACAGTTTTTAATTTATTTATTTGGGTTGATTATCTTTATTTCTTTTTTCTAAACGGCTAGTTTATCGGTATCTGTTGTTAGTTTATTTATATATTTGGATGTATTTAGATCAATTTATTATACTTGTTGTTATTTATTTGTTACACTGTATATTTTCTCTTTTTGGTTTTCGATTTTTAAGTAACGCAGTATATTATTTTTTATTAATTTTTTTTTATCGTTATATAACAGTTATAACTAATTTCTGTCCAATTTTTTGTTCTGATTTCTATAGTTTAAATTTTTGTTCATAATAGTTTGATAATTTGTTCATTATTTACTTTATTGATTTTTTCCTTATTTTATTATTCTATTTCGCCTATTCTAACAGGTGTGGTTTGGTAATTTGTTTGGATTAATTTATTTTGCTTATTTTATTGTCATTTTGTTTGTTTATATATTTTTCTATTTTCAGTTACGTAGTAAAATTTGTTTTCATGTCTGCATTTTGGAATTAGCTCAGACCTTTTATTTAATAATTTATTTTGGTCTGGGAAGGTAATGATAGCTATTTTTGCCTCCAAGCACAGTTTGCAAGTTTTTGATAGGTTGTTGTAGGCTGATGATTTTTTCCTTATTTTCCAAGATATTTTTGGTGTGGTGTGCGTTTTGTTTTTTATTTCCCAGATATACTTATAAAGCATTGTGCTGTTCGCATATTTACTATTTGTGAAAGATGTTTTGTGTACATAATTTCTTTGTTTCCAGGGTCCTTCGGTTACTGTTATGTATACTTTTTCTTCATTATCTGCTGATTTTATCGTGGCTTGGTAGATTACGTTGTTTTGTAAACAATTACCGTTTAAGGGACATTCGTTTTTTATTCTGCAGTTGCACGTGGGTTTAATTGCGATTACACTAGCATGAAACAGACTGTCGCCTCTAAGTGTTGACTTCTATGTTCACTTTTATATTTACACACGCTCTATCTCTGATATTGAGCACTTTATCCCATAAATATAGCACACTTTAAGATATATATATATATATATGTATATATATAGGTGTGTAAAATTAACCTATCCAGAGTGGCCCTGGAGAGACAGATGACGTCAGAGCTAGGTGTAGGGAGCCTATGACAATCCGTCAATCTAGCACAGATTTCCGCCCGATATGTGAGTAGGCTTTTTTCCCTTTTTTATTTTTTGCAGGCCTAATCGATGACTATCAAGATAGTTTAAATGTGAATGGCTTGAGGGATCGGGGTAAGGCTGCCCGCCGGCTCCGTGACATCTTGTTGTTCGGTGTGGATGTCGCCACGATCGAAGAGACCCACTTTGTTTGCAGTGTTGATGCGTGTGTGCTGTGTAACGACTTTGTCGTCTATTCAGCATATGGGGAATGGCTTGCCAGAGGAGTTTCTTTGCTGGTGAAGGTGGACCTTGTACATACCGATGCCGAAGGCCGGTTGATCGTGGCCGATATTGCCGTAAAAAGTGGTTCGTTTCGACTCGTTGCGGTTTATGCGCCCATCGACCAGGAGGAGGGGGTCTCGTTTTTACGGCAGTTGGGGCCGTTTCTGGTGGATTCAACGTGCCTAGTCTTAATGAGAGACTGGAATGCCATTCTGGACCCTAAGTTTGATCGGGATCGGGGTGCTAGAGGGAGAAGGGGCGATCGTAGCTTGGTTGATCTGATCAACGAATTTGGCCTCGTTGATAGATACCGGGTCCGACTTGGCGTCGACAGAGGTTGTCCTTGAATAACATGGCGGAGGCCACATACATTTTCACGATTGTCTGTACTTCCTCTCTGTAAGGATCATAGGAAGCCGCTCGTGCGCTCCCTATCCTCCATTTTGTGGAGGGGACGCAAGCATCAGGTCAACAGAGAAGCCTGTGAACAACGACCGTGTCATGGGGGGCTGGGAATGCCGCACTTGGTGAGCCACAAACTCGCCTCGAGGCTGGCTTTCTTACGCCGCGCATTGACAGGAGATTCGATTATGGCGGGGTTTGATAGGGACGCATTCCCTATCCTTACTATCATTCCCCCCATTTGGTGGGTTGAGCGCCATCATAAACCCCGGGATCAATCGGATTTCCTTCGCGAGTGTCGTCACGCCTTGACGATCATTCCTCAGCCCCAGTGACCTTTCATGGCCTAGGAGGGTCTTCTATCGTTATTTTGTGGAATCTGCGTGAGCGGCTCGACTTGTTGTGGGAGGAGTTTCGCTCCTTCTGGTCTTGGGCGCCAGTGGCGGATTATCTCAGTAACCCTGATTTTTCGATTACCTGCTGATTGGTTCGGAATCGGCTGCCTCTCAGTGACAAGGCCTCCATATGGTGCTTGGTTCGTTTGAACGGGGCTAGCCTTGATTTTCTCTTTTAGGTCAACATCGTCACATCAGGGTGGGCTCCACAGGAAACCACCCTTTGTTTAGGTTAGGCAAACTTTTGTGTACCACCTAATTAATGTGAGTAAGTGTTGTTCCTGGCCTGTTCCCGGCTGCATCTTTGGTTATGATTTAAGTTGAGATTCCCAATCTCCCCAGTTTGTTTTGGTCACTTTTTTATATCGACTGGGTCAGCCTTTTCTTTCCCACGTCCGTATATATTTTCTCCTTTTCCCACTCCCTTAGTGAGAGAGCTTCTTGATTTTGTCCAATGGGCAAAATACAGCGGCCTCTCCTTTTTGAGGGTTGGACTCAGTAACATCAGTTACGTTTAGTTCACTTTGTGTTCATGTTTAGTTTGTTATTGGGTTCATCTCCCTTCCCTCTCATTTTTTATCTTTTGAAATGTATATATAATTTATTATCATTAAATTTGTATGGCATGGGGCGCGTTTTGTAGATTCCCCTTGAGATGATGTGGTATTATGGTGTATGGAGGATTGATTGGTGACGGACGAGTTTTTATGGTAAATGGAAAAATTGTAATGAGTGAATGGGTCGTGAATCGGATTAGCTAGGTATAAGATAGTGAAGACCAGTCTCAATCCCTCCCCTTTTTCAGCCTTGTGCCATAATTGTATTTTATATGCAATAAATAAACGGTACCTAGACGCCTGAACGGTCGATACGCAGGCTCCTGGCTGCGTATTAAGTTACGCTCCCATTTTTTTTCTCTACTAACTGGACGCGAGTTGGATCTTTCTCTCTTCAGTTCGCCTTCTTAATTCTGACTCTTTCTGGCTTCACTCTCGGCATTCCGTCTCTCCCGGCTGCCCGCACGTCGTCCATAACCTTTCCCGTACACTACGATTATGATTACTACGGGAGGTTTAGATATCGGACTCGACCAGCAGACACGCCAGCTTCCCGGCACTGACCAGATACCGTCGCCGATACCGAGCACTGTATCGCAACACCAGCTCCCCGTTCCAGCCCGACACGTCCAGTCCGAAACCAGACCAGCTAACCAGCAGCGATCATCTACAGTGACCAGCAGCGATCATATGCAACGACAAGCAGCGATCATCTACAGCGATCACCTGCAACGACCAGCAGCGATCACCTGCGACGACTAGCAGCGATCATCTGCAGCGACCAGCATGATCATCTGCAGCGACCAGCAGCGATCACCTGCATCGACCAACAGCGATTATCTGCAACTACCAACCTTTCCCGTATACTGGCGGTTGTAATTACTACCGCCTCGACCAGCAATGCCTGCACTGCAACCGTCGACACAACCGGAACGAACGCACCTCAGTATCCCTTCGTCGATCTCAACGTCCGACTGTCGACACGACCGGAACGTCCGCAATCTCTTTCCAACCGTCGACACGACCGAAACGTCTACACATCTACTCCAGCTAAACGACCAGTCCATCCACCATTACCTTGATTACCAGACCAATATACCCCACGGCCTCTTCTTTATAAAATAAACTCAGCATTAATCATACATATCCTCGTTCTGTTGTCCATTTTGTTTCACCATGTCAGATTTCACATCTTTAATTCGAAAAAAGTTAGCGAGCCTCTTGTGACCTCATCACCTACGATAGGGGGCGCTCGGGCCGTGGTTTCATATCGCGCCCCCACCTCCTCCAGGAGCTCCGCTACAGGTTCTCGACAAGGTTAGCAACGGTAGAGAATGGATGTAATTATAAATACATAGAACTATGACTTTCGCTGTCGCTTATAGTTGACAGGTGGAGATTCTGGAAGAGTTCGTGACGAATGCTTGTTGCTTTTCCTTTTTTGGAAGAGAATCTCGTATTATGTATATTATTTAGACTATTCGGATTATTGTCCTCATCTTTGTCGCCATATTTATTACAACGTTTCGGTCGTTGTACACTCCGGCCTTCTTCAGGTGGTTGGAATGTCGAACTGAACCTTTTATTTCGCTCACTGGGGTAGACTGTTCTAGTTCCACGTGCCATGTTTAATGGTTATCAGTTATCTCCTGTTAATTTTTCCCACTGAAAGTTCTCCACTGCCTTACACTCTTTGGGTCCTGTCACTGGATCTAACCAACGCCATTGTCCACTGTTCCATGTGTCCTTGAGGACATCTGTGTATGAATTTCTGGGTATTATAAGCCTAATGTCTTCAGCAACCATTTTTACCAGTGCAATTTTTGCTGTTATCATTTCATGTTTTTACCAGAGCTCATATTCCAACTTTGTTGTTATTATCGCTTTTCTCTGGCACTCCTTATTACTGGTTCCCATATTGTATTCATTTCTATGCTTGGTCGGCTCAGGAGATTTTTGTGGCCAACCATATGTGCTGATTCCTTAATTTTACGAATTTTCCAATGGTGTTCCTTGTCTATGATCTCAACCTGATCCCATAGAGGGCGGTGATCTCCCTTCTCTCTCCATATGTGGTCAGCCACGCCTGATTTTTCCACTTCTCCTCGTGTTACAGCTTTCTGGTGTTCTTGAAGCCTCACCTTAATGGGGCGGCCTGTCTCTCCTTTATATTTCTTTCCGCAGCTGAACGGGATAAAGTACACACAGTTTAGTCATGTTCTCCTCTATGGGGGGTCTTACTCGGGAGAGATATCTGCGAAGTGTCGTCAAGCTTTTGAAGGTTGTCCTGATGTTATATGGACCGCAGATCCTTTGTATTTTCTCTGATAACCTCTTCACATAAGGCAGGCAGACTGTTTTCTGAGTGTTGTTGTCCTCCTCCTCCTCCTCCTCCTCTTGTACCCGTCTATCCCAGTTTTGGGGGGCTGCTGCCATGTACCCAGGGTAGTTGTTACGTTGTAGGGTACTACTTATACTGACCAATTCTTTATCTAATGTCTCTGGGTCGCCACTTATGACTTTTGCTCGGTGTTGTAAGCAGCGGACGATCCCTTTCTTTACGCTGTATGGATGGTGGGAGTTGAAATTTAGGTACTGTCCGGTGAATGTCGGCTTACGGTATACGGATGTCTTGAACCCATGCTCTGTTCGAGATATTAGAACATCCAGGAATGGGAGTGTGTTGTTACTCTCTTTCTCCATTGTGAACTGTATCGAAGGTCTTATTGAGTTCACATGGTCCAGTAGAACCTGAACATCTTCCTGGTGTGACCAGAGTATGAAGGTGTCATCTACGTACCTTAACTATATAGTTGGCTTTAGAGATATAGATTCTAATGCCATTTCCTCAAAGTATTCCATGTGTATATTCGCCATTGCTGGTGATAATGGCGAGCCCATTGCTAAGCCCTCATCCTGTCGATATATGTGTGATCCCGTTCCGAAATGTGTTGTTCGTGTCAACATCTCGATCAGATTATCTATTGGAATACTGGTCCGTTCTTCTAGAGATGAGTCAGAGGCCAATCTGTCTCTGACTACTGAGAGTGCATCCTCCGTGGGCAAACTCACCCCGTCCAGGCTCACCATCTGGTTGGATAGGATGGGAGCATCTTTGATTATTTCCACGAAGTGGGCTGAGTTTCGGACATATGAAGGAGACTTTCCGATCAATGGGCCAATTATATTTACAAGGAAGCGACTCAGAGGGTGGCACACAGAGTCTTGGCAACTAACAATCAGCATGAGCGGAATACCATCTTTGTGAATCTTAGGGAGACCGTATATGTGAGGTAGCTGTGTGTAACGCTGCGATAACTGCCTATACGTCTTAGGTGCGAAGTGATCCTTGTTCTTGATTAATATCAGTGACAGTTTGCGTTCCGTTTTCATAGTAGGATCCTTTTTTACCTTTCTGTAGCTACCCTTTGTCATGAGGTCTTCCAACTTTCTTGTATAATCTGATTTATTCATCACTACAGTCGCATTGCCTTTGTCAGCCGGTAGTACGATGATGTTTTCGTTCCTCTGTAGGGATTCAATCGCCAGTTTTGTTATGTTAGACCTGGGCGGCTTGGCCCTCTCCAAGGTCTGTCTCACCTTCCATCTCAGTTCATCCGCCTGAGCCTGAGGGATGTTCAAGGCCACCTCCTCGACTCTGTTAATGATGTCCAAGTATGGCACTCGCCTGGTGGTTGTGGCGAAGTTGAGACCTTTATTCAATACTGACTCCTCAGAGGCACTCAGCTGATATTGGCTGATGTTGATGACTGCTTTCACTGGTGAGTGATGGACCTTGTGCGTCACCTTCTTATCTTTCAATCTATTTAATTTTTGTATTTGGCGAGCCTTGACTACATCGAATTCATGTCTGAAGGATTTAGCCAGGTCATTTCGGATCCTTCTCTGGTCTTCTTCATTAGTAATTCTGTTGAAGAAATCCTCGAGCCTCTGGGAGATATGAGCTCGTAGTCTCTGTTTTATCCAACGATTGTACTGGATTCTTTCTCGGACAAGGGCGTGTCCCGCTTTCTCTGCGACCAGACGGGCTCTCCTTGAATTGACGGGAAGTCTTGGTGCCAAGCCGGAAGGGATGAGTTGTAGGTCTCTGCATGCAGAAACCTACAACTCATATCTCCCAGAGGCAAATGACAACCGTCAAACCACTTTGAATGGGTGACCATTCCAAAACGGTCACGTGCCTTAACGTTGAAAGTGTTGGGTCGTTGCTCAAATGGGTAGCAATGACGATGAAAGAAAGAGAAAAGGTTTGAGGCAACCGGTGGCGGAAGGAGGGGGATGTCGATATGGCCCTCCTCCGAAATATTTGATTACGCAGAAAAGTCTCGGAAAGATAACTCGTCGCCCTGGGCGTCTTTGTTTACCGGTGTCGTAGATTCAGGTTTGAGGATCTCATGTTTCCTGAGGTCTCTTGGGCATTGGGGCTTTTTCCAGGAAAGCAGGTTTAAGGCGGTCTATGGATATATTATCCGTAGTTTTTCCGCATTGTACTGTGTAAAATGTTTCTGCCCGGTCACACACTTTGAAAGGGCCGGAATATGCAGGAGTAAGAGGTCACTTAACCATGTCATTGCGTATAAAAACATATTCACACTGTTGTAATGTTTGTGGCAAGTAGACGTCAGTAGGACGATGTCTAGACGGAATTTAGCTGAATTCGGACAGTTTTGCTCGGAGCTCTTGTATGAAATTTGATGCTGGAAATGGCACCGAAGTGGATGAGAAATATTGTCATGGAAGCGACAATGTTGTACCGTAAACTAGCTCGGCTGCTGAGGCGTTTAAATCTAGCTTCATGGTATTCCTAAGAGACAGAAGGACTACGGGTAGGTGGTCTACCCAGTTATCGGTTTCATGTTTGATCGATAACGCTGTTTTTAACGTCCTGTGCAAGCGCTCTATCAACCTATTTGGAGCAAGGGTGGTAAGCTGTTGTGTGAATTTGCTTTGCTCCTAATAGATTCGCAAATTCCTTAAATAGACTAGACTGGAATTGAGATCCCCATGACTGTAGGGGTGCCGAAAAATACGATCCAATCCCTCAAAACTGTCTTGGTTATTGTGGTCGCTGATATGTCTTTTATCGGTTGGCCAGCGGGAATAACGATCGACAATTGTAAGAAGGTAGGGGAAACATTGGCAGGGAACCCAACGATGTCGATATGGATCGGGGTTGCTGAAAATGCCGATTGGGGACTTAGTATGACGTTGAATTTTGAAGCGCTGACAGTCCACACATGTGGTCACCTATTGCTAGACAATAAATCTCGCAGTTCTGGGCTCAGAACATCAGTGTCCAAGGAGAATAACTCCTACAGTGTTGTCTGCTCCTTTAACGTATTTTATATCTGTTGAAAACCGGGAAATAAAATCCAAGTATCGAATCTTTCTGGCAGTGTACTTATCTGTACTGGTATTCATTACAATGGCTTATGGTCTGTAAAGATAGTGAAAGAGCGTCCTTCTAATAGATGTCGGAAATGTTTCACTGCGCGGAATATAGCCAATAACTCCCGCAACAAGGTACTATACTTGGTTTGTGCTTTATTGCGCTTCTGTAGTAGGTCAGTGAGAGGGGTGAGAATTGATGCGCAGCTTGGAATGAATCGTCTGTAAACATTTATCATTACGATAAAACGTTGAGCTGTTTGACAGAGGTGGATGTTGGAAAATTGCTAACAGCATCTATTTTATCAGGCAGGGGTGCAATATCCGTGGCGTCCGTATGGTGTCCAAAAAAAGTCGATTCGGTCGGCGCCGAAAACACATTTGTCCAGATTTACGTTAAAACCGTAGTGCGACAAACGTTTAAATACTTCTCGGGGATGTTGTTTGTGTTCGTCCGCGTTCTTACACGCGATTAGAATATCATCTATATACGCGAACACATAAGGCAATCCGCACAGAACTACGCCCAGTAAGCACTGAAACGTCTGCGCAGCATTGCATAGACCAAAAGGCATTTTAATAAACTCAAAGAGTCCAAAGGGTATGGTCCTTCCAGTTCTAGATATATCTTCGTCCGCAACTGGAACTTTGTTAAGTCCATTTTTGAGAATATTTTTGCGTCATGTGTGTGTGTGTGTTGTGTTGAGTGTCCGTACGTACGTGTATTGTTCTTAGCGTGTTCCCAGAATATGGGAAACGCTGTATCTGTGAGATATCACATATTGGCCTAAGTGAAAAAGAGAAAGTTTTACCTCGCCTCCGCACGAGGTTGCGGCCCAAGGCCTGAGTCGAAAAAGAGAGATTTTACCTCATCTCCACGCGAGATGGCGACCCAAGGACTGAGTCGGAATAAAGAGAAAGAGGCGAAAAGTCAGCCAGTATTTATATTCGTGGGAGAGAGACCCCTGTTGAAGGATTAAGGAAACTGAGGAGCAGCTAGCTCCGACAGTACCTCCCCTCTGGATTAAAAGTTGTAGGAAACGAACTTTTCAAATGTAAAAAGTTTTGAATATTGTTCTTGTGAACTGAAAAGAAAATGTGTCTAATTTTGGTTGGGAATGCGTGATTCGACGAATTTGCTTGTATTGTCGTCAGGGTGCTGTGTATTTCTCTAGTGGGTCAGAGTTGAGGCACGTCCTGGATGAAATGTCGGTAGTGTTCAGCGTTTATCAAAAGTTGTCTTTTTTTTCCAATGCTCGACGTTGAGTTGGGTTTGTCGTCTCGTTAACCTGTTTGCTGGCCTGGTCGTAGTTTTGTTTGAAAGACCATGTTGTTTGTTTGGTTTGCGTGGATAAAATTGGCGCCCAAGATTTAAGTAGCGTTGTGGCGAAGTTGAGCTGATGTGGAATTTCTACCGAGTGTCGAATCGGAATGCATGTTTGAGAGAATTTGTTATTATTAATGATAGAATATCGTTCTCGCAAATTCTTAGGTCATTCAAGTTGCATCCTTGCAGGATGAGATAAAGGACAGTGAGTCGCCTTTGTATCTGTGTGTGCGTTTGAAATGTTGTGAGAAAGGTCTTAGGTTTGTGTAGACAGGCGAATTTTACTGGACTTTTCTGGTGATTTGTGAAAAAGTCGCCTCTTTTAAGGAAAAAGATAAGCTCCCAGGGAAAGCGCGGTAACAGTTGATTTGGTATTAAAAATATGTGATTGATTAAAAATCAACCAGTCACTAAATTCGTACTAACGAAAGAAGCAAGCAAGTTCAAAATCGAAAAAAATCAACGCAACGACTGCGATGGTTAAATTGTCCTATAGAAAGATAGTCATGATTTATTAGCCAATCGCAGACGAATAAAATGTGGGCGTGAAAAAACATAGCAGCCGCTACAGGGACGCGTAGGGACTGTACGATGGGCGGAAATTCCATCCTTTTGCACTTGGTTGAAAGCTTTGCGTGCGAATTTTAGCTTGTCAGGAGCTAGGCGGCAAGGATAGGAGAAATCGGGTGGTTCCGTAGTCCTAATATGATGAGTGGTCTGGTGCTTCACGACCCGTGTGTGTGTGTGGGTGGACGAACCAACTCCTGGTATTCGTTCTGTATATCTAAATGCTCTTTACTGTGGACAGTAGATGCTGAGATGCCGGTTGAAATAAATGCAGAGGGTGTAGACTAGTTAGACTGTTATGCAGTGTCTTTTTACTCATTATCACTGCGAGGTTGTAGTGAGTGAGAAAATCTCCGCCTAGGATGGGCAGGCGTACGTCGGCTAAAGTAAAAGTCCAGGGGAAATTCCTTCCCATGCCGATGTCGAGCGTTAGTGTCTTCTGCCCGTATCTTTTAATCGAAGATTCATTAGCTGCCTGAAGTTGAAAAATGAACAGCTTAGTTCTGTCGCTCTTTACGTATGGCAGTACCCTTATCGTTGCTCCTGTATCAACCAGAAATCGTAATTTGCTATTAGAATCAATAATGTAGAAGAGACGGCAAGATTCGTTAGATTTGATCTGGCCAACAAGTTTAGCTGCCTTTACTTGCTGGTGTGGCCGTTTCCTGAGTCCGGTCTGCGTAAACACGGGGATGTGCAGTGCTTAGCGGGGTCTCCAAAACGTTGGTGGTGTAGCGGACCGTGCGGGGGTAAAGATGTGAAGAGATATCAGAAGGTTAAAATTTCCTGCTGGCCGGTCCAGCTACATGGAAATGTCAGACTGTAATTAAGTCCAAAGAAGACAAAGAAAACAAACATAGACCTATATACATGGGTAAACAAATATATATTAATAACAAAACAAGTTAAACAAAGGCATGGACTGTTACATAGGATTTGTATGGAGAAATTATGTGTGTGTGTGTTGTAAGTGTTCGCACGTACGTGTATTGTTCTTTAGCGCGTTCCCAGAATTTGGGAAACGCTGTATCTGTGAGAGGTCACATATTGGTGTAAGTGGAAAAAGAAAGATTTTACCTCGCCTCCGCACGAGGTAGCGGCCCAAGGCCTAAGTCGAAAAAGAGAGATTTTACCTCATCTCCACGCGAGGTGGCGGCCCAAGGCCTGAGTCGGAAAAGAGAGAGAGGCGAAGGGTCAGCCAGTATTTATAGCCAGGGGAAAGAGACCCCTGTTGAAGGATTAAGGAACTGAGGAGGAACTAAATGCGACATACCTCCTCTCAGAATAAAAATTGTAGAAAGCAAACTTTTATTATGTAAAAAGTTTTGAAAATAGTTCTTTTGCACTGAAAAGAAAATGTGTCTGAGTGAGGTTGCGATGAGTGATTCGGTGAAATGTGCTTGTTGTCGTCAGGGTGCTGTGCATTTCTCTAGTGGGTCAGAGTCGGTGTAGGTCCTGGAAGAAACGTCGGTAGTGTTCAGCGTTTGCTCTTTTTTACAATGCTCCACGTCGTCCCGTCAACTTGTTTGCTGGCCTGGTCGTAGTTTTGCTTGAAAGATGAGGTTGTTTGTTTCGGATGCGTGGATAAAATTGGCGTACAATGTTTAATGGTAGCAGCGTTGTGGCGAAGTTAGTGGTTGCTGCTGCTAGGCTTGGCTGCTTCTTGGGTCAGCGACGATGGTCGGCCAAGTGAAGGTGAGAGGGAGGAGCGCGTCGCTCTACCCCGGGGCCAAATTGAGCTGATGTAGAATTTCTACCGAGTGTCGAATGCATTTGAGAGTATTTGCTACAATAGAATATCGTTCTCGCAAATTCTTAGATAATTCGACTTGCATCATTGCAGGGTAAGATAAAGGACAGTGAGTCGCCTTTGTTTGAGATCTCGTTCACACTTTATCTATTTCAGTCCAGAAGAAGAAAGTTGAATTTAGTTAAAAATGGCGTTGCGTTCTCCGTTTGGTAAGCCGGGTGAAATTATGGTCAAACGTCACCGAGAGAAAGAAAAAGTCAAGCAAATATAGACCAGTGCGGAGAAAGGGTTGTAAGGCTCGCTCATAGTAGTAATTGTAGTTTCCACGTGTTGTAGGAGAAATTCTTTTTGCTGTGCAAGAGAAAATTGTTTTGTAGACATGTTGTAGTGAATTAAAATTAAATTTCGTTAATAGAGTACGGCGTGCGTAGGATAGAAAAGAAGTTTCCAATATTATGTTGTTTTGACTGGCTCTCATTTGGAAGGTCTGTATAAGAATTTGCTTGTACATATATATCGTCTTGTGTGTGTTAGCAGTAGTTGCAAATTTAATCACGTCGGGAATTCAAAATATGTAGCGGACCGTGGGGGTGAAGTTGTGAAGAGATATCAGAAGGTTAAAATTTCCTGCTGGCCGGTCCAGCTACATAAGAATGTATTAAGTCCAAAGAAGACAAAGAAAACAAACAAGACCAATATACATGGGTGAACAAATATATATTAATAACAAAACAAGTTAAACAAAGACATGGACTGTTACATAGGGTTTGTATGGAGAAATTATGTGTGTGTTGTAAGTGTTTGTACGTACGTGTATTGTTCTTTAGCGTGTTCCCAGAATTTGGGAAACGCTGTATCTGTGAGAGGTCACATATTGGTGTAAGTGGAAAAAGAAAGATTTTACCTCGCCTCCGCACAAGGTAGCGGCCCAAGGCCTAAGTCGAAAAAGAGAGATTTTACCACATCTCCAAGCGAGCTGGCGGCCCAAGGCCTGAGTCGGAAAAGAGAGATGCGAAGGGTCAGCCAGTATTTATAGCCAGGGGAAAGAGACCTCTGTTGAAGGATTAAGGAACTGAGGAGGAGCTAACTGAGACACTGGTATCAGCAAAACATGGTACCTACTCGGCGTTTATGGCTCTGTGAGCGCCTTCTATTACTTTGATGCTTGTTGCTTTTCCTTTTTGGGAAGAGAATCTTGCATTATGTAGGAAAGTCGGAAAGTTGGGCTAGGATCGAGTCAAGGATGATGAAAGATAACTTCTGGAAAATAAGTTGACTATAAAAGGTCTACTACCGAATTCTAGTAGTTTGAGCTGTATGGTGAAGAGAGAGAGAGAGAGAGAGTGACGGAAAACGCGTCTTACGACTCGATGCCCGCAGATCGTCTCTGGCACGTGAATACTTAATGGCGGGGATCCGATAAGGGTAACGTGACCTTTGACTGGCGGCAAATGCCAACCGTCAAACCACTTTGAATCGGTTTCCATTCCAAAACGGTCACGTGCCTTAACGTTGAAAGTGTTGGGTCGTTGCTCAACGATGAAGGAAAGAGAAAGAGAAAAGGTTTGAAGCAATCGTTAGCGGAAGGAGTGGGTGTGCCGACACGTTACTTTGTTTCGTAAAATCAAAGTGACCAATCTTTATCAATATTCTTGAAATTAAAAAACAACAAACAGGAAGATGTTTATTTCTTCTCTGACCCGAAGAAGTGAATTCCTTCAAAAATGATAAAGTAAGCAACAAAAAACACAAAAAAGAAAAAAACTGCAATTCTTTTCTGGTACGCCAGTCAATTTGGGGTTTTACAAATGAATTTGTTCTAAACAAGGAAAATCAATAAGTTATTTTCCCCTAAATAAATTTATGTTTTTAACTAGCGAATACACCTAAAATTGTATATCAAAAATAATTTAAAAGCTTTTAATTTCATTTTTAGAATGTGTAGATTTCCAAATCTGCGAGTATCACCTGTTCTTTTTAGGTACACATTTTAAAACTGAAATTTAAAATTATTATAATCATTTTAAATATAATCATAAGTGTACAGTATTCGCTAGATAAAACCATAAAGATATTTATAAAAATAAAATGAATTAATTTTCCTTGTTTAGAAGAATTTTATAGGCAGAAACAATAACAAACACTAGTGCCTAAAAAAGAATCATTTTTACTTTGGGTTTTAAAAAAATGACTTGCAGTGTTGAAAATATACACATTTTAAAACTTACTTTATTTTTTTAATATCTCTAATTTTACGTGTATTCACTCGATAGAAACATATTTGTAGAAAACAGAGACGCGCATATCTGGAAATATACACATATTAAAAGTGAAATTAAGAACTATTTTAATTATTCTTAATATCTAATTTAGGTGCATTCCCTAGATAAAAAAAAAAAAATTTATTTATAAAAAAATTCATTCATTTTTCTTGTTTACAACAACTTTATTTCGTGATTGGTGTAATGGCTATAAAAAAACCCTTACAAAAAATCCGACTTCATAAAATTTAACAATAAGACGAACCTAGCAACTTTTTTTATTCGCTATCTTGTTGTTAGCTTAATTTTACCGCAAAAAGGTTTTTTTTTTAAACTGAAGCAATAGATTTCAGACATCATGTCATATATTTCCTTTTTTTCTTCTTCATTTCTTTTGTAAACAAATAGATTTCACATTTATTACCTAAAATTAATATATTTTTGTTCAATCTGTTGTGGACCCGATAGCGGTGCAGATCTGGCCTACGAAAATAAGGCCTTGTGCCAGACACTACACACTACTACCGAATCCACGAACAAAGTAAAAAAAGAGAAAAATATAAAGACGTGCTCTTTCCACCGTACAAACGTACAAAGTGAAAAGAAGTAGACAGGCAAAACAACAAAAGGTTAAGAACAAACATAAATTTTATTAGAGTTTAACAAGTAGTGTCTTCAGTGAAGACCTTCAGTAAATGTACTGGAAAATGTAGTTGAAGAAGAGGCCAAGTAGATTGTCTTCAGTAAGGTACTGGAAATATAGTAATAATGAAATTTAATTGTCTTGAGTTAAGCCTTCAGTAAAATGCTGGAAATATGGTAGTTGACAAGATAAGATTCCGCGCCAAAATTCAAATCCAAGATGTCTATGGCGGGAAGGAGTTCTTCGAGAAGAAAGGTTCAGAAAGTCAGTTGTAATGCATAGTGAACATACGGCAAGGAAAAAATACTCACTGCGAGAGTTTATAATTGTGAGTGTATGTAATTCTTTTTTTGGGTAACAGGTTCAGTAAGTAGGAGTTCGAAGAATATGAAAAATGCTTGTTCATCAGGTTGGAAGTTTTCGAAAGTTCCTGGAAGTTGGCAGCTCGGTAGATGTTAGCCTCGGGACAAAAAAATCTGTCATAGCAAAGTGACGACCGTGTCGTATGTGTTAAGATACCGAGACGAGCCATAAGGTCTAGGCAAGGTTTTGCCGAATAAAATTCTCTGCCAGTATCTATGGGTTCACCGGCGAGAGGATAAGGTGAGCATGCCCGGCCAGGTCAAACGACCTAGGGGCGACTAATTTTGAAAAGCCAAATTTGCCGTGACGTCAATGCAAAAGCGCGCGAAAAAAACGAATTCTTCCTCATCATCGGCTAAGACAACGGTTTACTACTATAACCGGCCGAAAGTGAGAGGAAGGGGTGAAAAGTCGCGCGTGCGTCAAAATGAAGGTGGGGGTAGCGTGAATCCCACAAATCTTTTCCTCTTACAATGGTATAAAAAAATGTTGATAAAATTTAATTTCATTAGCATCTGAAAGTCTTTTTCGATAGTGTTTCTTTGAATATGTGTTGAAATTTTATTTTGGCACACTTCGTTATATTCCTGTCTCTTTCTTCTCCCTTTCTTTCTCTCTCTCTCCTTCTCTCTATATGTTGTTCCACTCCCTTTCGATGAATATGTCACGTGATCGGATCTTGTCTCCTGATTGGTCCGGATGACTTCCCCGCCTTTCCAGAAGAAATTCAAGTGCAAAGTTAGTGGGAGATTCGCGACGACAGTGAAATACGAGCTATCTTCTCCTCCGTCGAAATAAGACGTTAAAGTTGTCTAGCAAGTCGACTAAGACAAAGACAGAATTAGTCGCAAGGATTCAAGTTGCGGGGAGCTGAAAAATTCGCCTAAAAAGCTAGGCGTGTATAGTTATAGTCTCCGTGTGAAGACAGAGAAGTAGCGCAGGATTCTCCCAGGACTGTTTATTTATCCTAAGTACTGGATAAATGGAATTTTGAGGACACTCTCAATAATTGAAAGGATTGGTAGATACCTTGGCGCGGTAGAATAAACCAACAAGGTAGAATTTATCTGCGGCTAAAGAAAAAGGACATTTGGTTCATCTAACCTCTGAATATTGCTACACGTGGGAAGGAGGCATCATTTTGAAGTGTTTTGTGAGGATCTACTCGAACTACCAAAAGAAGGGAAATAGACCATTTTTGTCCCTAGCCAAAGGACTGTTATCTACAATATTCGAATGTAAGGGAGTTAACCCTTTCCTTTTCTTTTCCCCTTTACTCGACAAAAAAGAAACGGGTCGAGAAAGAGTTTTAAAACAACTTTGTGACACAATATCGTAAGTGGAATTTTGACTCTTCTTTCTTTCTCTATTTTCTCTCTAACTCTTTCTTTGTTACCAACATAAGATTGAATTCTTATGAGCTAAGAGGACTTTTTTAGCAGTGCAGTTGTGAACTTCCCTTTTTTTCTCATCTTTTTTTTATATACTTCTTGTTTCTCTCTAATAAAGTTGAATTGTCTATATAGGCCTTTCTTCTTTCATCTGCTTTGTTTGTTGTTTTCCTTTTCTGTTTTCTTTCTTTCTCTGGTAACGTTGACGAGAAGACACCTTCGTTGGAAAAGACGATAAAATCTTTTCATATGGTCACTCAATAAAAACGAAACTGAAATCGTTCAGGTTCGTCAAAAATTTCGATGCGGTTTCACGGAGTGAAGATGAATCCGAAAAAGGTCCGTTCTAGTTTTCACAAATCTTATCAGCAGATCCTGTTCCAGGTTGGTGCTTTCCACCCAAGAGGTTAAAATTTGGATCATATTGTTTGGTAGTTTATTCAGCCGTAGCTTACACAAAATATTCTATTTAGTCCTGTTTTCGATGAAAAAATTACTAAAGGGATTTGTTAACATTTTCTTTGGGTTTGTGCGGTGCTAATGGTGTTGGTAAGAAATTATCAGAAGATTTTTGTCGAAGGTTGCGTTTTTAAAATTAACACTCCACATTCAATTTGCAAAGAAAACACAGAAAAGAACAAGAGATGATTAAAAGATCAATAAGTAAAATGTATATTGAAACAAATACATATACAATGACAATAAAGATTAAGTCGTAAAAAGTGATTTCCCTTGTACCGTGTGGGAAATACAAGTGTATGTTGTAAGGAGTTTGTAAGTGTTGATATTTGTTTAGTGTTTAAGAATGTTTGATGTTTGATGTTTGAATTTGAAAGTTAGATGTTTGTGCAGAAGAATGTTAAAGTTCTGAATAGTTCGCTTGGCTTTGATAACAGACAGTTCACTGTGTGTGAATGTAGTTAATATCTGTGTGTGTGTGTGAGTAGAAGATGGAGAAATACACGTACGTGATTATGGTTGTGAAAATTTAATATTCTACTCTAGTTTCTTCCTTAAACTTCTGCTTTTTATACAGTTAAGTAGGCTCCTAGAACGAGCGCGGGAAGAATATTGAAGAAAGTGTCAATTTATGCGATTGGCCAAAAATCGACCAATTGTTGAGTTTTTACTATAGCAAGTTCGGTGAAACAGAACACGAGGAATTTTTATGCGGCTCGTGTGATGCGTAAATTGTCTTTACGAATAGTACTGTTTATTTATTGTCCAGTTGCTGTTGAGTAATTTGTGGGCGTGGTGTGTGTAGGCGTCACTACAGGCTCACCAGTCTGGTGTAAAATAATTTTGTCGTAGAGTGTCATACAAATTCACCTCAGGCACTGCATTCAACAAGTCTGGAACTTAATGAGTGACTTTCATTGGAAGTTTTTCAACAACATAGGCGAATTTTGTCATTTGTGAAGTTACACTTCTTGCCATAAAAATAGCCTGCAGTTGAGCGTGTAGCGGACCCCTAAACGGTGACGTTTCCAAATATGATGCGGACGTGCATGTTGCTGGTCCCGCCACAATTATTTTATTTTTTCTAGGAAAGGTGTGGAAAAGATCACGCCATTATGCTGGAGGTCGCTATCCAAGGTGGTGGTCACAATGCAATTTATATTTGACGTAAAATAGCACATGGTATAAAATACAAACAGAACGTAGGGTTGAAAACATAACAATTGAATCTATTAAGTATTTGATGTACATGCATATAAACTGAAAGGTTAGACGGTGTTACGTCTCTTTTATTAGGAAATATTTGTACCTGAGCTCATTAGGATTAAATTAACTATAAAATTGTAGTTTAGAAGAATGAGTATGTGTTGAGTGTTTGGAATTGTATATTGTACAAGTTGGTAATAGTTCAGAATGTACTTGCGTGATTAGTTGTAAAGTTCTTTTATGTCTGACTGGATTAGTCAAGACGGGAGTTCTTTAAGGGTCACGTTTTGACAGCGGAGATGAGACGCGAGAGTGACGAAGAGATCGAGATTCGAGAAGAGAGTGAGGCGCGAGTGAGGAAGAAAGTGAAAAAGAGGGCGAGAATCACTTGTGTTTGGTTTTTATAATCTGTTGTATCACGTGACAGGATAACACTTATTTGGCGCGAAAACAGACCTGTCGCGTGGGGGTGATTTGATTGGTCGAAACTGACCAATCAGCGAGCTATATTGAAGGTGATTAACCAATGAATGCTTGTTGTATATTTTCTATGAATGATGGTGGTGGTGGTTACCACAAGCGAAACATCCAATGTGTTAAATGATGGCCTGTAATGACAGAGGGCTACTTCAGTTGGTTCTTCCATCTTTAATGCTATTGAAGAAGAATATTTGTCTGTGTTTATCACCAAAATTGACATCACTCTCTAATAGGAATTCTGTGGCTGTAATAAAATCTTCCTGTAGCTTGTTATAAACATCAGTGGAAGAAAGGATTTAAACTGTGAAGTGGCTGTAAATTGCATGGCAAATAGTAGTTGCAGCAATCTACCAGAACTCTCCAGACATGTCGCTGTGAGATGTAAAAGAAAAAAATGTCTGGAATGGGTTTGTGGAAATTAACAAGGTTTTGTCTTTTGTGTGTAATTTTAGATGATGGTATTGCAGGATGTACACGGAGTGAAATATATCAGAAGGCAAAATTAAGTAAGATGAAGGCTATGCGTGCTTATAGCGTCCGTATACCACAAAATATAGGTTATACAAACAATTTAAGAACAAATTGCATGGCAAGAAACTACTAAATACTGTTGTTAAAGATTTAACATTAAAGAAATTTTTATATCAACAATAAAATATACATGTAACGACAGTTACAATGTTTGTTGTTGTGATAATTAAGACAATGTCATAAGGAATGTTTGTGCAGGAATGTTGTTAAGAAATGTTGGTACTTTTTGATTAAGAAAATTAAAATGATTTGGTTTCTGCAAGGAAAAAGAAATTATATGTGTTCGTTCATTTATCAGTGTGTGTACGTGTGTAATTTACAAGTAAGAATAAATGTTATCAAGAATTGCTTGCCTTTGTCTGTGTAGGCTAGGTTGGTGAAATATATTACTTTTTAGTAGTGAAATTGTTTCACTTTTCAAGTCAACTGTAGATGTTGGTTAACACGCGGACAATGGTTGATGAAAGTTTGATGAGTTTGTTGAGATTTCAATGTGGTGCGTGAGTCAGTGAATTGTCACGTGTGAAGTTTGGTAGCATCTCGTTGAACTCCGGTGGCTGACAATATTTATTTCTATAAAAATAACAGAAAATGTGGCACAAGGCCTAAAAATGGGGGGGTGGAGAAAAGGGTGGTCATCATTTGTCTTAATTTTAAAACTTAGCTAGCCACAATCCAATCATACAGAACAATATTCCTACCACCAAAACAACACATTCATACTTACCTTTCTTACTACATCCACCAAAATACCTCATTGTCTCAATGACAATCCTAAATCGTCCCCATATGTACAAATCGTTGTCTGTGAGGGAGGGGAATAAAAAACAAGTTAAAAAATCCCCAATGATTATATACAATATGGTTATAAACTGTTTACAAGAAACTAAACAAAATCATATTAGTAATACCCCCACCACACACACACAAACCTTAAATGCGGCAGAAATATCAGTTAACTGAACGAAATCGATGCGGGACTATAAAAATATAGAAACATTCATCCATGCCATGCACTCACACACAGACAGACACTCATTCTGACAAAACAACAAATACGAAAAACACACACGCGAAACGAAAGGCACCCCGCATCCACCAGAGAACTAACATCACTTACCACCTAACGAGGAAGTATGGGGAGTTAAACTAAAAGAAAAAAGGGGCATAAATAAAAGGGGACAATGAGCAAACACGCCCTAGCTAAGTTTACTGGGAAAAAAAGAAAAACAAAAAAATCAAAAGCAAATACCTACTCTAGCCTAAATCCAGGGATGGGTTGCCCAAGATCAACCCAGGAAAACAATATTCTGATGCCTAACTGGCATCAAAATGCCACCCCAGGTTAGCCCCTTTTACTCGGCACAAAAGCGCAAGATTCACCCACCTTTTGCCAAATTCTGATGAGGTAAGCCGCCGCTTTTCCGTCCTGATGCCTAAAGATCAGTTGGGAAGAAGTGAACTTCTCGCCATCATAGAATTCCTTCTGGCACGTCGTTCAAATCACGACTCTCATAACACATAGTAAGCAAAAGAACACATATTGTTCAGCCTTCGTCATCTGAGGCACCACATTGCTACAAAGAGAACTGGCCTCAAGGACAAAGAACTTTCCCTGCAGCATGCGGCCCATGAGGCCTTCAACAAACTTGAACAACGGCGCTACCACCCTGCAATGAAAGAAGGCGTGACCAATGGTCTCGACTTCCCCACGGCAGCGTCGGCAGTTTGGAGATTTCTCCAAGCCCGCTGAACAAAGTCTTTTGGCGACCCAGAGGGCCCCACGAATCACCAGCCAGGTGAGTGATGCCTCATCGTTATTGAGGCATTTCAGCCCAAGGCCATATTGAGCGAGCTTCCTGCTTCGTAAGACCGAGCTCGTTAATCAGATCATCACGAACTAACTGACTAATAGTTGATACAATGCCCTACGAGACAACGCCTACACATTGGAGAGGCCATCCGATGCCCATAAGAGGCGTTTCAGAGCAATATGACATTCATGATAGAAGGAGCATTCGGCTCGGGGTAAACGGTGGGCCTCCACCTCGCTCGAGTGCACAGGGATGGGAAGTTTCTACGGACGTCTTCCTTCCAGAAGGCGCCCTTCTCATCCGATTCGCCACATATTCGGTCTAGGAAGGTGATGCGAAGCATATATTGATGAATCTCAATGCTAGGCATACCCAGACCGCCTTCAGAAGGATGAAGGCAACAGATCTCTCGAGATACCATAGCGGCCTTGTCTCTCCACAAGAAAGAGAACAAGAGTCTTACTAATGACATTAGTGTGGTATACGGAAGTGGAAGTACAGAGAGTCGGTAAAGGAGAATCGGGTAGATGTTTGAAACACATACTTCCGCCTTTCCCTTCAAGGAAAGATTCCTCCGAGACCACAGATTAACCCCGATCTCGGCCTTCCCTTGTAACTCCGACCAATCCATTTCCAACTGGAGATCAGGACCGAACAAGACGCCGAGTATCTTGACCGGACCATCCATCCAGAGGAAAGGTCCGGGAAGAGAAACTCCCTTCCACGCACCCAACCGCAAGCCAACAGACTTATCGAGGTTGATCTTGGCCCCTGTCACCATCTCATACCCACCGATCTCCTTGCTGACTTCGTCAATCTCAATTCTGCTCGACACAAGAACCGAAGCGTCATCAGCATAGGCAGAATACCTGGCTGAGGTGGTAGCCCCAGGCAGGGAAATTCCGCGCAGGACCGGATTCGCCTTTAACTTGCGAAGGAAAGGTTCCAACGAAAAACGTAAAGCAAAGGCGAAAGCGGACAACATTGACGAATGGAGCGAGACAATACGAAAAGCGCCGATCTTACCCCATTCACTTCCACCAGCGTACCGGTAGTCGCATACAAAATACCATATGAAGGTTGTTCTGAATAGACTTGCCCTTCACAACACAAGTCTGTTCGGAGACAATCAGACTAGTCAGGACAAGCTGCAAACGGTTGGCTAAGATCTTCGCCAAAATCTTTAACTCTGTGTTTAACATGGTTAAAGGGCGAAAGTTATCTAACCCATGCTCACCGTTCTTGTCCTTACACAGCAACTTGATCACACCCCTGGTGAAGCTTTGAGGTATAGACCCCTGCTTCATCAAGTTGTTGAAAATCAGTTCCAGCAAAGGAACAAAAACGGGCGACTGCCTCAAGTAAACTTCGTAGGGAAGACCATCTAGTCCCGGAGATTTATCCAGGTCAACCTGTTTCAGCGCTTCCCAGATTTCCGACTCTGTGATGGAACCCTCGCACCCAGCCGCTTCAGAATCGGCGAAATAGGCATCGAACTGAGCAGGGCCCAGACCGGGCTCCCTGGTAAAAAGTTCCTGAAAGTAATCCCGAAAGGCCTCGCATATGCCCGCGTTTGTAGTCACGGTCCGCTTATCCGGCAATGTGATCTAACCTATGCCCACCGTTCTTGTCCTTACGCAGCAACTTGATCACACCCCTGGTGAAGCTTTGAGGTATAGACTCCTGCTTCATCTAGTTGTTGAAAATTAGTTCCAGCAAAGGAACAAAAACGAGCGACTGCCTCAAGTAAACTTCGTAGAGAAGACCATCTAGTCCCGGAGATTTCCTCTCCACGCAATTCAGCGGCCATATTCGTCGCCTCAGAGGACATTCTTTTTAACCGAGCCCTAACTACCAGAGCTTGATCCTTCTTGATAAGCAAGGAGGACAACTCTGCTTTAGCTAAGGCTATTTCCCCACTATCACGGGATTTCACTGCCTGATCAACTTTTTGTTCTAAAGCCGTTTGCACCGCTAATCTATCTAGATTGAGTCGACGACTAAAATCAGCAGCAAACGTTCGAATTTTGGATTTTAATTTATCCCACCAGACGTTCCTTACAACCGCTCCCGTCAATTCCCTCTGTATCATTAGTAGCAGCTGGTCCCAGAAATCCTGCTCACCGAATAATTAACAGTTTAATTTTCCAGCCAACCTAACCTTTAAGTTTACACGGACCCGGACCCGGACAAGTCTATGATCCTAATAAACTATATAATGGAAACTTGGACACCCTAAGAGCCCTACATCGACTCTCTTAACTAAGACTCGGTCGAGGTAGCTAGCAAGCGTCCCAGGAGCCGAGTTGCCACTATTTGTCCAAGTCCATGCTACCTCCTGAGGGTTCTCATTCCGGTACTTATCGACAAGATCAAACTCGTCCATAAAGTCCCGAAATGGTTTCACATCCCGGTTGTTAGTACCCGGATTTGACCCTATACGATCTATGTCGGGGTCAAAGATGACATTCCAATCCCCCGCTAAAACTACCCGACGAGATGTCGTCAACAACGGCTCAATCTGCCGAAACAAAGCAAGCCGCTGAGAATGGTTATTGGGCGCATAAACCCCAATGAGACGCAGAGCCTTATACTTTATGGTAACATCCAGCACGCAAAGCCTGCCTACCGGATCTGCGAAGACAAGATTACATGCAGACTTCAAAGACTTGCTCACCAGCCAAGAGACACCTCTCGAACGACCATCAAAACATGCTGAATAAAGGGATAACCCCCTAGACAACACGTACTCACGATCATGAGAAGAAAACCGGGTCTCTTGCACACAACAAACATTCACCCCGAGGCGCTGAATGTCGCGAGAGATCCTCGCCCTGCGGGACTCCGACCTCAAGCCTCGGACATTTATACAGAGAGGGTTGCTTTCCTGAATTGACCATGGTTGGGGTAAGGATACCGACGGCCTCTCCCATAGACCCATGGCCCATCTCAGTCTTAATGATACCGTCTTGGGAGATTCCGCCGATATCACAGGGGAATGTCAGTTTTAGTGCTCTATAGAGGGAGGGGTGAACAAAAACCGGGACCCTCCCAGAACAAAATTGCTTCATTTTTCTCAATTTTTCGTTCTGGACGATTTCAATGGGCGGGGACATTTTGAATGAGGCTATAGCTTCATCTAACATCGACCAAACTTGCTTTGCCTCCGTCTCAGTTGTTATCACGGTTAGAACCCTTTCTGCGTTGGGAAAATTTTGAGATTCTTCTATGTCTTTGTCGCCGAATTGTTTAATAGATAACAGATATTTTAAGTTTTTAAATCTGTTACCATAGTCTCTAGCTTTCTCAGCTTGGATTGTCAAAATTTTACATACGTCTTCACCGGGATTGAAAATATGTTTTTGTTTTTTGTTTTTTGTTGTTTTTTTTTATTCCGGTTAATTCGTGAGCCTTTTGATTAGTGGAGGGGGCATTTCTGGGGTTTTAACGGGGAAAGGACTGGGAGTGTGGCGGGGTGTATATGTTTGCCTAAATGGTCTGGGGTCTCTACTGAGAGGGATTGAGGATTGGGAAGGAGAGGCAGGTGAGGACTTCTCTCTAGAAAGATGGGTTGAGGGATGGGAAGAAAGTGGTGGGTCAGAGGATGTGGAGAGAATGGCCTTCATTGAAGAGGTGGACTTTGGCTGACTGGATGTAGAGGGCTGGGGAGACTGTGAACTGGAATTGGAAGGAAGTGATTTCTTCGTGTGAGAGGATTTTGTTTTCCTTTGCTAGTCTAGTTTTTGTTTAAGGACTTTAATTTTTTTCAGTCTTTTCGTAGCCGGGCTCGTATTTTCTTTGTAGATCTTGGATGTTCGGTATTGAGGCCGGGGCGTCGCCCTTACTGTTGATAGAGGGAGTGGGGCTGTAAGTGCCTTTTGTCCTAGGGCTTCAGCGGACTGAGGACCCGCTGTCTGACGCTTCCCTCTGGCTCTGCCAGCAACCTGCCATTCCCTCTCTCCCTCCTCCACAACTGGACTTGCAGTGGAAGAAGGCTCTTCGCGGAAAGCTCTTGGGGGAATGGTCCCGGAAGCTGGCATGCACATTACAGACGAGGCAGTTTTTAAAGACTCGGTCAGAGGGGGAGTTTGGTCGACTGAGGCCTGAGGACTTCTGGACAGGAAGAGGAGAGGTGACCAGTCTCAAACTGGTTTACAGCCGGTCACAATGACCGGCAGGTTCAGGCCACCAACATCCAGACAGTTGGGGATGGAGACGAAGGCCTTACGATCCAGCATAATGTAGAAGCTCCATCCCCAGTCAGGCTATCGCAGGAAGCACCCAGAATTTCGCCGTACTGGGACAAGAACGCCGCCAGGTGCTCCCGATAACCTGATGAGGGACCTCGTATACTGCCACGCTGATCCTTCTTCTTCTTTCATACTCAGTTCAGAGAATCAAATCTTTTGTGGCTTTTACGCAGTCTTCGGCAGTGGATAACAGCACATCCCACATAAAAAAGCCTTTACCCATAACGATACGAAGTGGCTTAAACCACAGGGACTCCAGTGTTTTCACCACTGTGTCTTTCGTCGAATGACAAATTTTGCGCGAACGCTTGTCGACGACAAAAACGGACACTTCATTTGTCAATCTTCTTTAGTTCGAATGGATCCTCCAAGAGCCCACCTTCTGCCACAAGGTGTGCATAACTCTTGGCACGCTCCAAGAAATCCGCACTATCAATATTGCATCTAGGTGGAGGCTTCCAACAAGAGGTCGATTCCCCAGCCCATGCATTCTCACTTGATTTGTTTTCTTCCTGGCCATTATTGGCTTCTACGTTTTGGCTCTTTTCTGCCTCCGTAGACTTAGTAGCTTTTTTTAAAGCATTCACAATTTCCTCATTCATTGGAACACTCGATAAGACTGGGTACTCCTCAGTGTCATCCTTATCCAGTGGGTGTTTTTTGACAGAAAATAAATGTTTCTTTACCGACCTTTTAAAGTCCACCATAATGAGTCTCTTCCTTTTAATAAGGAAGGACGGAATGTTGCTTTTTTTTCTCCACTTTATATAACAGGAAAGGAAGGGGAGGGGTGGTGAGAAACAATGGTCGCCTATAGGCGAGGGGAAAAAAACTGAAACAAAGTTCGCCTAGCAGTGAAACAAATTTAAAATGACAGTGACAAAATATGTTTAAAAAAAAGCACAAAATTAACAAGAAAAATGTGAACAATTGGTCACAAACAAAAAAATATGCACCAAATAGTTCAAAACAAATGTTATACAAAACAATGACCCAAATAAATTACACAAAATAAGAAAAACTATAAAGAAAATACTTTAAACAATTTTTTTTACACTAAAAATAAAAGTAAAAAGGACAAGTTACAGACATGAATACGAAACAATACATATTAAATGAACAAAAAAATAAGATGGCTGCTAAAAAATAAAGGCTTGCCAATAAACAAAAAAGGACAAGTTACAGACACGAATATGAAACAATACGTATTAACTAAACAAAAAAAAAATCAAGATGGCCACTAAAAAAATAAACCCTTGCCAATAAACAAATACAAAAAACAGACTTAATACACAATTAGAACAATTACGAAAACAGAAAAAAAATAGAACACTTAATGATTATTTAAAAGGAAAAGACAATAAAGAAAGAAATAATATGCAACAATTAACATGTAGTAAATGAACAAAAGAAAAAATAAAGTCTGACGACGAATAAACAGTTAAACTGTGGGAGCGGGGTATAGAAAATTAAAAAGTTAATTAAAAAAGAGATTTTAATGTAAAAACTAAAAATAAAATAAAAAAATAAAATGAAAATGTACTAAATTAAAAAAGAAAGGAAAAAAGTGAAAAAATCCAAAAGGTTTTCAAATAACAGACAACAAAAGAACATTAACGTACTTAACAGAATGGTGTTAGTCGAACAAACAAAAGAAATCCACATGCATCAGTAATGTGGTCTTGCCAAATCAAGCATGGACCAGAGCTGAACAAAACGACCAAACTCAATGATTAACTCTGGTGGCTGACTGTCTGAATTGAGTCAGCTGCAGGTAATTTATAAATTTCTTGTGTAGTGAAATCGGCTCAAAAGAGCTCAGAGGGAAATAGGATTTGGTTGGAATTTTGTTACACTTTAGTGCTTATTAACCAATAAAAAGATTGGATTTGCAAAAACAAGATGATGATTGGTTAAAGGCTTTTCAGAGAAGAATACAGTTTTCTGAAGGAGGTTAAAAGCTAATGTGGAAGATTCCACAATGGTACATGTTCAATATGTAAACAAAGAAAGTGTAGAAGATGCATACAAAAACTTGTGTTTCTGCTACAGATGTTGATTTCTTTTATATTGACTGTATTGAAACAAAGTTAAAGGTCTCTTGAGTATGCCTGTTTTTCTTTTTGGTTCTGAAATGCTTTTTGGGAAATAAGGATATGAATGGGTAAATCTGGTAGAGCTCAAGTCAGCTTTGGACTGTGTTGGGAAGACAAAACCTCTACTTCATGAGTTAAAACTCATCCGATGATGATGTTGGTAAATGGGAAAAGTTCAGTTGTCAGTGGACCAGGGAAACTAACATTCCCCAGTGGGAATGCTATTACTACATCGTTCACACCTTGAAGCCAAGAGAAGAAAAGGAAAGACCTGTCCTTTTTGGAAGAAAGGGAAAGATTGTCCTTTTCTGGTTATAAAATTACACATGACTAGAAACCCTTTTCAGTTTCTTTATAACTTATGTCATGTGAAAATTATTTTTTTTTTTTTATTCATTATTAATATTTTATTTATTGGTTTTATTTCATTTTCCCCACAGGTGTAATGTCCTTTTCGAAAGTGTCTTATATATATATATATATATATATATATATATATATATATATATATATATATATATATATATATATGAGAATATCACGTCAGGCATCACCAATATTTAGCGGACTCATGTTAGTTTGGGTAAAAAAGACTACACAAAACATGGAATTTAAACAAACAAAAATTGATAAATATATTAGCAAAACATGTTACAGAAGGATAAAGAAAGAACTTATGCTGAAGTTATGAACATTTCAATACAGTCTGTGCCTCTGAAGTACTTTCATTCTTTATGTCTATTAGAGCGAAAGGATACATGTCTTGTCAAAGTTAAAGGGAAAGGAAAGAAAAGCTTTTTAAATATCACACCACCTATGATTATCATCAGGAATGATTATTGATTGATTTGGTGTTTTTTTGTTTATTAATGCTTATGGGTTATTTAAAGCCAAAACATATTTCAGATTGTAGGAGGTTGCTTACTGTACCTGCTGTTCCTAAGTAGTCTCCATCCAAAGTAATGACCAGGCTCAACACTGTTTAATACATGTGTACATCTACAAATATTCAGATAGCCTTATCTTGTTTTTACTTGCATTTTTTTATAAAGCTGTTTACACATACATACATACTGGTATATTAATATTTTGTTTATCATATTTAATTCCTATATTTAATTTATTTATTATTTTTATTTATTTCACAGGTTTTTAAAAAGATAATATAACATATTCTTCACATATGTATGTACAGTGACTAACATAATGCAAAATTATCCTACCACATACACACTCAGTCACATGAACACACATTCTTACTCTTGTTCTTACACACAAACATATGAACACACACACAGAAAGATATACTAAGAGATTAGGTTTTAAAACTTAGCACAAAACGCCAGTTCTAAAAAACACTATATTTATCTAATCAGGATAAATGGTTGTGCCGTGAAAAATATGAAGAGAAAAATATTATTTGTTACTGTCTTTTTTGTTTTTTACTTGTAATTTTGATATTTGATTACTTTCTTTGTTTATTCTTGTGACACTGTACTTTAAATCTCGCTACCACTTCCCCACCACCCAAATTCTCCCAAAACAAAAATTGAACTTCCTCTAATTCCCATACCCTCCCATCATACTTTATATTTTCCTCTGCTATCAGCAGGCAAACTGGGGGTTCTGGTAGAAGTTTAGGAGGTACCAACTTATAAAGCAGAGAAAAAGCATTCTTCCTTCAATATTTGGCATGGCAGAGGAATTTGTTTCCAGTTAGTTTCCAAGGATTCTACCAGAGGATCCTAGCATAAAGAAAAAAGAGAAAAAGGAAAAAAAGAAAAAGAACAAAAACAAGAAAAAGAAAAGGTTAGACTGTCTAATAATCTATTACTATATTTCATGATCAGTAACTTTTAGCAGCTTCTGAATTTTTTTATTATGTTGTAGTGTCTATATCAAAGCTGTTTTTTTTTTTACTTCAAACTGTCTTGTGTATATCCATTTTTATTTAAAAGCCAAAAGTAATTTTAAATTATGTGTGCTAACATGTATACATTTGAATCATTTGAATAAATGAAAATAATTATGATTAAAATCTAAGGATACATACATACATACATATATGTATACACACACACACACACACACACATATCCACACAAATGAATCCTATAAATATGTGTAAATATACATATTGTATAAAAACAAAAATGGCAAAATTTGAAATTACCATTAAATAGTCTCCTTAATTTATGAAGTATATCTAATGATTTAATGTCTATGTACATGTCTGTTTTACCATGCTAGAAAAACTCAAATTACCATAGAAATAGCTTTCATAATTGACGTATTTATAATAAATGTATAAGGAAAGAGCATTTAATAAGTCATCAAAACATCATTAA
Source organism: Acanthosepion esculentum (assembly GCA_964036315.1). Taxonomy (NCBI): domain Eukaryota; kingdom Metazoa; phylum Mollusca; class Cephalopoda; order Sepiida; family Sepiidae; genus Acanthosepion; species Acanthosepion esculentum. The sequence continues at coordinate 49,796,163 of OZ038492.1, read as the reverse complement.
AATTCATTTTATACTAACAATGACTTATCTAGCAATAAATAATTTCTGATGAATTTCCATTCTAAATAATATGTAATGCATATCTATATTTCTGAACTATTTACTTATTATTTGTAAATAATCTACAATAAATTACAATGACAAAACTTTTAAATTAATACTTGCCATGAATTATTTACATTTTAATGTCATGTATGTGTTGCTGCAAAAAAACAGTGATGCTACCAATAAGTCTTCATTAGACTAAAATTGGGGGTCAGTCAAATACATACATGCATACATATTTCTAAAGAATTAATGGATTTATATTTATAATCCAACATTTTTATTACGTCAAAATCCACTAAAAATAACATTTGAAATAATATATATATATTGTAAACAATCTTAATAAATCAATCTAAGGAACTTTAAACATAATGCTGTTATAAAAAAGAGAAAATGTTTAACAGAATAATATGAAAAAATAAGCAAATTGAAGAATATCATTAAATCTCCACATCGTTGAATATCTTGCTTCACTCCTAACAGCTTAAGCCACATAAATGCATTTTGACCCACCATTCAAATATTAGTCAGTTCTTTTCAAAACTTTTCTCTCTTATATAGTTTTTCTAATTTTTCCTTTTTTTAAAAATTACTGTTTCATGGAATTTCAAAATGTTATCTCTTTTCTTATATACCCATAGGTATTTGTTTTAAAAGGATTTTTGTGGGAGAAGAGAAGAGGACTTCAAATCTTATATCCCATGTACTATGAATAACACAAACAAATAAAACACAAGACTTACTCCAGTGTGAAATCTGAAAGAAATTTACATTTATTAAATGACATAAAAATCATAATAGCATCTTCTTTTTCATTTAAGTTCAGCTCCCAGTACCAGCTAACATTTTCCTTATGAATGCCAAAATCTTACTGGTCAATTAAACTTCTTAAATCATCACAAATCAGCTTCAAAATTGAATCAAAAATTGAAAATTATAGGTGTAAAAATCACAAAATGTATCTTTAAACTATGCCCATTTGCAAAATTTATTTAGGCAGCTTTTCAGACCATAAGACCTGGGCTTCTTTTTTTACAAATTTTTGAAAACCAAATTCTATCATTTTATTATTTAAAGAATATTTGTTAGTAATTTTTTCTATTAATAAATGTTATTTTTAAACTCTTCTTTCAGAAGAAAATGTAATAGGCCAACCTATTGTATTATTATTTTTATTTACTCTTTAATTAATATTATATAATATTACATTTCTTTTTTATTATATAAAGTTTTAGTTTCAATGGACCAACAAATTTGCATTTCTAGAATAATATTTTAAGTAATCTAATCAAAATACCTAAAATTCAATGAAATATTAGATTACTATAAAAATATAGGAAAATATTTTATTTTCCTATATTTTTATGATTACTGAGTAGTTAAAAAATTATATAAAAAGTTATTTACATTGTATTCATCAAGTAATTTTACAGTTATGTACCCTTTACTTATCAATAAACGTTACCAAATTTACCAAATATTATCAATAATCTGTCTCATAAAGACACCCATTTAATTTGTCTTACTTACAAAGACGCTAATTGAGGAAATGTTAAAAATTATCAATAAATTTTAAATTTACCATAGTTACCATTCTTATTTTCTGATAATGTCATGTATGGACGTCCGTATTTACAAAATTTGGCACATTTATAAACACACAAAAAAATTCAAAATTCTTTTTAAAATACTGGGATTGCTGTATTGTAGTAAGCTTTCCCATTAATGATTAGTAAATATAGTTTTTACTTTAAAAACAATATCACCTAACTACTACAAATTAATACTGAATTTTAACAGATTTAAAACTTTATAAATTATTATAATTTTAAAAATGTGAAAACAATTCTTGTAAATATTCATTATTCACTGAAAACATTTTTTAAGAAAATAGTGTTCATAATATATCTTAATCATAAAAAATTTAGAAGCTTTTCTAATTAAATAATATCTTAGTTTTATTGCATGATTTATTTTATGATTCAGAGCAAATTTTCTTTTTGAGAAAAAAATTGATGATTTAAATTCTTCAAAGATTTGTTATAACTAATTAAGCACTACAAAAATGAATTTCTTCAAATTTCATAAAATTAAATAAGTGTGTGTGTGTGGGGATGTAACAGATGTAAACAAAATATATTTTTACCAATAAAAAATAAATATTTCTAAAATAATTTAATTCATTTTTGAATAAATCCTAAAAGTTTCATTAAAATCCAACAATTATCTGATTTTTGCAAGCATTTCCAAATCAATCTGTTTTGCACTACAAAAAGACTCAAATTTCCCATATTAATTTATGGACTCTTGTTGATGCAAGAAAAACAAAGTTTTAAAGAATTTTGAAGGTTCTAAAGAAGATTCAAAAGTATAATTTAATAATCAGAAATTCCTTTGGGTTTTCCTCTTCATAATAACAAAAATTTTGATGATAAAACTTTGATTTTATTAAGTTTTGGGCTTGTTTACAATCATGTTTGCTCATATTTTAATGAATCTTTGGATGTACCTAATTAACTCATTCAAGGTACCTGCAGTTTTCTCTGGATCATTAATATTAAAAAGAAGTAATTAATACTTTAAAAAAATAACATGGAATCAAATATTTTATCCATCTTAGCAAAGTTTTTTTTCGCCTCTTGTATAAAGTGAAAAGCGAAAGATAGCTTCTAGCATTTTGGCTTTAAGTCCTTCTTTATCATTTTGACAGATAACAGTTTGTACTTTGTATTATTACAAGGCTATTCACTCATGCTGAATTAAAATTAACATTTAACCTATTCATTTCTTACTTTATATTCTCTAACTGGCCATATTGATTTAGTATTCTCACATTGCATGTCCTGAGAACTATTTTTTTATGTGAATAGTCAATGGATAACAGTCCATTTACACCTGTCGCTTTTGTCTGCCCTTACTGCATGAGGGATCAATTCTAAGGACTCCCTTTACACCATTTTGCTATATTGTACAATTTTTTCTTGATCAGACAATACATGTATGCCTACATTACTGACCATGTGTTGAATTTTCCTTCATGTTGTTATGTTTATATTACCTGAAAAGTACTACTTCAAGTTCACTTGCTAATTCTCTGTGGTAAGAGATTACTCACTGCATATGGACAACATTAATAATACTATATATGAAAGAATGACAAATAATGTTCTCCCAAAAAAAGTTTACAACTAGCATGTGTGATAAAACTTTGAATCTGGTAATGTAATAGTTTGGTAATTTAAATATTACTATACGTCTTTTTAATTGGTACTGTTTAAATAAAAACGGAAAAAAAAAGAAAAGAAAAATGAACCACTGGAAAAAAGTTTGACATTGCATGAAAAGTGTCCTTTAGAGCCATAGCCTTATCTTATCAATGTTAGTTATACATTTTGATAATTAAAAAAAATAACAATAGCAGCATAGAACCTGCAATTAGGATTAATTAATTTAAAATACAAAGTCTTGAATTAATAACAATTTGTATTATCAAAGATTGAAAAGTGAAAATGTTTTGTAACAGAGAAAATCTCAAAATGAAAGAAAAGAAAAAATGCAAACTACTGTCTGAACCAGTGTTTTAGTCTTCTTAGCCACAATACAATTGAGCCAATGGTGGTTTCTCCTAAAATGGGAACAAAGGTTTGCACCAGGCTAGAAAGCACATTTTCTTTTTTAAGTATCATACAGTTAAAAAAAAAATGTCTACTGAAACATGGGATTCACAAAATAATGTTTAGAGTAGTAAGAAATAATCTTAGATTGATTCCTTAGGTACTGCTACAGACTTTCTAAGAAAAACCTAAAAACGCATTTTAAATAATTTAAATGCCTTCTTTGAGCCTGAATTTTGGTTGTATTTGAAAGATAATTGCCTAAAGCTAATCTGAATAAAAGAAAAATAAATTTCTGTATATAAATGAACTTTTTAGGCATTTTTACAGCATTGCTACTTTTTCGCATTATTAAGCCGGCAGGGTATAAGAAAAATATAAACAACAATTTTTAAAATTCTCTTTAAAATCTGTCAGGTTACCTCCTCCTAATTTTTTAAACTGCTACTAGGGGACACTCTTAGGACTATAAATACTTTACAATAATTTTTTATCACTGACCCTTCTCACTTTATCTGCTTATTCATCAACATGCAACCTATCGTGGAGAACACGTTCCCTTTTGGGAAATGCAAGAACAATATATATATATACACATACACATGTATGCATGCACATTCACTCACTACACATACTTTGGACCATTAGATTTTCACATTCATTTGACACACACATTTTTGTCTTTATCACTTGTAACCCTTTAATACATTATCATTTGTTTGTACATATATATTGATATATTGGTTCTTGTCATTTCTTTTCATTTATTTATGTGGACTCACATCCTGAGTCTGCCATGTTTGTTGTGGGCATTTCAGGAGACACATGTTTATCTCTCAATATATACACCAGACTGCAACAAATCCAGTATTTGCCCTTGATTTGTGTTTTGAAGTCTTTTAGTGAATTTAAGGATTAATTAACTGGATTTTCTAAAATTAATTCTTTCTTTTAACGTAAAACAGAATGAAAATAACATCTTTTTCTTGCATGGTAGCCTTTGAGGTCAATAGTAATAAAAATATTAACTAAAAAAAATCATGTGTTCCAGTCTAGATAAAACCCCACTGCAGCAATACCAGAGCCATACTTTCTGGATGGGCAGGCGGGGATTTTTAAATAAATATTTTTTAAATAAAGTTTTTAGAAGAAACAGCCAAGACAATGAGGGGACAAAGGCAGAGGTTTAAAAATAATAAACATTGATTTTTATTTATCCAAAATGGTTTCCTTCAGGGGAAGTTGATTTGGCTGTATTGGTGAAACAAGCGTAGAGTTGATCAGCGGCGGTAGCTGGTCAACTGCCGGATTGGAGAATTGTCAGCAGCAGTAGCTGGTTGATTGATGATGCACAAAATTCATCGGGTCAGTTAGGACAAGTCCCTAAACAGGGCCGAGTCAGTGTAGTGATATGACTTCCAGGGTGGATCAACCATGTAGATGGGATCGCACCAAAGGGTAGCACTTGACGAAGGCAAAATCCCTAAACAGGGCCGAGTCAGAGTAGTGATACGACTTCCAGGGCGGATCAACTGCGGAGACAGCATCGCGCCAAAGTGTAGCACTTAACAAAGGCAAAATCCCTAAACAGGGCTGACTCAGAGTAATGATACGACTTCTAGGGCAGATCAACCACAGAGGTGGAATCGTGCCAAAGTGTAGCACTTGACGAAGCTGGAGTCAGAGAGGCGATACGTCTTCCAGGGTGGATCAACCGCGGAAACAGGATCATGCCGAAGAGTATTCTCTTGACGAAGCACTGGAAGCTCACAAAGGTAGCGTACTACACTTTGATCCATGCCACCCGGCCGTGCAGCTGATATTTATTATTTAAAAATAAATAATTGTGGCACAAGGCCGAAAAAGGGGGGGAGGGGCTGAGGCTGGTCATCTCTAATTACCTTATACCTAGCTAATCCGATTCACTATCCATTCACTCATTACAATTTCCACATTCACCATAAAAACTCGTCCGTCACCAATCGATCTTCCATATACAATAATACCACATTCTCTCAAGGGGAACTTACAAAACTACAAAATGCCATAAAAATTTAATCATAATAAATTATTATATTTAAAAATCTAATCATGATGAATGAGAGGGGAGGGATATGAACCCAATAACAAACTAAATGTAAACACAAAGTAAACTAAACATAACTGATGTTAGTAAGGCCCGTCCAACCCTCAAAATGGAGAGGCCACTGTATTCTGCCCACTGGACACAATCAAGAGGCTCTCTCGCTAAGGGAGTGGAAAAGGAGAAAATATAGACAGACATGAGAAATATAAAAGCTGACCCAGTCGATATAAAAGGGGGCCAAAACAAACTGGGGAGGTTGGGAATCTCAAATTGGATCATAACCAAAGATGTAGCCGGGAACAGGCCAGGAACAACACTTATTCACAATAACTAGGTACACAAAAGCTTGTCTAACCTAACCAAGGGGGAGGGCTCCACATAAAACCACCCCAAAGTAACTTAGGTTGACCTAAAAAAGAAAATCAAGGCTAGCCCCGTTCACACGAACCAAGCTCACCTCAGTTACACACCTTTTGCTGAAGTGTCGAATGCAAGCGTTTTCTATCAGTTCTAATCGTCATCTTGAACTGATGTCAGTACGCCTTGACAATCATTCCTCGATCCAGTGACCTTTCACGGCCTAGGAGGGTCTTCTATCAGTATTTAGTGGAGGGGACCGAAAGGATACTCTTTGCCATCTGGCCGAGCAGCTGGGGTTTGGACGAAAAAAGGGGCTAACAATATGTGGAAAGACTTGTTCAAGTACTTCCTGGCTAGAGGGAGTAGAAAACCGTAGATATAAATTTACTCCCGATGTTCAATGTTTGGGAATCCGATGCTCACGAGGTATGGTTTTGAACCCAACTATATTGGGCCAGTCGTCCAATTTCTCGCATGCTGCTGGACTAATCTGCAAGATTAGAGGTTGTGAAGGTCAAGGTCGTTTTTCTAAGGAGTGGCTAATTGCAGCCGTGACAAAGTATAGCCTGATTTCTTTGTAATTTTTCTTAAAAAACTTTATTCCTTCAAAATTTGCAACAAATAACAATTAATACAACTATATTACATTTTGTTTTAAAAAAACTAAACGAGAAGTAGCCCCTCCTTTCCTTTTTACAAAAAAAAGCCCTTTAAAAACATTTTTTGACTAAGAAGTCTTCACACGAAGAATTATTTGATTCACCTTCTAAGAAATCCTTAGCAGTCAGTAACCAGATTCATGTTAGTGCATATGAAATTAGAAAAGTTGTCAGAATTAATTTTATGTGATATTTGCATGAAACAAATGTCTACACTTCACGTAAAGGGTGCCAGAATGATACACTGTTGTGCTCGTGAAGTTGAGTGTGTGTGTAAAGTACTACTATTGCCTGTATTGTCTTCTTCTGATATCAAATGTCATAGTGACGTAGTTTTCTGTGCCAAACTAAACATATAGCAATCTTCTTTTTTTTTTTCTTACTTAAAAAAAGCTAATCCGTATGGGAAAAAAAATTCTGTATAAAGTTTTTAGAAGACATACATTGAACATTCTCATCTGGATTTTATAAAGTAAAACTAACGCTTTTTTTACTTTTAATTTTGTAAAGCAAAAGATATGATTTTGTTTTCAAGATAATAACGTTTATTTACACACGGTGGCTTAAGATGTTAACAACAATTGTTTTCTTATGCTGTCAGCAAAAAAAAAAAAAGAAATACGGAATACTAGCAGTGCAATAATTAAGAAATTGGTATTTTTTAAAGATAAATTATCTTTCACCTCATAGTTTAAGTTAAGATTAGCATTTTTTATTCTATACACTTTTATGAAACTTAGAATGAATAATATTTTTACTACATTAAACGTATAAAAAAGAAATTAATTAAAAACTACTTAAAAATGATACTTCTGAGTTTGATTCATTGCTTTCATTATTTTTTCTTATTTTCTTACCTGTTTTATGTCATAAGATATTTAACTGCACCCAATGAGGTTTTTATAATTATACTGATTTAAAAATTTATTAAACTAAAGAAAGTGCTAAAACAAATGGTGGCGGGGCTAATAAAACTCAATACTGAATCAGATATTTTTTCCAATTTGAACATTCATACAAAAAGTAATCTAACAGCTGTGAAAATTTGTCAAACTTAGTTAATGTATCTAGAACTCTGCACTCTACTCAAGTCTGTTCTATCTGCTTCAGATGTTTATTTTGGTATGTATCAACTAAATTAAACTTGGAAATAAGTTTTACATTCAGAAGCATGTTAGTACCTTTCTTACTACCTGAATTTGGTGATTTGTGTATTGCAATTCCAACTCCATGTTATCTTTTCTCCTTGTGGCCAGTCCCAAATAAATTATACTCCAAATGTGCAATGGAGTTACTTCCAAATCAATGGATCTTTTGCATACAGACCACATCAAGGTTTGCTTTCTAAAAGAAAGTGCACGCTGAAATAATATGATCCTGACTGGATCTTGATTAAGGACAGATAAAAGGTTTTTTTAAAAATCAGTGAGAATCCCTATATGGTTAAGTACAAGTGTCTTAATTTTTTTTTCACTATTTGATACATGTAAGAAGAAAATGAAAATAAATTTAATTCTAGAGTATTATAAAATAATTACATTATTAGTTTATTCAGTATACATTTACACTCAATTAATGAATTTAATATTGGAATTAAGTTATTCCTCTAAAAAGGTTTGTTGACAAATTTTTACATTTTTAATTTTCATTTTTCATACTTTAAATTATAGCAGTATTTTTTATTTTGACCAGTTCTTTGGTAATTTTAATTTTTATTGGCATGTACAGATATACACATGCATGCAGAAATAATAGTAAGATTACCTGTCGCACAAAAAATACTTCAAGTTTGTTAGGACAGATAGGTCCAAAAAGGTCAGTGTGAATGTTCAGTCTTCTGAAGCCTGTAACATCAATTTAGTGTTTGACAACATCCACCCCTCAGTTCTTCCTTCTTTCTGCTTTTTATTTGCCTAGAAAAATTCTCAGATTATTAGTAAACATCTGTGCAGATAATACCACAGTTTATGGAAGCACCTCCAAAAATCAAGAGATCTGAGCCTGGCAGTTGATATCTCTTCTGACTTAGCTCAGGCAGCTCAATGAGGAAAAAACTAGTTTGTAACTTTCAGAACCTCAAAAACCAAGCTAGTATCATTTCATAACCACTGTTCAAACACAGAGTTTTCTCCAGTCATGATAAATGTTTGATCTCTCAATGAAGTTCATTGCTTCGAACATTTATTGGGACTAAAGTTCACTCACTAAAGACCTCAAGTGGAACTCATATATATGACCCATTGCTAAAGATGCTAGCAAAATGGTTGTGTAGTGTATTGATAAATAGGATTGTACCTAAAGAGAAAAAATAAAAGAGAAAGTTACTTACCAAGACAAAGGGCATGTGTGTTCTGTACAATTTACCGAAGACAAAATAACCAAAATAGAGTCATGTCAGTTGCAGCTGTGGCCATAAATGCTTCTCAGATATGCTAATATTGTTTGTCCTCTCCAACTGTTGGCCAATGAAATAAAAGTGGTTGGTGTTCTTGAATTAGAAGAGTTGTTTTTATTTTGCTACCTCGTTCATCGGCCTATGTATAACTGTTGGCTTGTGCATTGGATTTCTGACCATTTACGTGTATTGGGATTTTCAACATTGGACTTGCGATTCATGATTTTGATATTTTTTCTGTACCCGGATGTTCAAGTTTGAACTTGTGATTTGTATATTTTTTTGTGGAATTGAGCTGCCATATTAATTTTTGAGCACATATGTTAAGTGGAAGAGATATAAAGTGTATGATAGACTAATAGGCAGAAGAAGACTATTAATCACATGTCATAGAACAATACAATATAACTGTACTCACTGTACCATTCCAGAAAGTACTTGACACCTTCTATTCTACTTTATCATTACAAGAGTCAGATTAAACATAAAAGGGATTAATTATTGTTGCTATATCTTGGGATGGAGACACCCAATCCTCACTTTCCAAACTTAATAGAGCCAAAAATCATTTACATGTTCTTGTGAAAGATAAAATATTTTCCACTCTGCAGCCCCTTCCCCATAGATGCAATGTCACTAGCCTGTGGCTAACCTATTGCTCTTTCTACCACAAATAGACAAGCTCCATTCTTTCGTTCCACCAATTGAAACCTTTACAGCTAAGACCTACCATGATACATTTATAGAGTTGAACCACCCACACTCTCTCTATATTCCAATATTAAGGAGGATAAGTGAAACTTTCAAAACCTTGCTTAGCTAATAAGTTTACTGGATCAAGTAAATTCTTATTCAACAATATGCTTTTGATCCATGCTATTATTATTTAATTATGCTTAGTATACTGACCATCTTTTATCCGCTTCACTGCTTTGGGGAACAGACTCCTACATGAATGCTTCCCCAAGTGCTACAATCTTGACCTCTTCAAGTCAAGGCTTAATTGTTACCTATCCTCCATATCCACATAATCCTTGTTCCTACTCTTACATTCATATCATGCACCACATTAAGTAATTTTCTACCGTGAGCATCTCTTGAATATTGTATTGGAGGAAGCACTAGTAAAATAAATAATCTACAACTAGACAGTCCTCAGAATTTTAGACAACATTTAGAACAAAGAAAACATTTAAAATATGAAAAATACACACATTTCTATCACTGATTTAAATTTAAAATGTCATAAATTTGACTTTACACCAAGTCTGAAAATATTTATTGTATAACATCCAGGGTAATAGTTATAAACAAGCAACAGCTATAAACTATGATTTTACAGTAAATGTGTCAGAATGTTTATTGTTTCCATTAACTGTTTTTTATTTACTCATTCTTTGCTTGCTTGCTTGCTTAAAAATACAAACAGCCATAAATTATTCTTAGGATTGCAACTTAATTCAAACTAACATGTATATGCATATTTATAAGTGTGTATGTGTCTGCACACATGTACATATGTAAAAGTAATTATCATTATTTTCCAGAATTTATGGTTCTGTGAAGTTTAAAGGGTGTGTGTTAGCATGTTCATGTTCACATATAAACAGTTAATGAAGGAGCAACAAAAACTTGGGTTTATACTATGGGCCATTTATTCTTTGGAAATGGTAGCAAAACAAAGTTCTCAATGTTTCTTGGATATGTCTGTTTTCTTTTTCTGGTCCAGATGGATAAACATTGTAATAATGCCTGAATTCAAGTCAACCTTGCAACATGATGGAATGACCAAAGAAAAGTTGTACATACTTCATCAGTGAAGGTTTAAGCATGGTTATAATGGTCAAGCTCAAGTCAGCCTTGTGCTGAGTTGGAATGACCAAAGTCAATTTTGGGCACAAACATGCGAACGCTATGTGTTGGAAAATGGAAAGAGAGTTCAGTTATCAGTTGACCAGAGAAAAAGATTTCAAACAGGGACATCTTCATCCATGTTCTGATACATCATGGAACAAGGGAGAGAAAGAGAGAGAAGAAGAAAATGTTTGTCTTTTTAAACAGAACCACGTAATGGATCTTTGGCAAAGCCAAGTGGAGTAATAAAATTTCCAGTTCCTTTATTACTAGCATCATGGGAAAATGTATTTCTTTTTCTTTTTTTATTCATTATTATTATTTTATTTATTGATTTTATTTCATTTTTCCACAGTTCCAAAACCTTGCTTAGCTAATAAGTTTGCTGGATCAAATAAATTCTTATTCAAAAATATACTTTTGATCCACCATTCTATCATTATTTGATTATGTTTAGTATATTGACCATCTTTCATCAGCTCAATCTCATCTTTTACTGTTTCCAGAGAATTTCAGACAAATGAATGCCATACATATTACAGAGGCTAGCAAGAATACCTGGCACTGTCCAAGGAAAATAACTTAGAAGTTCAAAAGCTTTTGACAGAGTTTGGATCAATTTTTTGAACTGATCCAACCTTTCCTATTGAATTGTGAAATCAAAGTAATCTTCCAGTTGCTTTCGTACTAATGCAGGTGTTCCCTAGGGCTTTATCATTGGTCCTACTTTGTTTTTGATTTTGATTAATGACCTTCCCAATGACATCAGTTCTCAACTTGGTATCTATGCTGATGACACAACCATTTATTCCTGTCTTGATAATAAGTCTGATCAGTTTGATAATGTCAAAATGGCAGCTGAAATCCAATGACCTTCAATCTGTTGTTAACTGGGGCAAAGGGTGGCTTGTTAATTTTGATGCTTCCAAAACTGCACTCTGTTAATCATTTGAGAGAACCTTCTCTGCCTTCCATCAGCATGGCTGATGATGACCTCCAGAAGAGTGACTCACTGCACCTTCTTGGGCTAACTTTCTTAGCTGACATGAAGTGGAAAGACTGTATTAAATCCATTGCTAGGTCAGCTGCTAGGAAGGTTGGTTCACTGTGTTGTGCTAGATGGTTTTTCTCCACTGTCTATCTTACATATCTATGTCTACTATTTATCCATGCTTAGAATATTGCTGCCACATATAGTCTGGTATTCCTGCTATCTATTAAGAGCTCCTTAAAATCCAAAGGAGAATCAGCAATATTATTGGCCCCAATCTGGCGTCTCAGCTTCAGTCACTTTCCCACTGCCATAAAGTTGCCTCCCTTTGCCTTTTCTATAAATACTTTCATGTTAACTGTTTGGATGAGCTCTTCGCTATGGTGCCCAGACTCTTCAAATTTAAGTGCAGTACTAGAATGATGATATCTCACCAATTTACAGTTTAGCTGGTTAGATGTAACTGTAAATTCTATGCTAATTTTATTTCTTTTCTCACACTTCCTGCTTGTAGAACTCTCTTTCGTCTCCATACTTTCCAGACGATTTTAATCTGCAAAAATTTAAATGCAATGTTAATCGCTATCTACTGCCCTCCTGGTTACTCATCCTCTGTTATAACTCCTTGGCAATGTTCCTGTTTCTAACTCTTCCACACCCAGTAACCCCTTGCTTCTTGGTGGCTTTACTACCCTGCTTGAGGTGAACTAGATTAAATATATATATATATATATAACAACAGAAGAAAAAACATGTTCTTTAATTTTCTTCTTCTTACACAACAAATAATAAATGGGAAAAAGATCATTTACATTATTTGAGTAATAATTGGCCATGGTTAAATGTAAATGGCAGAACTGCCCAACAAATAGAATTGACAAAGTTTACAATAAGCAATAACAAGAAAAGAAAAGAACAGGGTAAAAAATAATATTAAGCAAGCTAACAGTATATGCAAGACAAAGCAACAGTAATAAGGCAAATAGTTCATAAACTAAAAATTTATATTGACACACAAGAGCAGATCTTGTATAAATTAACTATTTATAGCAGATTTCAGAGATTTTATAGGGTTATAGGGCATTAATTGATTTTTCTCTTAACTATGCCTGTACATAGTAATCCAACAGATTTAGATCTGGAGAGCAAGGAGATCATATATTTGAGGTGATGCAATTGTGGATATTGTAACTCATGCATTCTTGGATCATCTTGATCTTATGAGATGGCATAGAGTCTTGTTGGTACATGTACAGTCTTCCTTTGCTCATGCTCTCTATTCAAAGGTAGAGGTAGTGCCTAAGCCTTGAGGAAAGAAGTGAGGAGGCATGACATCTCCCCAATGCTCACAACTCCCAGAACCATCACAGTTGATGAAAATTTGTGTGTATGACCATTGGAATATAAATAGGGTCTATGCATTACCATGTCATTCCTTTGGTTGACCTTTTGGTCCTGGACAAAGTTTTTCTCATCAGAGAAAAACCAAAGCATTTCAGTCTCTTAATGTTTCAACTTATTCAACAAGTGCTTTGTGCAGATCAGGTAGTTATCTTTTGTCTTTGCAGACATGGATTAGCCTCTGTGCATCACATAGAACTTGTATTGAAGGTCCTTATGCAGAATTCTTCTGATATAATGTCTTGAAACTTACAGCTCTATAGTAATGGCATTAATTGACTTTCTGGAGTTCTTATCAATAATTTTATGCACCTTTCATACAAAGGTGAGTGTTCTGATGGTATTAGGACCCTTAGCAGATGTTTTACATTTGGCTACTGTTATTCAATCCCTGTCATGGCATCCAACTCTTTGTGAACGTTGAAAACAAACAACCATCCAACTTTCAGGAAGCAAGCAATCTCCAGATCACTATGCACTGCCTCTACAAATTAGGTCATTATCCCACAGGAGAATAAGATGCTGTAATTTTGGAACCTTGAATTTAATATATAGGCTCTGATGGGGTCCCATTCTATACTCAGCCTATTGAGGAAGTCAACAATTTCTGGTATGTATGTTGATTCTTTAAATTGTCTCTCTCGCTCTCTCTCTCTCTCTCTCTCTCTCTCTCTCTCTCTCTCTCTCTCTCTCTCTCTCTCTCTCTCTTTCATTATTGTGATTAGTAACAACAACAAAAACAGATCTTAGTTATCTTCTAGCATTGACAGAATAATGAGAAGAGTCTATCCCCTTGGAGTGAATAAAAAATTTACTTCAAAATTCAAAGAACATTATCAGATATGAAAGTTATCTGAAGAAGGATAAAACTTTAAATGATGATTTAATCCATTCTTATAAGTTCTACTCACACAGAAATTAAAAATATCAGTTTGCCATGCTAATGTACAAGCATAGAATATCAGTAAGCAATCTGATTTTATCTAGCCTTTGATCTCAAATATATTATTACCATACCCATTCATCAACTCATCAAGTTAATTCCAATTTCCAATCTTCAATTCACCCTCAAATTTTTGTCATAATTGTCTCATTTTTTTAATTGATTCTAATATTGATGAAGGAAGAAAAGGAGCAACATTTTCAACATATTATGATGCAGGAGAGAGCCAACATACTGAAATATCCAAATTAAGTATTGAAAATTATTGAGTTACATTCTCATTTATTTTTGTCTGCCAACTGGACACTAGTTGGGCTTTCCTATCCATGCTTACTTCTGGCACTCTTGCTTTTACTTATTCCTGATTACCACAGACTTTTACTTCTGACATTCCCAACCTTGCTACTTCCAGCTACCTCAGACCCTTGCATCCGGCATTCACAGCCTTTGCTACTTCCAGCTACCATGGACTCTTCTGTCATCTTACTTCCGGCATTCCTAGCCTTTACTACTTTTGGCTACCATGGACCCTTATCTTCTGGTATTCCTGGTCTTCATTACTTCTGGCCTTTATCTCAACCTAACTCACTTGGTTGAGCTGCATTAATGGACCTGCTCACAACAGCCCTGAACTTCCAGCTACACTATGGTCCCGGTTTTCCTGTCAACTTAATTCACCTGGTTTAGGAAATTGCTGCATGCAAATTGTCCAGACTCAAACAACCTACTTCATACACTTCAGTTAAAATAATAGATTTGACTAGCAACTATGCAACACCAGCAGCAGACATTGGATTTGACCAGCAATGATACAATGTCAGCACTGGACATTTAAATGGAACTTTCTTCTTTTTGGCTATATCATCCAGACTTCAAATAACCAATTCCATACACTTTGGTTAAAATACTATGGAAGGATCATTCATTGGACTTGATCAGCAACTATACAATTCCAGGACTGGACATTGGATTTGACCAGCAACTATGCAATGCCAGCAATGAACATTGGATTTGACCAGCAACTACACAATACCAGCACTGGATATTGAATTGACCAGCAACTATACAACACCAACATTAAATTGAACTTTCTTCTCTTTGGCTATACCGTCCAGACTTCAAATAACCTATTCCATACACTGCGGTTAAAATACTATGGAAGGTTCATTACTGGACTTAACCAGCAACTATTCAACACTTTCACTGGACATTTGAACTTAACTTTCAAACTGTGGACTTATATGCTATTTTAACCTACAAGGACTCTGGTCTGTAGTCTAAATAAATTTTGTATTAATTTTAAATATCCTCATTCTCTTGCCCAATTTTGTTCTACATGTCAGATTTCACATCTTTATTTTTAAAATGTTAGTGGGCCTCTTGTGATCTCTATGCCTTATTGAGGTGAACAGGCCATGTTATATTGTACTCAAAATCAGGGGGTCCACTACAAGAGTTTAGATCTGACAAGGCTATTTAAGAACATGACTAGTTCTCAGGTTAATATTTTCATTTTGTAGCATCTTGCAGTATTGGACAAAAGTAACTTTAGCTCAATAAATTTCTGTTTTGGAAAGGTATATCATAAGGTCTACTTCTTAGAACACTTAGTAAAGAATGTTGATTATTTTTATACCAACTATGAATACCTATGCCAATAGCATAGCCCCCCCATCATCAGTACAATGGCCTTTAGAGAGAAAACTAGAACACAGTTTTCTATTAGATTTATTTGGGACATGGTATGGAATGATCTAGGCCTATTACTTCATATTTGTACTTGTCCACATGCAAAGCATAGTCTTGGAAATGATTAAACAGTTTGGGAACTCTCATTTCCTCTTTGTCATACTCATGTAGTTATTAAAAAGCTATGATATTGTGTCAGGATAACACTAGATTTCTTTGGTACAATTGTTATTGCTTAGGTGGAAAATCATAATCCATGTTCATCTTTGGATGACCATTTATTCTATTCTTTACAGAATTCTCTCTTTATGAAAAAGATATAAAGTTTTCTGAGGATGAGATCATAAAGTTGCTTGTATGATAGCAGACATAGTAGGATGAAATGGTAAGTACATTGCTCATTAATATTAATGTCAAAAATAAAAATAAATTGTAAAACCAAACCAACTTTTAGGCTACTAATTAAGTTTATATGGATTTTCTGATTCTTTTGTTTTAATATTTCTTATAAAATACCACTTTGACAATTGGATAGTGTTGAGAGCCTTTTGTTAATAATTAAAAAGGTTTCTCTTTTTATCTGAAATGCACTTGGTTCATGTTGAAAATGAAATAAATACTTTTACAAAATTAAGTTTTATTAAGAGATTATCTTTGATTGGTTTGAAGAAAAATATTTTATTATATTTTAATTTTAATTACTGATTTTTTCTGTCTGAAATTCTGGGATGAGAAGTTATCATTATTTATACTATTTACATTTGGATAGCCACACGGCTGAAGAAAGGGATTGGCTGATACCTACAACATGAATAATAAGTATAACATTTGCATTACAATAATTAATAGAACAATTCATAATAATAAATGCAGAAACTATCTCTTTAAAAATGATAATTTCTTATCAATAGATTTTGGTTTTGTTTTTACATTATGCCCTCTTTTTTTTTCCTGATGTCTCTAAATGATGAAAATGAAATACCTGAATATAAAAGAAATAATTTCAAGAAATTTGTGTGTATATGTGTCTGTGTGAGAGAGAGAAAGAAGAGAGATAAACCTTGCTTTCATCTTAGTTTTTTAATTAAAGAAAGAGAACAAGGAAGGTAAGACAAGTGAGACAAGTGAGAAGTAACTACTTATCTGACACCTGTGACCAGTGACAGGCCACAAATCAGACCTCCTCTTAACTCCAGCAGCATTTTATCTTAGCATGTCCATTTCTCCAACTCTTTTTGCCACATCTTTCTAAACTCCCAACCAAGTGTTGGTCTTTTCATACTTATGAAGTTCATCTGTCCTACTTATCTCAGGGGTGAATGAGTAGGGGAATTCAAAAAAAAAAAAATGAATGGAATAGGGATGGGTGGGTAATATAAACACATGTCTTAGATGTAAACTTGTGCAGACTGGTTAAATTTATTCAAAGTGATCACAACTTGGAGATAATTTTCTTAACATTAACTTAAAAAAATGTTCACCATCATTTCAATTTAAGACATTTCAAATGGTCAATTTGATTCTTTTTTGTTTTTTAAATTTATTTATCTCGTTTTTCCATTTTATCTCTCAAAACTTTCTGTAGTCTTCACATAAGTTACTCTTTACTTATTTGTCTGCCACTATTATAATTTACTTTTCTTCTACAATTTCTTAGTTATCTTCAGTTTCATTCCACTTTTTACATTTCAATCTCTTTCTGTAATTCTCTTTAATTAGTCATTTCAACATAAAAAAAATGTTGAAATAACTTTTTACTTATCCTTTTTTCTTATTTGACTTTTTCAGGAAGCTCCATTTTATTTTACTTGAAATTGTTTTTATTTGCCAACTTATTCTTTCCTCTTTACTCGCTTCATCCAGTTTTATAAGTTCTATTTGAATTGCAATATTTGTTCAACTCATTTTCCTAAGTATTTTCCCTTTTTTCATCTTTTATACTGCTATTTCCATCTCAGTTTACAAAACCAAATTGCTTTTAACTGTTTTCTCTCTTTATCTGTTCTTATGTTTCTTTTTATATCTCTCTCTAGCATCTCTGTCTATGTATAAACAAATCTCTTGATTATAAACATGTTATAATATAACTATACAAAACCATTTATCATCTGTGGATTGCAACTACACAGGCTACATTTAGGACTATTCTTCTGCTAATAAGCCAAACAAAAGCGTGAAGGTAAACCAATCATTTTTATTTATCCATTTCCATTGAGGTCTTTAGAGCCACTTGAAACAAGTAGTGTGTAGTCTTTTACCTCTGATCTATTGAATTATTTGACTACACAAGGTAGTATTAACTATTTTTTTTTAAATGTATTGTGACAGTTTATGGTGAAATGAGTTACTGTTGGAAGTAGTAGTAGGTATAAACCCACAGCAGCTATATACTCTGTATCATTATAAATTATTCAAATATTAGTAGAAATTTGTAAAAATTTCTTCAACAGGAGATTAAACAACTTTCTGCAAAGAACAATGTATTGTTTTGGCTATTTGTTACTATACACCATAATTCACGTTGTTTTCTTTAAATATCATTTACAAAATATTTTTTAAAGCTCATTGAAATGCCATATACAAATTTTAATTATAAAAACTGAAAATACATTTAAAATTTGCATGAAGGGAAAAATGCTTGTTTCAAGTTCCATGAGTATTGCAGATATATTAACTTAAATCTTTTGGACAGATTTTGTTTTTTTTTGACAAGAAATTTTTCACTAATTAAAACATTATTTAAACTAAATTATTGATGAATAATGTATTTCCTTTACGTTTAAAATCAATTTAAATATTATCATTACATTTTTAATTGAAAACTGAAATGTTATTTGCTTAAATAGAAAAGAAATATTAATTTTCTATTGAATATATGATGTGTTTACTGAAAATTGGTTATAAATGATGTCTTTTATATATCAGAAATGTGCTATAATCAAATGAAAGTGAAAAAAATACTCACCATTTATTCTGTTTCATTTTCTATAAAAAGAATTTTTCACATTTACTTTCTTTTTTAAATTTCAATTCCCTCTTTTCCTTCTTTCCATTTCTCATGCCTTTTTATATTTTTTTCATCTATTTGCCTTTAATTCTTCCATGTTTTTTTTTTGTTACAATCCTTTTCACTTTCTAGATAATCATTTTAATCCAGAGTCTCTACCAATATTTTTCTTTACCACAATTCTTAACTTACAATAAGGAATATCTAACTTTTCTACTCAAGTTTTATGAAGACAAAAATAACACTTATTTTATTTAACAGTAATAAAACAAACTGGAGTCAGTTTTGTAGGGTGTTTTTCAATTACAAATGTTTAGAAACAAATTTTAATCAAGATTAAATATTAACTTGTAGAAGAGTCTTAACTTTACATACGAAATGTAGAAATATTATTTTCATAATGTTTTAAGTGTAACATATATGCCATTAAATATAGTAATTTTTGCCTACACATGCATACATATATGCTAAATCAACTGCAGTCAGGTATTTAAAATACTTTCTTTCTACTCCTCAAAGAAACAAAGTTCAATGCTAAGCACTGATTCTACCATTCAAAATGAAAGAAAATAAGAAACATTTCTTACATATTTTTATGAAAGGTGAAAATGAAAATCAAATGTAAAGGATGTGTATAGTTTGTGAACTATGAATGATCGAATGTATAGTTTTGAACTGAAGGTTTTTCACTGAATAATGTTTTATACTAAAGTAGACCAATTGAGATTGATAACAATGAAATGAAAACAATACTTGAGAATAATAAACATTATACAATACAGAAGATAGCTAGCATACTAAAAATATCCAAATCAAATGTTGAAAATTATTTATATTAATTTAGTTATGTTAATCACTTTGAAAAAATCACTGGAAAATATTTAAATGTTCTGTTTCTTTAAAAAAAAACTGTGATGGAAATAAAGTAAATACACTCCAATAACATGGAATGCAAGAGAGCATGGGGTAAATGAAATGAACTGCCACTAACTAAATCCAAGGGCCAGTTTTCAACCAAGTAAGCTTATGCTGTGCTTTTAATGAGTTTGGGAGGCTTATTCTATGAATTTCATTTGGAAGAGCAAACAATCGATTTGAACAAGTACTACTCCTAATTAAATAGACAAATCAAAGGAATCAATCAATAGAAAGCTTTCAGAATTAGTTAATCAAAATTGTGTAATATTGCATCAGCATAATTACATATTTCTCTACTAACCAGGCAAAAATTGTTACAGCTTTTCACTTATCTGCTGTATTCATTAAAATTTGAACCTTTAAATTATCATTTTTCTGGTTTAGTTTTAATGAAAAGAAGACTGCAAAGTTACCTGAATGATGGTAAAACATTGTAAAATATGAATATGTTGTGCAATAAATTTAATGTAGAAAATAAGAAACTTGTCTTTTAATTTATTGTTTTGGCCACTTAATAGTTAATTTTGTCCATTCAGAATCTTTATAACAAACTTGGACATTCTAATATTAGCATTGAAAGTGTCTCTTTTGCTTGTCCAATTTCAGAAACTAAATGTTAGATCATGTATTGATAATCTGTAGTGAATTACAGCACACAAACCAAGTACTACAGAGCTAAAGTTAAAGTAACTGGCTGGTTACATTCAATGCCTCTAAAACCAAACTGGTTAGATTTCATCATTGCCGATCAGACTCCAAACTACCGCCAGTCACAATGAATGAATGCCTTCATCAAGGAGGCCCCATAGCTTGAAAGGATATTTGGCCTCAGATTCATACCCAACCTCAAGTGGAATTCCTATATATGATCCATCACTAAAGATGCAGGTAAAATGATCAGCTCCCTGTACTGCTTCAGTAAGTACTTGACTCCTCAGGCTATCCACTACCTTTATAACAACAGATCAGGCTGAAAATGGAGTACTGTTGCCATATTTGGTCAGGAGCTACCTAGACCTCACTTTCCAGTCTTCAAAAAAATTCAGAAGCGTCTCCAAGTCCTTGTTGGAGAAGAATTATTTTCCACACTCCAACCTCTCTCTCATAGGTGGGATGTGGTGAGTCTCTCACTGCTCTGTCACTGCTCTATCATTACTATCATGGAAAGTCCTCGGACAAACTGTATCTCCAGGTTTTACCAGGTCTGACCTTCAAGGTTAGGACCTGTCATACCACTTACATAGTAGCAAACCACCCACATTCCCTCCATATTCTATTGTCAAGAAGTAAGTTCCATTTAAATAGCTTCTTCCTGAGAATCATTGCCCTATGGAACAGATTCCCAAGAGGCTGTTTCCCTGATCACTACAATCTTAATCTGTTCAAGTCTAGCATCAACCATTATCTTCCCCTCATATAAACTACATCACTAATGTAACCCTTTACCTTGAGTGACCCCCAGACCTTGTATAGGGTGAACCTTATTGTAAAAAAAATGTATAACCTATAAAATAGAATATAAGATTATGATATATTTTATTTTATTTTTATATATGGTTTATACTTGAAAATGTCCTGCAATCTATTTTTAAGGAAAAAGGTTTATTACCATCTATTTTCATTTTATTTATTTATCTGGAAAAATCATTGTTATATAATCTATATTTATCCACAAAAGTGTTAATACAAAGTTCACTTATTGGCTTTAAATAACACACAAAGAGTTGATAAGCTGTAAAACAAATCAATCAATCAATGCTTGACCAATGATAATTTGAAATTGTGTCTTAAATTAAAATTCTTTCTGGCATATGATTAGCAAAACAATAATAGAGAAAGCAAGATTTATTAATATCATATATGTCAACTAAAATTCAAGATATTTTGTCAACAGAAACATATTTTTATGTTCACATCAAACAAACATTCTAGTCTGTCTGGTTTTTGCTTTTGATCTTTTTCCTTTCTACTTTTATCAAAATTTGAATTTAAGACCAGTTAATACAAGCTGAGCTTTCCTGTAGGCATTATTTTAAAAATTCACATGCATTTTTTATATTATGATATTTAACTGCTTACATTATAAACAAAAATGTCTTGATAAAATAATTGTATTAACAAAAATATAGAGAAAATATATGCGAGCAGACCACTTAGCTTATCAGAGAAAACATATACAAAATGGCCAAATCACTAAGTGAGATATAATTACATAATTAAAATTATATTAAAACATTTCATGGGCTAGCTTAGGTCTTGGACAGTGAAGAGGATTTGAAAAACAATTGTACATGAGAAATTTTAAACCCCTAAAAATATGAAGCAAACATGAGTTTAAGTTTTGCAAAATAAATATAATTTTTATTGAGCATTTTTGTATTTCCTTATTACTTTTGATTAGATTCTTACATTTTTTGTTGCATTTTATCACATGTGTGTGTGTGAATGTAATGATGTAAATAAAGTTTAAAGGCCCGCCAAAATTCAAAACTTCATAAAATCATGCAAATAGTGTGGCAGCAACCATAATATAAATAACTTCTGCATAATCATCATACAGTGTTGATTTCTTTGTCAGTACTGTTTATATCTGCAGATATATATCTGTCTTCAATAATGAGTATTTTTCCCCAAAAATATAACAAATTTTGAACACTATACTTATATATAAAGTAAATTAATTCAACTACTACTGTGAAAAGAGCAGTCTCTCTTCAATAAAGCCTTTATCAGATGATGACCTTGGGGTCAAATATGGTTCTAGAACGGAAGTATTACTAATTTAGGGTGTCCCAGTAGTACCTCAAAAGATGACAAAATTTTGTTGGCTTTCCATTTCGATATGAGAATGCCATATAAATACTCATGCAGCTTCTGCCTGACCTTGAAGCTTCTTTTCTGTTGATGATAATTTGAATTTAATTAGAACTGCCAAGGTATATTTCACAATAAAGTGTTGGCATCCAACTTCCATAGGAAATATATTGCTTGTTCAGCCATTTCTTATTCATTGATCTTAGATCTTCATATTTATGTTGATGTGTGCATACAATATTTTCCTCAAAATTACTGTTAATTCAATAGTGCAAATATTTTCTGAATGAACTAACCATATTAGGATGTTGGGTGTAAGATGTAATCTTGGCTGGAAAGGCAAGAAAAATTTCCACATCTACTGCAATGCTCTAACACAAAGGATTTGTAGTCTTTTGCAAAAGTAGCACCCAAATTTATTATTTTATGATATTTACTTTTACTAGAGTTGATGAAATTTTACTGACAGCTTTGCAACATCTTTTTTTGTCTAGTTCTGTCTCAATATATAACAGAAGCACATAGATGAGTTGATGAGACGTTTTACTTATATGCTGAATATTTGTATTCTACAAAATTGATAAATAAAAGAAGACAATATCTTAGAATGCCCAATACTTACATGCATATGCTTTAGTATACTGTTACTATATGAACTATATAACAGAAGCTATTTTTATATATGTTAATATCAACATGCACACATTACCCCCATTTCTTAATGATATCACAGTGTTTCTAAATGTATGCCCACTCATTAAAAAAAAAAAATATACTTATGGGGCACACATTTGTCCTAACTTCTTCATTAACTAATACAACTCATGACAAAATATTAATCCACACTCTCACACACACACATATCATGGTATCAGAAGTCTTTGAAAAGAAAACAGCAATAATTAATTTGAATAAAAATGTTGACAAAATGGAATTTTTACCACCACCAAAGCTGCTAAACTTCAATCAAAAATATCTGTCTGAAAAAATGAATTCAATCTGTTTTAGACTCAACAGAAAAGAATCACAAACTGCCTCTAAGATTAGAGACATCTTTTCTAGATTTCCATTCAATTCACATGAAGACAAAACTGACCTACAAATAATATTAGACAAATTTAACACATGCTGTGAACCCAGAAAGAACCCAAACTTCTTATGATATGAATTCTTCTCATGCAAACTGACAGAATTACAACAATTTGATGATTATATAATTGAATTACAACATAAAGCACAATGCAGCAAATTCTAAAGCATCTCTGATAGCCTTATAAAAAGATATCTTAATATGTATCATTAGGGGCTCAAGGTTGATAGAACATCTTTTTACAAGAACAAGATCCGACCTAAGAAAAAGCAATTCAAGCTGGAAAATTACAGAGAAACGCAGCAACAAACAAAAATAATAGCTGCATCTTTTTCATAGTCAGAATGCCACAACTATATATAATTGCTTGACAGAATTTAAGCCCACCAAAACTCAAAACTTGATAGAACCATACAAATAGTGTGGCAGCAATCATAATAGAAACAACTCCTGAATTTCACAAAATAGACAGAAAATGTAATAAAAAGATCACTTTAGAAAACTTTGTAGATCCAAGAAAACTGTACATAAAATACAAGCCTCATCAAATGATGATTCCTATGAGGAATACTCTATGAATATAATTAATCTTAATAGGCACAAGCCACATTTAATCTAAACAGTAGAAAAGAGATCCAGACTGCTGAAATAAAAATTTAAATAACATGATAAAATTTAAAATCAACTCTGGAGCAGAAATCAGTGTACTGGCCAGGAAATTATGCAAAAATATTTCTAAATCTAAATGAAATAAACACTAGTGAGATTAAACACATATAAAACAAAAATTTTGATATTAGAGAAATGTACAGCAACAGTGAAAAAAACAAAAGTTAAAACTTCAGTACAATTTATTATTGCAGATTCCCAGCTTGTTCTTGATGCCAAAACATGAAAAATTTAATTTAATTCAAAGAATCTTCAAAATAAATATCCCTAACATACAAAGCTTAGAAGAATTTAATGACTTGGAAGAACCAACAGATTGTGCCAGCTCTCTAGTTATTGTTTAAAAAGCTATTGGAAAATTACACCTCTGTTTAGATATTTGGGATATAATCAAAGCAATAAAAAGAAAACATTTTGTGGAAAGTCATAATCCAAAATGTTTCTCAAAACTTGATGTATGTAATGAATATTGGTAAATTCTAGTCACCGAGAAAGCTCTTGTCCTCTGACTTTTTACACACCTTTTGGTAGATATTGATTCACCAGATTAAAAATGGTTTAAAATTAACCAAAAATAAATGTATTTTCATCAAATTACATATAACTTCTCTGGAACACTTGATCAAATGCAGATGCATCAAAATTTGAAGCTCTCAATAACTGGCCTCTGCTCAAATGCAAACAAAACTTAGAGATTTTTAGGCATTACAAATTACTTTTGCAAGTTCCTACACAACTACTCAGAAGTGATAACCCCATTATGTCAACTTCTACAAAATAACATTACAATTTGAAAAAACCACAAATTGAAGCAGTATCAAAGCTGAAAAAAATGATGACTAGCCACCCAGTATTACAGCTATAGACCTGAGCTACCAACAAAAATTGTCACAGATGCCAATAAACATGGAGTAGGAGAAATACTGAAGCAGAATCATAATAGGAAATGGTTATCTCACTCATTCTCATTGTAGTATTATGAATTTTGACGATATTGGATTAATAAATAGTAATAATGCAGGGTTAGTTTTAAGCTTTGATTTATTCAATGAGGAGTATGTGAGAATGAATGATGACATGTTTATGTTTAGGGCTGAAACTACTTTTATAAAACTGGAGAGTTCATACATAAATATTTTATAATCTAAGGGAGATAATTTCAAGTTACACTACATCCCCTTTTCAAATTATGAGTTCATGACAGTTTATTTGTTGGTCGAATTCTCTGATCAATCCTGATGTACACTGCTGGCTTGGGACTTCCCAAGTTGACAGGTAGGACATCCCTGTGCACAGTGAACTGGGTCTCTGGTTGGTCAACTTATTTGGCAAGATGTTCTGCTGAATTGTTGACTGTACTCAGGAATGTCTCTGGGTACAGTTGGTAAGGTAAACAATTCTGTTGGAGTTGCACATTCAGCTTCTCCGTTTCCTTGTGGCTGATGGGAGCTACTTGTGAGGTGTACAAAACCGAAAACATTAGAGAAATCCAAGAACTCTTTGGATATGAATTGAAGACTGTTATTGCTAATGACATCTTTGGGAATACCATATTGAGCAAATATTGATTTGCAATTTTCAACAATACAGCCTGAAATTGTCATCGTTAGATGAGATATCTCTATCCATCTGGAATAATAATCAATGACTAATAATTATCTGTGTCCTTTCTGTTCGAATAAGTCCATTCCTATCTTTTGCCATGAGTTGTCAAAAAACTTAGTAGGTTGTATTGGGTCTGGTGGATATTTCATTTCTTTCTCACACCAAAAATTGTCCCATGCTCAGCATTTGACGGTACCTTTGTGTCCTTCATGTGACGGTCCAAGATGTCTTTTTGGAGGTTTGCATGGATGATGAGTCAGCTCTGATAAAGTAAGTGTCCCTGATAAACTGTGATGTATAGCCTTATGAACCAGTAGGGTCTCTGTTCAGGATCTTGTGTTGCTGCCAGGAACCCTGGAGAGGGTGCCTTCTATAATGAGGTTTTCCTCTATGATGTGTGTAATCTCGTGTGTTAATCTCATTAGGTGCATGCAGAAATGCTCGATTCTGGGAGTCAATCCATCAAGATGTTTAGTCTTTAGCAGTGGTAGTAGAGGCTTGTGATCTGTTTCTATCAAGAATGTTGGTAGTCCTATCAAGAAATCAGCAAACTTTTCACAGCACCACATGATTGCTAATGCTTCCTTCTCAATCTGTGCATATCTCTGCTCTGTTTTAGTGAGAGATATTGATGCAGATTTCCAGTCATCTCTTTCCTTCTGAAGAAGCACTGCAACCAAGCCATAAGATGATGCATCTACTGAGACCTTTGTTGGCTTGTCAGCACTATAATATATCAGTACTGGTGCAGAATCCATTTTTTTCTTCAGAGTCTGGAATTTGCCTGCATGATTTGCCATGCCGAGTAACCTTCTTAACTTAGACACATTTTGTGGTCTGGTCAACTCCCTTATTGCTTTTACCTTCTCAGGATTTACTCAGATTCCTTCTTTGGAGAGTGTGTGTCCAAGAAATTTCATTTCACTCGCACGAGAACTGACCACCTTTCAATTACCAGATCATCTAACCCACAGCCACTCATATCTGCTTTGTAAATAAACTTTGCATTAATCTTACATATCCTCGTTCTGTTGTCCATTTTGTTTCACCTGTCAGATTTCACGTCTTTAATTCAAAGATGTTAGTGGGCCTCTTGTGACCTCTTACCGATTCAGGGCACTTGGGCTGTTTCACATTGCTTCTTAATTGCTGATTGCTTTAAAAAAAAATGCATGTATGAAAGGCAATGGCTGTTGTCTTTTCCCCATGGTGAAAAAAAAGTTCATTTTTGTCTTTTTCTACTGAAATCTTCTTTTAGAGTTCATTCAAAACTTTCAATTGACCACTTCTGACACCATGTAATATTATGGGTTTTGACAATATTGGATTAATAAATAATAATAATACAGAGTTAGTTTTAAGCTTTGATTTATTTGGAGGAGTACATGAGAATGAATGATGATGTGTTTACGTTTGAGGCTGAATCTACTTTTATAAAACTAGAAAGTTCATATGCAAGTAAAATCCAATATCATCAAAACCCATAATACTACGCAAATACTCTATATTCTAAGGGAGATAATCTCAAGTTACACCACACTCATCACATGCAATGACTCACAGAAAACAAAATTACAGCCCTATAGATATGGAAGCATTAAGCATAGTATTCACATGCAAGAAATTTCACCAATTTATGTATAGCACACATTTCATAATTGGGAATGATTATAAACCTCTAAAACATGTCTTTAAAAAAAACACCATTTTTTGACAATGACACAGCATCCTCAAATGTACACTTCTCTATATAGTAAAGTTCTAGGTAGTGCTCTACCCATCACCCCATTTGTTTGTCCTTTACCATAATTAATTTCTCTATCTTTGATTTCAGGAGTGCAGACTTCTTTGTTGGTTTGCCAGCTGCTTGTTTAATGCCCTTGTACATGTTCTGGATGTTGCCGGTTTCTAAAGCCTATTGGATGCTATCTGACAATTGGTGCCAGTAGTCATTTTCACAGTGACATGCAATTTGCTGGGCCTTGCTGTGACCAGCTTTCAGAGCCTCTATATTTTGTTGTCTAGGATCACAGTGTGCTTAGCATTGATAACTGGCTCCAACTATGTATATGTTAGCCTCAAGCCATTCTTTGTTCTTGTGTACCTTCTTTCCATATGTCAAGACTGCAGCATTATAGATGGTGTTCCATCTTTCTTCCATGCACTGTGAAAAGTCACAGGGAAGGGTCTCCACAAGCCTCTTTTTTTTAGTACTGTTGTGGCCTCAAACTGGATTGTCATTTGTGAAACTTGCAAAAAATATTGATTTTCAACATCTTAAAAGTTTCAATAAAAACTTTAAAAACATCAGATTATCTGTTAATGTATGGTTCACAGCATTACTTTACAAGTTTACAATAGTATAATCTCAGATGAATATCTTTTGTTCAAAACAAATAAATCTTTCATTTTTATACTTTGGTTTCAGAGATTATTTTTGATCACAATAGCTCTTTTTGAAATTCTGAGGCATTTTTAGCCTCACAAACTATATTATTTGCCACCTGGATGATTAAAATTGTATCTAAGATAATTAATAATATTTTATTTGTTCTTTTTGTATGTATACTATTGATTTCTAACTGCTATCTTTAAGAAAGTGTCTTTGAAATGGAATATAAAAGAAAATGAGTTTAAAGAGATTAATTGAAAACTAAGGTATTTGCTCAGCTTACCATGTCACTTTGTATTTATTTATCCAGATTCGTTTTTCTTTCTCTTGCTTACCATTTCATCCTTTTTCAGACTACCAGATGAAAATCACAGACTAGGATCTCCAAAGATTTTTCCACTCATCAATACATATTAATGTACTATTTTGTACTTACTGTGTGAGTAATACTTTATACACTCTCAAAAAAGTTTGACTTTATTTCTATGATTGAAATACTAGGAAAAAATTATTTTATTAAAGTAAAAATGGTTGATAATGTAAAATGACAAATGGTATGCTCTTTATTTTTGATCATCGTATTATGATCAGCTACTTAAAACTATATGAATAAGCTTATATTTGCATTTAAAGACATATTTTTTGCATTTTCCATCTCATTTTTCTACTTTTTCTTTTTATATACACACATAAAACCAATTTCTTTATTTAAATGATTTGTCCATTTAAATATGAACTTCAAGTCTTGGTGAATCAAGTAACCAGGATTTTATAACTTTTAGACCAATATTTTAACAATGACCTCTTCTAACAAGTGTGTTTGTAATGTTAACTTTGCAGAAGCATACACAGCAACTGTTTTAACATGCTGTGAATTAAATATGCTGTGAGCATCTGCTGTTTTGTTTTTAATCTCAATTCAGAACTTATTTGCATGAAGCACATATTACTTATACATTTACATAACACATACCCATTTGGTAATTCTATGTACAGCATCCAGAATATATCTTTCTAGCAATAAGAATGCTTTAATTATGCAAATTATTAATTTACATTCAGAATTAAATCATCATAGCACTACTGTCAGAATATAAATAGCATGTAAATTTTATAGATAATGTCCATAAACTAGGCAAGTAGAATGTCCCATTGAAACACAATACAATACTTTTCTTTCTTTTCTATTTACTATTCCCAGTTTGACAGCAAACAATACAAGAAAATATTTGCATAGAAATTATATAGGTAGAAAAGCATTTCCATATTGGGCTTCAGTCTTTGTTTTCACAAAATATGCTCAATTATAAAAAAAAATCAAGTATACTGAATAGGTTTCAATTAAACTGCAATGTGTGTGTATGTTTGTGAGAGAGAGAGAGAGAGAGAGAGAGAGAGAGAGAGAGGTGTCCCCTAAGTATGTGTAGAATGTGTTCTTCATGGTCTTCCTCAATCCATAGTTTGTAGTGCCATGGACCCTGTCTCAGTAATGCAACAATAAACAACTGCTAAGGTTGGATGACTTCAGTCTGGAAACGCAATCTGATACAGCTGTGCAACCTCACATCTATTACCATTTGCACAGCTGTATGTAAAAATCATATTTGCCTGCTTATGATATGAATATCCTGCCATTGTTAAATGGAACACAGCCAAGTTATCCAACCATTTTTTACTGTTTATTGTTGCGTTGCTGAGACAGGATCCATGGCACCACAAACTATAAATCGAGGAAGACAAACATCCGTCCATACACCTGACCACAAAGAACACATTCTATAAGCTGTCAAAGATGATCCAGGTATCAGCACATATCAAGTGGCCCTAGCATGTCATACATCTCATAGTACCACATGGAGGGTACTTCAAGAGCAGCTCCTGTATCTATATCAATGTGTGTTGGGTCTTTTACCCTCTGATCACTCACCACAGGAGAACTTTTGCTGATGGTTTATTGCACAAACTGCCAATCCATTGTTTGTCTCTTCAGTCTTGTTTATGGATGAGGCAAAATTTTGAAGAGATGGAATAACAAATTTACAAAACTTACATTTGTGGACGGATCAGAATACCCATTGTACAATACAGTCTATAGACCAGCAACAATTTATAATTGATGTGTGGGCTGAAATTATGGGTGACTGTCTGGTAGGTCTATATGTTCTCCCAGCACGACTTACAGGAGCTGTCTACAGGGAATTTATTTTGAACACACTTCCAGACCTGCTAGAGGATGTACCCCTGCTAATACAAAGAACTTAACAGCACCAGAGTGCAATGATATTAAATATTTGATATGTATTGTAAGCTAGAAAGGGTTACTGAATGAGGAATAACCAAACGGAGGTTGGAAATGAAATGGTAATCTATATAACATCAACAAAATACAATACTCGCCAGCGGCATGAAGTAGGTAAACCACTGCTAGTGGTGGACTACTTAGACAGCATATTACCCCCACTTACAATAGTGTCCAACATATTTATGAGGATTGGGACATACCCATTAGTGTTCATAGGTATGGTATATAACAATATGCTTTTTAATATTTTGTATACATTTTAAAATGCTGCCTGATAGATCCCTGAATTTAGTGGCATTGCCATCGATTTACCAGTCATGGAGTGGATTGAGAACATTATGTTGGTATATGAACTGTGCAACATAAAGAGGATTGAGTATGTCCTGCAGCTAAGATTAGGAGGTGAGGCTCCCACCATATACCAGCAACTAAGTAAGGAGCAGCTGTCAGATGCAGAACAGATAAAGCAAGCCCTCATAATTGTATATGCAATGGGCTCTTTCAATGTGTTTGACCAGTTTATGGTTAGGCAGTTTCATACTGGGGAAAATGTCGATGAATTTTGGTGGTGCTACAGCATTTGGCTTAGCTAGTTGGCTCACACTTATCTGAGCAATGGATGGTGTGCATATTTGTCTGGGCTCCCACAGGACGTTAGGAGGAGTATCGTCCAGAATAGAGACTATAACTTTGGAGCAACTTCTAACATGTGCAAGGGTCATTATGACAGATGACCAAAAACCTGAAGAGTCAGTCACCACATCCGTTCAAATACTCCTTCTGGCATGTGCAAGGAAGGCATAATTTGTTTCAGGTGCTCTGGTCCCAACCACTTTGTTAAGGAATGTAAAGTTGAGTGAGTGTTGGCTAACATCCGTTGACAAAGTGGGCACTCAGGTGTGAAAAAACACAGTATTTCACCAGGTCTCTCAACCTTTTCAGTATCAGTAACAGTTGCAAAGTGAGTTGTTAAGAATTGTGAAGCTTGCCAACCTCATGCCAGTTCATTGGCAGAAAAAAAGCTGGGAATTAAAAACACCTGGAGCAGGTTAGTGATGGATATCATGCACTACGGCAAGGGACACTTCCTAACTCTTATTGATTGTGGTCCATCTTGATTTGTAATATGGCAACCACTTCATCGACAAGACTCCACCAGTGTCACTAACCAATTAATATCAGTCTTTTTCAAGTAGGGTCCACCAAACAAAATCTTAACTGACAACAACACAACTTTAACTTGTGGGCACTTTAGAAAAATTCTTCACTGATTGGGGCATACAGCTTCTGATATGCTTATACACCAGCTGGGAATTGTATAGTAGAAAGGAGTCACAGAAGCATTAAAGCCATTGTGGCTAGAAAGCAGTGATCCATACTAGAGGCAGTCTATTGGCATAATGTCACACCTAACGACAATCTCTCACCTTCTACAGTGCTGGCAGATGCATTAAGTAAGTATCACATCTACAGATGGGGCATTGATACAAAGCCTCTGCCTGAACCAAGGAATACTTGAGAAGCATACAAGATGAGGGATGTTGTCTGGGTTAAGACTCTGCAAGAGAGGTATATAACCAAGTTTGGAGATAGGCTGCATAAACAAGGTTAACAGTTTGCACTCAGTATAGATTGATGGAAATTCCCCGTCATGTGAAGAACTTGTGTCCCTTTTGGGACTCTCTATCTGAACATGGACGTGATTCAAGAGAAATTGAGCTATTGTTGACTTGTGATCGACTTTGCCAGCTAATTCTCTCTGTATTGCAGAGTCTGTGCAGAAGAACCCAATGATTTGTACAGTGGTGATTCATCTGAAGATGGAGATCACATGTAGACTGTCCAAAAAGAAAAAATGGCAGCTTTGCAGGTTACACATTTAAAACAGATATATCCTAGAGTTGGATAATCTCTAGCAAGATTCCTTTTTAACCTATGTAAATTTTGGCTCTCGATGAGGAGATAAAACAGGGCATAAGGATGAAAGGCAGCTGGTTTCTACTGTATTGAGTAGGAGACATATGTTGCAAAGGAATTGATTAAAGGAAATGGATTGCAGCAATTGTTAACAACCCAGAGAAGAAAGAACAATTTTACACACTTTTCCTTACAAAATGGAAAACTGAAAGGCTGTATTCTGTATTTTGTATAAGCTCAAAAATCAGTCTTTCCTCAGCCTTTATTCACAGAGTGATTTTTCTGATTGGCCATGCCAGTTAGGAAGGAAAGAACATTAGCATAATTCTTCTGATATTTAAAGTGGCAGATTTTTGCTAACAATTTTCTTTATTTTTCCTTCAGCAGACCACACACAAAACACAAACTTTTTTAGGAGATAGGTGATTTTCTCTTTAATCTTAAGCTTCTCTGGAGTGGTACGAGTACTGAAGAGTCCATGTTTAATATGCACAGATTCTTCATGATGTGAACAGGTACTCCAATGGTGACTATCCTTTCACTTCCTGAGTATTCATTGCTAGTGTCACTTGTTGAAGTGTCTGAACCTACACATGGACGTAAGTCTTTTGTGTGTCTTGGGATTCCATGAACCAATGTAGTGTGCTGATTCCAGTGATATGCCCCACCCAGTAATGAGTCACACACCAGCTGTGTGGGGCTTTTACCCACACATGTTTGCCCAGGTTGTATGACATTTGTTCTTTTACTTGTTTCCAGTGAAACATATTATGCTCCCCTCAAACCTGCAAGCCTGTCAAGCTCATGAGCACCATCCTCCAGTCATTCTGGGTTTTTACACATGAACCCAAAGTCACCAAGTCACCTGTTCAGCGGGTACTATGGCTTTATTGGTGTAAATGTTGTCAATGTGAGCTGATATCACTTGGTGAATTGTCTCATCCTTAGATAGCACAACATCTATGATGGCATCACATTGAGCCCGAATTCCACTCACATTAGGCAGTATCACCATCTGAAACAGCCACATTGACTGGTGCATGCTTACTTGTAAGTAGGCCTTTTGAAGGTCAAGCACAGTGACATTGGATCCCTTCCTTCACTATTCTCTCAATTTTTATGTACAAACATCAGCATGAGCCACATATACATCTACATTTTCATTCAGCTCCCACTAATCTAGTATTGGCCACACCTTTCCTTTGTTCCTCTGCATCACGGCCATTAGTGGGATGAGTCCTCTTGGAGGACCAAGCTCTTCTTTGGGATATAGAGTCAGCTATCCATTCCAGCCACATCTGCAGTTTGCACAGGTATTCCCTCCTGATTTGTTCAGGCACCAAGTACTCAGACACCTGCTTCTGGAGCTTTTCGGGTGCATTATTTTCTGACCATTTCCACAGTGTTGTCCATGCATTTGTGCTTTGGTCAAACTCTGCACTAAAGTTGGGCCCATCAATCATAAAAGCAGCACAGAGAGATAGACTAGGAAACTGGTCTTTGTCTGACACTGTGATGCATACTCTGCCCAGCTCCTTAATAACATCCATCCCAAGGAAAAGGTCAAATCTCAGTAGCTTTCTGTCCATGACTAAAACACTAACAGTGACAGGGTCACCATTTTTGACACTGAGTTTTATGGTTCCGATTCTTGAGAGCATTTCTATCAGCTGTTAGCACCTCAAATTTTGTCCACTTCACTGCAGATAGATTGATCTACAGAGGTTGGACAAAATAATTGAAACACTTGTTAAATTCAAAGAAAATTTATTTAATATGGAGTTGGTCCTCCTTTAGCCTCATATACAGCTTTAATACATCTAGGAATGGAATCATACAGCTTCCTGAATTCATCCAGATGAATTTTCAGCCTTTCTTCCATTAACCTGCTCTAGCTCTTTAAGACACAACGGTGGAGGATAGCGGCTCCTAACTTGTCACTCCAAAATGCACCACAAATGTTCAATAATATTGATATCTGGAGATTGGGGAGGCCACTCCATATGTTCTAGCTCACTTTCATGCTCTTCATACCAATTCTTAACCACTCAAGCGGTATGTCTTGGAGCATTATCATTTTGGAAGATGCCGTCACCATCAGGGGTTAAAGTCTGGGTCATTGGATGAACATGATCACCCAAAATGTTCAGGTAATCTTTGCTGCTGATTCTACTACTCAGTGCAAGTATTGGACCAAGACATTTCCATCATATAGCGGCCCAAACTATCACTGATCCACCACCATGCTTCACTGTTGGAAGAAGGCAGTCTGGGTTGTAAGCTTCTTTAGGCTGCCTCCACATATAAACTTGCCCTGAAGTTGGGAAAAGAGAAAAACTGGACTCATCTGAGAATATGACTTGCTTCCATTGGTCTGCAGACCAGACATTGTGATCTCTGCACCCCTTCAACCACTTCTGAATGTTGCGAGTAGAGAGAAGAGGTTTCCTTACAGCAGCTCTTCCATGAT
Source organism: Acanthosepion esculentum (assembly GCA_964036315.1). Taxonomy (NCBI): domain Eukaryota; kingdom Metazoa; phylum Mollusca; class Cephalopoda; order Sepiida; family Sepiidae; genus Acanthosepion; species Acanthosepion esculentum. The sequence goes on along the minus strand of OZ038492.1, from coordinate 49,760,939 downwards.
ATCCAGCCTTATGGAGCTCATGATGAACAGTTTTAGTAGAAACTGGACTATTCAGATGATTATTCAACTCAGCAGTCACTTTGGCCACAGTAGTCCAATGATTTTTCGTCACATTGCGTTTCAATGCACATCGGTTCCTGTCAGTAAGTTTGCAAGTCCGGCCCGAATTGCTATGCTTGCTAGAGGTTTTACCCTATTTCTTGAATTTTGTCATAATTCTTAATATGGTAACTGTTGAAAAAACAAAAAGTTTAGCAACCTTAGTGATCGAGGCTCCTGCCATGTGAGCTCCAACAATTTGCCCATTTTCGAACTCAGAGAGGTCACACATTTAGCTTAAATTTTATTAAATTCTAAAAATAAATAAGCCAAATACAGTAAATTAGATAAATAAATGTATTTACAATAGATATAACCTGCAATTACAAAGTTTTAGCTAAAGTTCTTAATATAATAGGTCTTTGAAATATAGGAGTGGAATTTGCACCTGTTCGAATTATTTTGTCCAACCCTTGTATTTGTGAGTGACCTAGAGCAGCTCAAATCTACTAAAGCAGTACACATTATCCCATTGATGCAGTGCCTCTTTCATGCTCTATGCAGGGAAGAGACCAGCACTGATGTCACATTCCCCATTCCATTTTCTGGACACTTAAATACAGTTAGAAAAGCATGCTTGATTTGCACAATGTCAGTTTTTGTTCTTTGTTCAGCTGCCTATACACAGCAAAGGCACTGTCTTTCAAATGCAGTGGAAGAATTTGTTCAATCTTTGTGATTTCGCATAACTCACTGACCAGTTCCGCATTTTCAATCCACTCAACCACAAGCTGTCCAGTCTTATCACCAGTGAATTCAGGGATCAGTTTTATGTTGAACAGACTTTCTACTATCTTCTTAGATACAAAGTAATGCTGAAAAAAGCTTGTTAGAGTATTAACCAATGAGGCCATTAAAAAAAATTTGTGTTCTATCATAAATCTGTGTTCAAAAAGTCCAAAAGGCAAAGTAGTTGTAAACAGTCCAGCAGGTAAATTAATACTGAAAACAAGGTAAAAAATCCAGCCTTCCACTTGCAACAGGAGAAACACACTTTTGCTCACCAAGCTCAAAAATCAGTCTTTATTTACAGAGTGACTGGAAGACCTTAGCAGATCTATCCTCATAGCTATGCCTAAGAAACCAGGTACAAACGCAACCCAAGTCTTCAAACTCTCAAAGCTATCTGCTTATATACACTTCAACCCAAAACTGTTGTGGAGCTGAAGGGTTCTGGAGATTTGTGGATTCTTCAATTTTCACATTAATACCAATAAGAGTTCTTTATTCCCAATTTCTACTTTCTTAATCAACTTTCCAAATTTAGAGAATTATCCACCTTCTTGGGAGTAGTTACAGGGATTGCTCCTCCCCTAAACTCCAGCCTGCTTCACTTCACATCTTGCACCAATACTGTACACAGTAGGCACCAAATTCTCCCTCTTCCACCTTCCTTTTCGGCATTCAAGTTTGGCCTACCTCCCAAGGCAGGTATAACTGTCTTTGTGACAAATGTAATTTTTAAAGCACATGAGCAAAATGGCATAGTTTCATTATAGTCATTAATTTTAGTTCTCTTGTTTCCTCAAAGAAGAGATAAAATTATTTCTCCATTCTTGGACGTATTTATGTATAGCAAAAACATAAACCAGATCACCTGCTTGTCAATGACAGTGTCTGTTTTCATAACTTTGACCTTCAAAAGGGGTTCATTCCTTGTTTACATTTCGCAATTCGTTTTTGTCAGTAAAAAATATAAACCCTATCTATCTTTCCTTTTATTAATGATACTTGTTTGCCTAAATTCTCAAGGAAGTGATAAAATTGTTTCTCCATTCTTGGGCTGATCTTTGTCTAGTGAAAATATAAATCAGATCTCCTGCTCAACAACAGAGTCAGTTTTCATAACTTTGCCTCTTAAAAGAGTTTGTTCTTTGTTTAAATTTCCTAATTTGCTTTTCTCAACGAAAATATAAGTCCTGTCTGCCTCACTTCTTGCTAATGATATGTGTTTTCTTAATTCCTCAAGAATATAAAACCATATTTCCAAATCTGTTTTTGTTCACATGCCAGATTCTCGATAGATAATAAATAAACGTTAGGAGGGAAGAAATCCAGACAGTCCCATTTTTACCAAAGAAAATATATATATATATATATCTTCCAGCTTACATTCCATTTTGGGCTTAACCCTTTTCTGCTCAGAATCAACACCTAACCACTTCATGGCCTCAGTTTCACACCAGTAGTTATGTGAAGGCTAATAAATGGATATTGTCTTGTTCTAGTCATGTGTCTATGGCAAATGCATCCCTATACTTGCATGTAATTGGATACTGTTCAGTCAACTTGAATCTGAAGAAAATCTTGTATAGTGACATCAAACTCTCCCTAATGAAGAATCTTTGCTGTGATATGATTTTAGGCCAGGATTTTCTTTGATATCATTCCTCTGTTGAGATTCTCTTTGAACGTTTGAAGGAGTGAAACCAGTTCTTAGCATTTGCATCCAAATGACAATTAATGTTCAGTACCCATTGTTGTTTAACAATTTAATAATCAACAGCATATACATAGCAATGAAATCCAGAAGGTACTCACCAGGTGAAAAACAGTTTATAAAATCAGAGGTTACACGAATGCTTAGTGAAAGAATCATCAAACCAAATAAGTCCTGATAGACTGCTCAGGTATTGATAACATCCTCCAAGAACCAAAAGAAAAGACTGGTAATCAACTACTTGCAAACCATTAATAGGTTTTCATTTATAAAGTATAAATGAATATATAAATATAATTTTATAAAAATTCATCATTGTATTGATGAGATGGTAAACAAAATTGCAAAGTATTGTATATACAGCATACTGGACCTTAGGAGTGCCTATCAGCAAGTGGCAATCAAACCAGAAGATTGGCCCTACATAACTTTTGAGGTAAATGGTCATCTCTAACAGTTTCAACCAGGTACCATTCAAAGTAACAAACAGTGTCACAAGCTTCCAAAGAATTATTGACAGAATTTTTAGGGATGAAAAGTTGGGAGGCACTTTCATCTACATCAATAACATGACAGTATGTCTCGCACATCTCGCCTATGGAACTCCCTTCCCTATTACTGTTTCCCTGACAAATACAATCTCCAACGGTTTAAGTGTAGCGTCAATCAACATCTCCAGTTGCCTTGATCTATCCACTTCCCTTCTCCACATCCTTTCATCTTTCATTCCTATCTGCTCTCGCTCCAAATCTTCTGTAACCTCCTTGCCTTGATCGACCCACTGTCTTTCTCTTTCTTTTCTCCTATCTGCCCTTCCTCCAACCCTTCTATAACCCCATGCCTGATAGTGGCCTCCAGCCTTGCTTGGGGTGATACGCTTTAAAAAAAAAAAGTATGAATCTGAACATAACAACCACTCCGACCATAATTGCAACCTTAAAAGATTTATGGTGGTGGTAAACAAAAATAACTTCACACTAAATAATGATAAATGTTCCTTTTGTATAGACAGTATTAACTTACTGGGGTACACTGTAAACAAGGGCTCTATGACACCAGACTCCAAACAACTAAAATCCCTTTTGAGGTTGCCAATTCAGATTAATAGGCATGTCCCTCGACAAGCTTTGAGAATGTTTACCATTACTCTCAGTGAATTATGTCCTTTTCAGAGAAGAAAAGCCCATTGGTACAAATGAATAGTTTTCCCTTGTCATCCATGGCAATTGAGGCCTTCAAAAATTTCAAAAAGGATATAGCCAATTCTACAATTGTTGTCATGGACCCTGCTTTTCCCTTGGTGGTGGAAACAGATGCCTTTGATAGTGCCATTGCTGCCTCATTAAAACAATCTGGCCATTCTGTTGCATTTTTTTCAAGGACCTTGTCTCAATCTGAACAGCATTGAGAAAATGGAGGTACTACCTAATTGTGCACCATTTCAGACTCATTATTGACAAAAAAGTCTGTTGCATTCATGTTTAAGGAAATAAAGGACAGCAAATAAAATAAACTAAAAAATAGCAAGATGGAAAATTGAACTCTCCTTTTTTACTTGTGACATAATATATCATTATGGTAAAGAGAATGCCACAGTAGATCATAAAAGCTACCTAACCATTTGAGAGAGATTGAACATAGATTTTAAAGGCCCTCTACCATTGACATATGCTGACCATCATTGAAAAATATTCATGATTCCCACTTGTATTTCCCTGTCCAGGCATAACAGCAAACTTAGTGATACAGTGTTTATGCTTCTTATTTGCCATTTTCGGAGTTCCAGCATATATTCACTCAGACCATGGAGCCTCTTTCATGTCAGAGCAACTGAGAAAATTCCTACATGAACTAGGGGTGGTCCCCAGGGTAACGGGCAATGTGAAAGCTATAATGACATACTTTGGAAAATGGTACAGTTAGCTGCCACAAACTGCAAATGCCCAATCACCCAATGGGAGAATCTCCTCCCTGAGTCACTGTATACCATCTGAGCTCTTCTCTGCAGAGCAACAATTGCTACAGCACATGAAATGTTTCTCTCTTTTCAATGAAGAAGTTCAGCTGGAATCTCAATCCCTTCATGGCTCTCAAAACCTGGAGTGGTCCTGCTGAGGTGCTACATCTGGCACAATAAATATGATCCACTAGTTAAATTCTTTTAGGGATATTATCCAAGCAGCAGAAAGTTTGTTCATTCATGAATTCACCAGGTAACTCAAAATCTTCCCATCTAGAGAAAAACAACTTGCAAAAGCTGAGCTACATTTGAACCACCACGGGAAACAGGTTAATTCAACAATGCATTAGTTTTTATAACCAGGAGGACGTAAGTTCAGTCCCTAAATGAGGTTACAAATATTTTCCATGTAATAGAACTTAACATTCTCATCCTCTTTTTTTTTCTTAAAAGAAAAAGTAAAAATAGTCACAAAGAAAAAAATAAATTTTAGATAAGTTATCAAACTACATCAGCCTATTCATTGGATTCAAAACTTTTCTAGATGGAACACCAGTCTTTGTAAGTGAATCAGCTATTTCATGTGCCCTGGAGACCCACTCAACAGAAGTGATATCACTCTTTTTGAGCATTTCTCACAGGATGGCTGCTTCAATTCGAAGCTGCTTGTCCAATATTTGAGTGCTCAAATATACCAAATCATGCAATGCCACATTATCTGTTCTACAACAAATAGGGAGGCAATTACGATCTTTAATGTCTAACAAATAAGTCCATGAGGAAATTTTTTTAATATACACATGCCTCAGAAGTATCCACCAGAGCCAATGTCTCGGCGGCTTGCATGCTCTTTACTACTCTATTCATCTTGACTGTCAGGAAATTGGAACATACATGGCATTTTTAACAACCAACTGGATTATGTAACCCCACTGGGAGCCTCTATAACTTAAATTTGCAAATTTAAAGCATCACTGTAGATAATAATCTTACAGATATCTCATTTTCCCAGATTGGGCACTGTGACTTGAGAGGATTCCTTTTTGGCATTAATTTATGTTATACTATCAACACCACATTTGTGCTTAAGCATGAATATATGGTCACTTACTTCATAACAGAGATCAGGTCATGAATGTGTAGCCAGCTAATTTAGTTTTCCCAGGGCACTTCTACAGGCTGTAAGCTCTATATCAGTCACACATGTGTCTATTTCATACTGTTTTTACATGGGTACAAGATTTAGTGTTTGAAAAAATTTGTCCTCTTTAACAACAATCTTGTCTTGGATTAAATCAAGACCAATGTATTTAAATTTACCTTTTCCTTCTGACTTGGCTTTGAACTTCTTTCTTATATGATCAATGACCTAAGTCACAAAGTGTTTAGTAACAGCCCAGCAGAAGTCATCTACATGAGTGGAAACAATACCTTGTAGCTTGTTGTCATGATGGAGAGTAAACATAGCTTGGTTGTACTTGGATATCTTGGCACCTAATTTTATCAGTTCTTCCCAGACTTCTGGGGGCATCATTTAAACCATAAGCACATTTGTTTAATTTAAGTAGCCTTTATTTTTAGTAACCTTGTTTGTTATCAGCTTCTGTAGGAGTGGTTACAAAAATAGTCTTGGCAAAACTCTTTCTTTGAAGGAATGCTGTCTTGATGTCTAGTACATTTGCACACCATCCAAATGATGTTATGATTGTCAGCATGATATGTAAACTCTCCTTAGCACATGTTGGAGAGTCACTTCTAATGTACTGGACATCTGCGTCTTGGAATCTCTTAGCAACCAATTGTGCCTTGACAACTCTTCCCTCAGGGGATCCCTTGATAGTGTAAATCCATCTGGTTCCAACTATCCTGCCCAGCATCAAGGACTCCTTTGTACACCTGTCTTTCCAGTTTTTTAATTCATTTTTCTTAGCCTGAATGACTTCATTTTCAGGATCATGAGAAAGTACACTTCAACTGGTACAGCTTCACAAGTATTATCCTCCATCTCAGTATTACCAGATAAATCAGTGACATCATCATTATTTCATTCAGTGATTCCATGTTCAAAATCTAACCAGAAGGGATCACCTCCTTCTATAGAAATGTTCAGGGCAAATTTATTTTTTCCAATAGATTTACCACTTCTACTTACTACTTTCACTTTTCCCAAATAACATCATTGCCATCATTACTCAATTTGCATAATATACTCTGACCAGGTTTTGGTAAGGTCATTTTGGGCTTAATATTGTTAAAGCTTCTTTGGAATTCATTCATTCATCATTGATTGTTACTTGGGTTTTTTTAACTTCTTCCTGGTATGCTTCTTTAGTGATATCTTCAACTATTTGTTTTTAAAATCTTGTGGACTGATTTTCAGCATTCTCTATGAGTGAGTCAGCAGAATTGTTTTCCATATCTCTTACATTGTCAGATAGAATTTCACATGAGTTGCTATGGTAGAGTTGAATATGATATGGATAAACTTTAATGTACATACCTCCATGTTTCACAAGAATCTGTTTGTTTTCACTTCCAATAATGGTCCCAGGTCCCATTCAATTCTCAGTTACATCCTTTTTTAAATATATCCAGTCATCATGGACAGATTTGATGGCACAAAGCTCTCTGCAGTCTTTCTGAACTTTCAGCCTGGACAAATGCCTTTCTAGCTGCATGCAATGCATTTAAATTATTTGCTACAATTTCACTAGAAGAAATAGTTAGGTAGTTGATTTTCTAGAATAAAAAGTACATTGGGATTATCCTTCCACCTTATCTTGCTTCCACTCTCTCTCCTCCATATCCTCAACAACATCAATAATTTTTGTAGAACACGTTGTGAGACATTTTTACACAACTCAGTAAGTGCTATATCAGGTTCATGTTCAATACAGACTGCCATAGTTTCCTGTTTTGGTGATGTAGTTTTATCCAATCCATGTCCATAACCTTTTTTAATTCATCCATCATGTTGTCATTTACTGTTGCTGGAATAAGCCTTACATTTTCTTCTGTTATGTTAGAACTTCTTAAAGCTCAATAGGCTAATACAGGATCAGGAAGACTTATCTTGTACTCCTTAACCTGTTGTACTAGCCTATCAAAATCCATTTGGTAGACAGCCATGTTGATCCTTGAGTATTTTTCAAACTTTTTGTAAAAGATTTAAAAGTTGTGATTTACTTTAAACAATTTATCAAGCTTTGCATAAAGTTTTGTCATACCTTCTTTGTCATTTAAATTGTCTAAATCCATTTCCAAGACAGCTTCTCTGTGAGGCTCAAGAATAATGCAGAGGCTCTTTTAGCTTCTGTCACATTAGTGGCCATCTCCCAAAATATAATTTCCTTTTGCCAGGACTTATATTTTATTGGCTCCAACCTTGGTGAGACTATAATGCTGCTTGTGGCCATTTCAAACTACACTCTGATACTAGTGTTAAATTCTTCTAGGGATTTTATCCAGGCAGCAGAAAGTCTGTTCATTCCTGAATTCCTCTGACTAAAATTCACCAGGCAATTCAAAGTCCTCATATATAGCTTAAATTGAGCTACTTGGATTGAACCAGCAGGGGAGACAAGTTAATTCAATAAAGCATTAGTTTTTATAACCAGGAAGATGTAAGTTCAATCCCTATACAGAGTAACAAATATAGAATAGAACTTAATACCACTAACGAATGAGGTGGAGCTAATTGAAGTAAATCCACATTATGCATTAGTCCAACACTCAGATGGAAAGAAAACCATTGTCTCTCTCAGAGACTTAGCCCCTGCTGGAAATATACCAGCACTTAGTGTTAAGCAGAAATAACTCCAAGACTCGTGTGTATTAATATACGTGTTTTATTGCTGCTATCTTATCAGGAACTGCCCCACAATTAAAGACCCTTAAGGCATTACAGATATTGGGCCGCTTATGTATATAAGTCAACCAACATCCCCCATACAAACAAAAGTCTGAAGTGTTTATTTTATGTGAGTTGCCATTCACCATATCGGTTTGGTGTCCTGCCTGCAGTGACTCTCTTCAGACGTGGTTGTCTTTCAGTTTTGTCTGGTTGCTGCTGTTTGATGTTTTCCTTACTGCCACTGTTGGTGATATCTTGTTTGTGGTTTGTTTCCATCATGTTGCTATGTTTTGGTCTAGTTGTGAGTCTTAGGTGTCTCCTATTTCTCACTAGTCTTTTCCCATTTTCCAGTTCGATCATGTATTGTTGGTATTTAAACTTTTCTGTGACAGCTGCCTTTTTCCAATATTGGTTCTTGCCATATGGCTGCACAGTCACCTGGTCGCCCTTTCTTAATTCTATCAGGTCATGGGCATTTTTGTCATAGTATTTCTTTTGATGTTGTTTTGCCTTTCGTATTTTAGTTTTTGTTTCTTCCGCATTAAATGGGGATAGAAATTTCTTCATCGTAGGCAGTACACTTCTCAATTGTCTTCTAAAGAATCTCTGCGCTGGGGACATTCCTGTGGATTTTGATGGTGTGTTGGTGAATTCTAGTATGGCCAGACAAGGATCGCTGTTTTCATTATTACATTTTTTTATGATGCATTTTATTTGTTTTACAGCTGATTCTGCCATTCCATTGGAGTTTGGCATCTCTGGTGAGCAGGGATTCCATCTAAATCCGTATTTATGGGCCAGTTCTCTCATCATTTTGTTATCAAATTCAGGGCCCCCATCACTTACAACTTCTTCTGGAATGCCATATCTCATGAAGTGTTTCTTTATCAGCTTGATTGTGCAACTTGATGATGTTCCTTGGAGTCGATCAACCAAGGTATAATTGGAGAAATAATCCACACAGACTAGGTATTTCCTTCCATCCAGTGTCATGGTATCGAGGCCAATATGTTGGAATGGGTATTCCGGCACTGGTCTTGTGATTAGTGTCTCTTTGCTATTTCTTGCAGAATATCTGCTACACTGTTCACAGTTGATGTAACATTCCTGTAGTTCGTGCCTCATTCCAGGCCAGAAGATTGTGTCTAGGGCACGTCTCATGTTACTTTCAACTGCTAAATGGCTTGTATGTGCCTTTCTCATTGAGGCAGGTACAAAGACTCTGTCTTTGTAAAATATTAGATCATCCTTTGTTGACAGGTAGTCTCTGAATTTATACAGGTGCTTCAACTGAGGTTCGAGGGCTTTATATCGCATTAGGAAGCCTTGTTTAATTAGTTTTATGAGCTTCTGTCGATCGCTATCTTCTTTGGTGGCACTGACTAGTCTGTCTCTGGTCTGCTCACTTACAGCAAGAAATTCTAATAGATTCACTTCACTGAAATTAAACTGGAATTTGTCATCCTCTACTGGGGCTCGTGAAAGAGCATCGGCAATAATTATGTCACTGCCCTTTTTGTATGTTATTTTGTAATTAAAATTTTGTATTGAAAGCATCATTCTTAACAGTCTTTTTGGTACTTCGCTTAGAGGCTTGTTGCTGATTGCTTCTAATGGTTTGTGATCTGACTCTATTGTTGCATGTCTTCCATAACAATAGTTGCTAAACTTGTGTAGTCCAAACACAATGGCTCTCATCTCTTTTTCAATTGGTGCATAGTTTTTCTCATAGTCATTCCACACCCTTGACGCATATGACACTGGTTTCCCATTCTATAGAATAGCTCCCACACCTACATCAGACATGTCAGTCTGTATCATGACTGGCTTTTCTAAGTCGTAGTAAGCCAAGATAGGTGTGTCTGTCTTCAGAGTCAGAAAAACCAGCACAGGGGAGAATATGGGTGTATACCAACTCTGGATGAAGCAGACAAAATGAACATAATACATCTCCAGACCCAGAAAACTCTAAGCCAAAGTTTGCCCAAAACAATGAGTTGCCCAAATACTTCAACAGGACCCACACTATGCCTGTTCAGTGGAGTGAATTCATCCCCTACAATTAGAAATAAAGTGGGAGAAAATGTGTTATAGACCAACAAGGAGTTACCTCTATTAATGACGATTGTCTCCCTTGAAAAAGGAACTCTCCCTTACTTAGATACAATAAATAAGTGGACTCTCTGTGCCTCCCCATTCAAGCTCAATAAAGCTTTCTTAATTCTTATCATGACTTCAAGTTGTTATTGAAGATACTCTGAAGGAACATTTGAAATGAATCCCAAGATCAAAATTTTTACTATTGTAGTTGTGAATAATAATAAAGGCAATGGTTTAATAGAAACAGGTGTGCTTATGGTTAATAGCACGTCTAATTTATGCTATAAATTCAGATAATCTTGAAACTGGAATGTTAAAAAATTATAAAGCAAGTATTAAATTGGAAGAAAATTGTATTTTGAATCTCACAAATTCCAATTCACTTACTGGTAGTTGTGAAACTGTAAAATTGTTGAACAAGTTATTTTGGAACATATTCTCTCAAGTGGAAGTAAATGGGCATCACCTATAATAGTTCTGAGAAAGTGAAATGGTGATCTTAGAATCTGTGGTAACCATAAAGTAGATGTTAACCATAAAATTTGTTCAGATTATTATCGTATCCCAAGCATTAAAAATGTATTACACTCATTAGCAGGAATGAAATGCTTTATGAAAATTGATCTATAAAGTGTATACCATCAAATTCACATTGATGATAAATTTAAGGAAATTACCACTATTAACTCCCCAATAAAACTGCTTAGATGAACTTGTATACCTTAGAGGGTAAAAACAGCAAGTACCATTTTCAGAAAACAATAGAAAATGTTCTGAGAGGAATAAAAAAATATAATACATTAAGATGATTTATGTTTGGGTACAACCAATGAAGAAGAGTTGAAGCAAAAAAACAAACAGATATTAAATAGATTAAGGATATTTGGAATTACTATTAATAAAGATAAATGTGTATTTAATTGTGAAAAATATTATATCTTGGGAACTAAATTCCAAAAGATGGGATTTCTCTAGACCCAACTTTGACACAAAAAATATTAGCAGTGTCTCCTCCGACCAATAAAATGAATTAGAAACCTTTTTTGGTTTAGCAAATTTTTATAGTAAATACTTACCCACATGTTTAGAACTAATTGAAATATTTGCAAATTTGTGAAAAAATAACAATAAATTTTAGTGGACTAATACATAACAAAACAACATTTGATAATTTGAAAAATGTTCTTGCAAAAGACCCTGTTATCAAGATTTTTTACCCCCACCACCCTCCAATGGATGTTACATTACTAGTAAAAACTCCATATTAGCAATCTTAGCCCAGGAAGCACACCCAGTTATGTATCTTTCTAAAGCATTAATGTTGACTGAATCTAATTACTTGAATATAAAAAAATTTTATATCAAATATGTAAAAGATAATGCTATTCCCTATGTAGAGACATTATCTAGATTACATTTTAAAAGAGAGAAAAAAAGACAGCATATTAGAAAATATAGAAGATTAATTTTTTCACTTGCTAGAAACTGACATTCTACTGATAAACTGACTTGCTTCAGAAACATTACAGGATCCAATATTAAGTAAAATTGTATTAATAATAAAAACTAATAATTAGAATAATTGTTCAAAAGCTTAAAGGACATACAACTTTAAAGTAATTAAACATAAGTTAACTGTAAAAAATGGCATTGTATGTAATGGAGATTTAGTAGTACTACCTGAAAAAAATGTAGAAAAATTGTAATAAAAAGGGTGCATGATGACAATATGCAATTACATCTACACAGAAGCTTTTGAAATTAGAAGAATGATGGCCTGAATATGCATGTGATGTTGAAAATCATGCTAAAATAAAAACATTTTTACCAGAATAAAGTACACACAGGGGCTAAGGTGACAGAACCTTGGTTTCACATTCATATGGACTATGTATATATTAATGCTGTGGGATTCTGTTTTATTTAGATTGATACTTTATCTGGCTGGCCTGAAGTTGTTTGCATTCATGATAGGAAAACTAGTACAATAAGGAAAATATATATTTATTAGAAATAGTGTACTGAAAATATTAGTGTTAGATAATACCCCAGAATTTTGTAGAAGTCCATGTTATTGATTAAGGAAAATTAGATGTATCCCATATAAAACCCAACCATATCATCTGCAAATGGAATTGTAGAAAGAATGGTACAGACTATAAAAATGGGATTGAGAGCATTTTCTCCTCAATGAGATGAGATTGACAGTCTCTTAACAAGACTATTACTTAGATACAGAACTATATGACATGCTGACAGATTAGAAAGTTCATCTGCATTAATGGGAAGACAGATGACAGCCCCATTAAACATTTCATACTCTATCAATGAAAAAATGTTGTAGAAGAACAAGAAAAATAGAGAATCTGCACCCAAAAAGACTAATTTTATAATGCAGAAGGGACACAATACAGCATTAATATTTTAAAAGAGCAATAATATTCTGGCCTATAATAATATAAGATCCAGACAAGAATATGAAAGGGAGATGGAAATCGATCACCAATAATACTCACATCTTATACAGCATCAACTGTAAACAGAAACTTAACTAAATAAAAAATTAACTCTACATTAGATTAGATATCCTTTAGTATGAGAAAAAAAGTGCTTTAAATTTGCTTTTCAATAATTTAAAAACAAATGTAATCATAGGATTTTTTTCAAAATTCATAGCATTACAGTACTAAAGATACTGAAAAATAACCAATAATCTTTCCAATGACATCTTATGATATACAATTTTCAAACTATATACAGTCTATAACAGAAATACTGATATGATGTCAGTATCAGTTCTTCTCTGTTTCTGCTGAAAAATATAATCAATTTATCTTATTCCTGAGGATGAACAAAAATGGTCAAAAGCCTTAGAGTTGATGATTAATGCTATTGACAATTTTTGTACACTCTTTAACCAACCATTCATTTCTTTGTACATATGTAATATACAGGATATGTGGGATATTTAAAAAAATATATTTCCAAATTATTGCTTTCAAACTCATTTCAATCCCTCTATTTTTTCAGTTAAATAATAACACATAACTGATACAAGAAATGCTGTAATCTTTAATTTAAAAGCGGAATACAGTCTCTTAGAGATCGCAAATTTTCTAGAAGTCACCTGATCTTTAATTCACAAAGTTCAGAAAGAGCTGGGTGACATAAACAGGAATGTTTCATTAGTAGTTAAGTGAATGAAGCATTCACAGTTCTGACACTATCATTACATCTAAATTCATAAGACAGGTTCAGAACATCCTGGATGAGAATGCCAGAAAATCAATGAAGGTGATTGCAACTGTGGTTCCCAAAGATATCCAATACAAGTTGTATATGATGTATAAAGGGAAAATGATTCATGCAAAGTGGATGCTTTACAAGATTAAAGACACAGATGAACATGGAATGATTTAGTTTTTCTTAGATGAAAAGAAAATGATCCGGACCAAAAGGTGAACAGGTGAAGTGATAGGTGACTGTGCACAGACACTTTTAATGTCCCAAAGGTTAGGCACACTGAGTTTCCAGCAACTGTAATGTTGTTTGAAGTTGTGAGAGAGATGTCATGACTTCACTTCTTTTCATAAGGCCATTAAGTTAATGCTGCTGGCTACATTGAGAAACAGTTATTAAACCCTGGATAGGCAGAGTATGCAATAGATGGTTGTATGCATTTCAGAAAGACTGCTCCTCCTCATAAAACGTGAGTAACCCAAAAATGGATGTCTGACAATTTTTGTGATCATGAAACACCTAGCATGTGGCTTCCAAACTCACTGGATTTTAACCGTCTGGACCGTGTATGGAGTATTGTTGAATTTAACATCCATATAATACTAAGGATTCTTATCAAGACAATGTGTAAAATAAACAAAAGCCACTTGATTCAGACATGCCAATGCTTTCAATCCTGCATCAAAGTGATCTGATGCTGAATGTGAATATATTGAATAAATCTGTCATAAATCTACTCAAGTTTATGTGTACAAATTTTTGTAACACTATAACTGCTTATATGCTTGTTTTTCCAAAAGCTCAATACCCAACACACCATATATGTGTGTGTGTGTTTCTAACCACATGCTATAACTTAATGTTCTGGTTTATGATTAATATCAATATTCAAATTTATTTTATTTTTCTATTTTAAGAATGACTACATTAAAGAATGTAAAAGAATTTTAAAAATAAAAAATGAAAAAAGAGGTTTTTAGAATTTCCTACTCTTCCGAAACTGCATGAAAGTTTTTCTTTCTCTACTTTTATTTTCTTGATAAAGTAGATGAACTAATGATGTTTTAAAACATGATATGACTTACCTGAAAACTGTTCTTAATAACAATACTTACTGATTAATTAACATGAAATTGTTTTTCCTTCGTATTTGCAGCACTAAGAGTATTTCCAAGAATGAGACTTTTTAATAAGCTAATCAGCCTCCTGATTTTGATTCTTATTTTTGGCATTCTTCTCATCATCATGAATATTTACGAATTGCAAAAGGTTCGTGAAGAGCAAAATCATCTTGATCAGAAATCACCGAAAAGCTTGGAAATGTACACTAATAAAAGTTACAGCAAGGAAAGAGTGTCAAAGAAACCAAGCCCAGTTGTTTGGATACATGGGAAAAAGGTGAAAACCTGATAAATATTTTTCTTCTTCATTGCTTTAAATTTTTTTCATTCTTTATGATCCTATTATTTTCAAGTATTTTATTTATAGAATTACAGAACACAATTGGGGAACAGTTTTTAAATTTTAATTCAAATGTTAAATCATTATATTAGTTCCCTGGGTCACTTTTTGTACATATTTTGCTATTGACAATACTAATATTTCAATTTTATCAAATCTTTCCCATAATGTATTTGGCTGGGAAGAGATGAAAACCAAAATGTCCTTGTTCATATGAAAAGCATGCAAATACAATTTTGTTCTCTTGTATATTATAGCTTAAATAAACAGATATTTTTATAAATCATTAATTATGTCTATCAAAAAAATAATTACAGTATTTATTCATTTTTTTCTCTCAAACTTGTATATATATATATATATATATATATATATATATATATATATATATATATATATATATATATACAAGTTTGAGAGAAAAAATATGGAATATTAGTGTTTAAGCCTTTTTATTATATCCTTACTCTGTCCTGGACATTGAGTTCTACCTGGATTCTATCCTCTTGGAATTATTTTTTATACATATATATATGTATGCGTATGTATGTATGTATGTATATATATTTATATATTTTAGATATATGATTGCATATGTATGTGTATATTTACCACTAATATTATCTATCTATCTATCTATCTATCTATCTATATATATATATATATATATATATATATATATATATATATATATATATATATATAAAAGTGGACATGGAAGTCAGCACTTAGAGGCGACAGTCTGTTTCATGCTAGTGCAATCGTCAGGCGACAATATTTATTACTGTGAAAAATGACAGTAAATGTGGCACAAGGCCAAAAATGGGGATTGGGAAAGGGAGGTCATCAATTGTCTTAAATTTAAACTTAGCTAGTCGCAAGCACTGACCCAAGCATACAAAACAATATTCCTTTCACCAAAACACCACATTCATACGTACCATTCTTTCAACAACCACCAAAATACCTCATTGTCTCTATGAAAATCCTAAATAACCCCATATGTACAATAAAGTCTGTGGGGGGGGGGGCGGGCGTAAAAATTTAACAATAAAATAATCCCCAATGAATATATACAAAATGAATACAAATATGTACAAGAAACTAAACAAAATCATGTTAGTAATTAACCCCCCCCCCCACAAATCCTAAATGTGCCAGTAAAATCAATTAACTGGGCGAAATCGACACGGGACTTTTATAGATAAACATTTATCCATCGCAACCACTCACACAAACACGCACTGATTCACACTCAAACATACGAAAAGGAACACACACACGAAAACGAAAGGCGTCCCGCATCCTCCAGAGAACTGAAATCACTGAGCACCTAAAGAGGGGAGGGATGGGGAGTTAAACTAAAGGAAAAGAAAAGGGGACAGAAAAAAAGGGGGCCAATGAAACAAACACACCTTAGCTAAGTTTACATAAATACAAGGAAACTAAAAAATCACAACAAAAAACTACTCTAACCTAAACATGGATGGGTTGCCCAAGTTCAACCCAGGTAAACAATATTCTATGCCTAACCGGCATCAAAATGCCACTCAAGGTCAGCCCCTTTCACACGGCACAAACGCGCAAGACTCACCCACCTTTCGCCAAATTCAGATGATGTGAGTCGCCGCCTTTCCGTCCTAATCTTGACTTTAAGCTGATGCCTAAAGAACAAGATCAGTTCGGAAGAAACAAACTTCTCGCCACCATAGAATTCCTTCTGACGCGTCGTCCAAATCACGACTCTCATAACGCCTAGTAAGCAACAGAACACATAATTCTCAGCCCTCGACATCTGCGGCACCACATTGCTACAAATAGAAACGACATCCAGGACAAAGGTCTTTCTCCGCAAGACGCGGACCATGAGGCCTTCAACAAACTTGCACAACGGCACTACCACCGTGCACTGAAAGAAGGCGTGACCAATGGTCTCGACTTCCCCAACACAGCGGCGGCAGTTTGGAGAATTCTCCAAGCCCGCTGCACAAAGTCTTTTGCCGACCCAGAGGGCTCTACGAATCACCCGCCAGGTGAGTGATGCCTCATCGTTATTGAGGCATTTCAACCCTGGCGCCCAAGGCCATATTGAGCGAGCCCGCTGCTTCGTAAGACCGAGCTCGCCAATCAGAGCATCTTGAACGGACCCCCGAACTAACACTTGATTATGAGACCGTCATCTCTGTAGAGCCCTGTGTCATTTCTCATAATCATAAGAAACTGCAACAAACAAAAGACTGATAAAACTAGAAAAGCAATAATTAAAATTTTCAAAAATAACGGATTCGAGATAGATATAAAAACTAACCTAAACGAAGTAGATTTTCTAGATGTCACCTTCAACCTAAGAAAAGGCACACACAAACCATACAGAAAACCGAATGATAAACCACAGTACATACATATATACTCCAACCACCCGCCTTCTATAATCAAACAGATACCTAAATCGATTAACCGCAGGCTTTCCGACAATTCTTCCGATGAATCTATATTTAACAAGGCCAAGAAAGACTACGAAACAGCCCTAAAAGATAGCGGATTCCCAGCAACACTCACATACTCACCACAGAACACAAAAAAGACCAACAGAAAAAGAAATATCATATGGTTCAACCCACCGTACAGCAAAAACGTAAAAACAAACATAGGAAAAATATTCTTCAAGCTTTTACACAAACACTTCCCGGAATCAAGCACCCTACACAAAATATTCAACAAAAACACAGTAAAAATCAGCTACAGTTGCACCGAGAACATGGCACAAATAATAAAAAAGCACAACAGCGTTATTTTTCTTTTTTTTTGTTTCGCCTTTTAGGCGGAACCTTTTAAATATCCCTCCCACTATTTATCCTCTCCCGTCCCTCCCATTTACATCATGGAGAAGAAGGAAAAAAAACCACCTTCCTTCTTAATCAACAAGAAAAAATCAACATTTGCTTCCTTCAGAAAGTCTGTTAGGAAACATTTATTCAATCCGAAAAAGGACCCTCCGGATAAAGATAATCCGGAGGAATATCCTGCCCTACCAAGGACCCCTACCAATGAGGAAATTGTGGATGCCCTTAAAAAGGCCGCCAAAGCCAGGTTAACCGAAGAAAACCTGGAAAAGGAAAAAAAAACAGACAACCCAAATGTTAATATCGAGGTCGGGGATTCGCCCTCTTGTTGGAAGTCCCCTCCGAAATGTATCATCGATATCGCGGAGTTCCTGGAACGTGCCAAGGGTTACGCTCACCTCGTGGTGAAAGACGGGCTTTTGGAGGATCCAGTCGAACTAAAGAGAATCGAGAAAAGAATTGTGTCAGTTTTTGTCGTCGACAAGCGTTCGCGCAAAATTTGTCGTTCGACTAAAGACACAGTGTTGAAAGCACTGGAGTCCCTGGGGTTCAAGCCCCAAAGAATTGTGAAAGGCAAAGGGTTTTTCATGTGGGACGTACTGCTGCCCACAGCCGAAGACTGCATCAGAGCCACGCGGAGGGATCTGATAACGAAGGATCTCATCCTCCGCACTGAGTATGAGGGTCGGCGAAGGACCAATGTAGCAGTATACGAGGTCCCTCCTCAGGTTATCGGGGAACACCTTGCGGCTTTCCTGGCTCAATACGGAGAGATATTGGCCGCTTCCTGCGATAGCCTGACTGGGGGATGGAGCTTTGACATGATGCTCGATCGAAAGGCCTTCAGCTCCGTCCCCAACTGGATTGACGTTAGTGACCTGAAGCTGCCGGTCAGCCTGCTGGAAGTGTGGAGTGACTGGTCATCTCTCCTCTTCCTGCCCAGAGAAGAAGGCCTCTGGGACTCAGGTCACTAAAGACCAAACTCCCCCTCTGACCGAGTCTGCAAAAACCGCCGCGCCTGTAATGGGCATGCCAGCTGCCGGGACCGGAGAGGATTTTCCCCCGGTTGGGTCACCATCGAAGCCCCCATCCCCCGAAGAGCCCTCTTCCACCGCTTCTGCGGCTAAGAAGGGGGAAGAAGGGGAATGGCAGGTAGTTGGCAGGGTCAGGGTGAAGCGTCAGCCAGCGGGTCCTCAGTCCCCTGAAGCCTCGGGGACTAAAGACACACACAGTCCCACTCCCTCTACACCCCGACCTCTTTAACGTGTGAGGATCAAAAGAAAAAATATGAACCGTCATATGAAAAAGCGGAAAAACTAAAACAGTTGAAAATACAAATAGACGACCAACGTAAACAGAAAAAATCCCCGGATAAAAAATCCCCCTCTTTGCAGTCACCTAAACATTCTTCTCCAGTCAAGTCCCCCCCTAAAAGGATGGCCACTCGTTCCTCAACTTCCAACCCTATTCCTCCTACTTCATGCCCCTCAGCCCCTCTCTCCAGAGTGAAGCCTTCTCCGGCCACCCCTTCCACTTCTCGTGCCCAGTCCCAAATCCCTCTCAGTAGAGAGCCCAGCCCTTTTAGACATCCCAGTACTCCTCGCCACACTCCCAGTCCTTCACCCTCTAAATTTTCCAAATTACCCCCTCCAGTTACCAAAAGACCCAGAAGCCCTACACACGATACTACAGACAAAAAGAAAAAACCAAAACACATTTATAATACTGGTTCCAATATATGCAAAATCTCCCCTCTGCAAGCAGAAAAAGCAAAAGACTACGGCAATAGAATCACAAACCTTAAATATCTTTTATCGATGAAGCAATTTGCTGATAAAGATATTGACAACCCTCAAAATTTTCCCGATGCCCAGAGGTTAACAGTCGTCCGAGCGGAATCTGGTGCAAAACAAATTTGGGGCATGTTGGACGAGGCTATAACCTCGTTCGACATGACCCCCCCTATAGCCATCGTGCAGAATGAGAAGCTCCGTAAAATGAAACAATTTTGTGCAGGGAGGGTCCCGATTTTTGTTCACCCCTCCTTCTATAGAGCTCTAAAGTTAACTTTCCCGTGGGATATCGGCGGAATCTCCCGGGACGGTACCATCAAGACTGAGATGGGCCATGGGTCAATGGGAGATGCTGTCGGTATCCTCACCCCGGCCATGTTCAAGGCAGGTAAGCAACCCTAATCAGTTTTCACTATGGCTCTCTGGTTGGCTACGTTAAATGTCCGGGGCCTGAGGTTGGAGTCTCGCAGGGCGAGGCTCTCTCGCGACCTTCAGCGCCTCGGGGTGGATATCTGTTGCGTGCAGGAGACCCGGTTTTCTTCTCATGATCGTGAGGCCGTGCTGTCTAGGGGGTTCGCCCTTTATTCAGCATGTTTTGATGGTCGTTCAAGGGGTGTCTCTTGGCTAGTGAGCAGGTCTTTAGACGCTGTATGTACTCTTGTTTTCGCAGATCCGGCGGGCAGGCTTTGTGTGCTGGACGTTACCATAAAAGGTAAGGCTTTGCGTTTCATCGGCGTTTATGCGCCCAATATCCATGCTGAGCGACCTGGTCTGTTTCGGCAGATCGAGCCGTTTTTGACGACATCTCGTCGGGTAGTTTTAGCGGGCGATTGGAATGCCGTCCTTGACCCCGATATAGATCGTATTGGGAAAAAACGGGCTACTAACAATCCTGATGTGAAACCATTTCGGGACTTTATCGACGGGTTTGATCTCGTCGATAAGTACCGGAATGAGCATCCTCGGGATATAGTTTGGACTTGGACTAATAGTGGCACCTCGGATCGTGGGACGCTTGCGAGCTACCTCGACCGGGTCTTAGTTAAGAGAGTCGATGTAGGGCTCTTAGGCTGTCCAAATTTCCATTATATAGTTTATTCGGATCATAGGCTTGTCCGGGTCCGTGTAAACTTAGATAAGCCTAGGGTTAGGTTGGCTGGTTACTGGAAATTCAACTGTTCACTTTTTGGTGAGCAGGGATTTCGGGACCAGCTGGTACTAATGATACAACGGGAATTGTCGGGAGCGGTTTTTGGGAACGCCTGGTGGGGTAAACTTAAATCCAAAATTAGAACGTTTGCTGCCGATTTTAGTCGTCGACTCAATCGAGATAGATTAGCGGCGCAAACTGTTTTAGAAGAAAAAGTTGATCGGGCCGTGAAATCCCGTGTTAGTGGGGATGTAGCCTTAGCTAAGGCGGAGTTGGCCTCCTTGCTTATCAAGAAGGATCAAGCTCTGGTAGTTAGGGCTAGGTTAAAAAGAATGTCCTCTGAGGCGACGAATATGGCCGCTGAATTGCGTGCAGAGGAGAATAGGAGTGCGTCTCGACGACATATCGCGTGCGTCACATTACCGGATAATCGGACCGTGACTACAAACGCGGGCATATGTGAGGTCTTTCGAGATTACTTTCAGGATCTTTTCACCAGGGAGCCCGGTCTGAGCTCTGCTCAGTTCGACTCCTATTTAGCCGACTTTCCCTGCCTCGAGGCAGCTGAAGCGGCTGGGTGCGAGGGTCCCATAACAGAGTCTGAGATCTGGGATGCGCTGAAGCAGGCTGGCCTGGATAAGTCTCCGGGACTCGATGGTTTGCCCTACGAAGTGTACTTGAGGTTGTCGCCCGTTTTTGTTCCTTTGCTGGAGCTGATTTTCAACCACTGGATGAAGCAGGGGTCTATACCCCAACGCTTCACCAGGGGTGTGATCAAGTTGCTGCGTAAGGACAAGAACGGTGGGGATGGGTTAGGGAACTTTCGCCCTTTAACGATGTTAAACACGGAGTTAAAGATTTTGGCGAAGATCTTAGCCAACCGTTTGCAGCTTGTCCTGTCTAGTCTGATTGGCCCCGAGCAGACTTGTGCTGTGAAGGGCAGGACTATTCAGGATAACCTGCATATGGTACGCTTGATCTTAGAACAAGTCGACGGTGAAGCCGCGCTGATCAATTTAGATCAGTCCAAGGCCTTCGATAGGGTTGACCATCGTTTTCTGGAGGCTGTCCTTTCGGCGGCCGGTTTCGGAGCCGACTTTCGCTCCTGGATCCGACTCTTGTATGCGACCCCCGGTGCGCTGGTGGAAGTGAATGGAGTAAGATCGAAGCCTTTCGTATTGTCTCGCTCTATTCGTCAGGGTTGTCCGCTCTCGCCTTTGCTGTACGTTCTTGCGTTGGAACCTTTCCTTCGCAAGTTAAAGGCGAATCCGGTCCTGCGTGGAATATCTCTGCCTGGGGCTACCACCTCAGCAAGGTATTCTGCCTATGCTGACGACGTTTCGGTTCTTGTGTCGAGCAGAGCCGAGATTGACGAAGTCAGCAAAGTGGTCAGTGGTTATGAGATGGTGACAGGGGCCAAGATCAATCGCGATAAGTCTGTGGGCTTGCGATTGGGTGCGTGGAAGGGAGTTTCTCTTCCCGGACCTTTCCTCTGGACGGATGGGCCGATCAAGATACTCGGCGTCTGGTTCGGTCCGGATCTCCAGTTGGAAATGAATTGGTCGGAGGTACGAGGGAAGGCCGAGATCGCGGTTGGTCTGTGGTCTCGGAGGAGGCTTTCCCTGAAGGGAAGGGCGGAAGTATGTGTTTCACACATATATTCTATTCTCGTGTACCGACTCTCTGTACTTCCACTTCTGTGTACCGCACTAATTTTATTAGTAAGGCTCTTGTTCTCTTTCTTGTGGAGAGGCAAGGCCTCTATGGTATCTCGGGAGATCTGTTGCCTTCATACCGCTGAGGGCGGCCTGGGTATGCCAAGCATTGAGATTCGTCAACATATGCTTCGCATTGCATTCCTGGACCGATTGTGTCGCGAACCGGACGAGGTGGGAGCCTTCTGGAAGGAAGATGCCCGGAAAAATTTCCCGTCCCTGAGAAGTGTGCACTCGTGCGAGGGGGAGGCCCGCCGTAGACCCCGAGCCGAAAGCTCCTTCTATCTCGAATGTCGTCGCGCTCTGAAATGCCTCTTACGGGCGTCGGAAGGCCTCTCCAACGTCCAGGCGTTGTCTCGTAGGGCATTGTATCAAGTGTTAGTTCGGGGGTCCGTTCAAGATGCTCTGATTGGCGAGCTCGGTCTTACGAAGCAGCAGGCTCGCTCAATATGGCCTTGGGCGCCAGGGTTGAAATGCCTCAATAACGATGAGGCATCACTCACCTGGCGGGTGATTCGTAGAGCCCTCTGGGTCGGCAAAAGACTTTGTGCAGCGGGCTTGGAGAATTCTCCAAACTGCCGCCGCTGTGTTGGGGAAGTCGAGACCATTGGTCACGCCTTCTTTCAGTGCACGGTGGTAGTGCCGTTGTGCAAGTTTGTTGAAGGCCTCATGGTCCGCGTCTTGCGGAGAAAGACCTTTGTCCTGGATGTCGTTTCTGTTTGTAGCAATGTGGTGCCGCAGATGTCGAGGGCTGAGAATTATGTGTTCTGTTGCTTACTAGGCGTTATGAGAGTCGTGATTTGGACGACGCGTCAGAAGGAATTCTATGGTGGCGAGAAGTTTGTTTCTTCCGAACTGATCTTGTTCTTTAGGCATCAGCTTAAAGTCAAGATTAGGACGGAAAGGCGGCGACTCACATCATCTGAATTTGGCGAAAGGTGGGTGAGTCTTGCGCGTTTGTGCCGTGTGAAAGGGGCTGACCTTGAGTGGCATTTTGATGCCGGTTAGGCATAGAATATTGTTTACCTGGGTTGAACTTGGGCAACCCATCCATGTTTAGGTTAGAGTAGTTTTTTGTTGTGATTTTTTAGTTTCCTTGTATTTATGTAAACTTAGCTAAGGTGTGTTTGTTTCATTGGCCCCCTTTTTTTCTGTCCCCTTTTCTTTTCCTTTAGTTTAACTCCCCATCCCTCCCCTCTTTAGGTGCTCAGTGATTTCAGTTCTCTGGAGGATGCGGGACGCCTTTCGTTTTCGTGTGTGTGTTCCTTTTCGTATGTTTGAGTGTGAATCAGTGCGTGTTTGTGTGAGTGGTTGCGATGGATAAATGTTTATCTATAATTTTTAAAGTCCCGTGTCGATTTCGCCCAGTTAATTGATTTTACTGGCACATTTAGGATTTGTGGGGGGGTTTTAATTACTAACTTGATTTTGTTTAGTTTCGTGTACATATTTGTATTCATTTTGTATATATTCATTGGGGATTATTTTATCAAATTTTTACGCCCGCCCCCCCACAGACTTTATTGTACATACGGGGTTATTTAGGATTTTCATAGAGACAATGAGGTATTTTGGTGGTTGTAGAAAGAATGGTATGTATGAATGTGATGTTTTGGTGAAAGGAATATTGTTTTGTATGCTTGGGTCAGTGCTTGCGACTAGCTAAGTTTAATTTTAAGACAATTGATGACCTTCCTTTCCCAACCCCCATTTTTGGCCTTGTGCCACATTTACTGTGTAATTTTTGACAGTAATAAATATTGTCGCCTGACGATTGCACTAGCATGAAACAGACTGTCGCCTCTAAGTGCTGACTTCCATGTCCACTTTTATATTTACACACGCTCTATCTCTGATATTGAGCACTTTACCCCATAAATATAGCACACTTTAAGACTATATTTCTGCATATATATATATATATATATATATATATATATATATATATATACACACACACACACATAATGATATACAGATTTAACTGGAATTTACTTAATTAGCAGTGTCCAGAAATGTGATTATAATTACAAAAAGATAATATTAATTTGAGAAACAATGATTTTGTAACTGAGAAAAAGTATTTATTTTATACAAAATCGAGTATGCTGATTCTAAATCCATAGATCTCAAATTAAAGTTTCCTTATCTTATATTAATTACCATAGACCAAAAAAACCCTTTCATTTATTACTCAGACAATTTATGCTGTACTAAACTAAATCAAGTATGCAGATTCAGACCCTGTATTCAGCATGTCAATTTTTTGAGATATGGATGTTATCATATTTTTAACCAATGTATATGTATTAATAGTATATTATCCACCTGTGCTGGCAGCATGGTATTCATTTGTGTTAGTTGTACAAAACTTTCTTGGCCCTAATAAATCTGAAAATTATGTTGATTTAAAAGAATGGGATACCAGATGAAGTCTCTTAAAATGCATTTCTTTCACTGAGCATGGTGAGAGATTTCTGAAATGGAATCAAAGTATCAAAACCAGTTTAATCCAAACATGATGTATGACTGTGGCTGGTTCCTGTAATGGGAGAGTAGCTCAGCATAAGTGTTTCAAATATTTCTGAAGATTTCAGAAATAAATGCGTATTTCTTTTGGTTATTTCCTATAAATTTGCCTTGATTTATTAATATAATATTTGCCTTCAACATAAAATATTTTATGTGCATATCTAAAAGACCTCATACACAATTACAATTCTGAGTATAGATTTGGAATCAGTGCATGATTTACTTGGGTAGCAGACAAAGATTTTTTTTTTACCAAGTGTTATTCAGCTCAGGATCTAGTGAAAGAATGTGTCATGTTAATGAAGGTATTTGAAATTACATTGAAAGTCATCAACTAATCCAGCTTAATATCTTTTCCTCAGTTATTCCAGTCCTTTTACTTCAAATATGACCATAACTGTTTCTTGTATGATAAGTGTGCAAATTAAATTGTAATCACTATAACAGGATGGTTTTCATGTAAACTAAACTATTGGCCATTCTTATTAAATTTTGTCAAAAGATTTTCCCCTTTGGTCCAGCTGAATCAAGGTTTGTTTTTTTATGCCATAGCAAAAATATAAATAAATAAATTTAAAGCACATGTGGCATAAAATAGCAAGTCAGTCAAATTTTCTTCAGTGTTTGAGAGATAAAAATAACAGAGTGGGGAAAAAACAATAAAAAAAATTGAATAAAAATGGTGATTAAATAATAAATTTATCACTGTTAATAAGTTCAGGAAATTGCAATACAAATGAATCTCAACAGATGATGATATAACCTCATTTTATTATTTGAGTTTTCAAGAACATAATTCCAATATTAAATGAAGCACAAACATACATAATTCATGATGAATTAGCTTACAGAGAATATGATATTTTGTTCAGTGAAAGAACTAAGCAAAGGTAGTATTGAACTAATTTAAAATCAGTCATGATCATTTTTTCTTTTTTGTATTAAGTTCAGACATGTCTGTGTTAGAAATACATTTCTGTTCGAAATATGGCCAAGAAATAATGTCTTCAGTCTTTCTTGATGCTTGTCTATTTTTTGCTTCCTTTGCAGGTAGAAACTGGATATTTAAAGCATGTATTTAATATATTTAAATATCTGGGTTATTCAACATATGGTCAACCAAAATTAAATTGGGATGTACTATGGACACATGATTACCCATTTTTGGAACTTGTTGATGATCTGACAAAATTAAAACCTCATCAGAAGGTAAGATTTAACACAGTGTATTTTTGTTAAGTTTGTAAATAATAACTTAAGAAAAAATGCATATGTTGCATCCAATCTTTAAGAATCTTTAATCGTTAAGAAACTCTGAATGGATGTGGGAAAACAGCAATGAGAATCTCAGATCCCAAATCAGAAATAAGGTGTTGTAATTCCATAGGTCATAAATCAGTCTCAAAAATCAAGGGTCATAAAATAAAAGGAGTAAAAAATCCATATCCACAACTTGCAACATACAACTACTTACTTCATCCATGAAGAACAGAGAATAAAGAATATACTACTGTATTCCAAAGTAGCATTCTTTTATGGGGTAAGAAAGGCTGTGAGTGGTTGAGATTGGTAGATAAGTGAAAATATTGTCATATTTCAAGGTCTTACTAAAGTAAACCCAATCTGGATTTTGATTTTCTTTTTCAACAAAAGGTACAGACAATGCATTTTTGAGGTAAGATTTGGTTATCTCCTTTGTCACCATGATGCAACAATTTCACTGTTGTCTTTCTGAATAGGATAATTCATAGATTCAAATAACAGAATTTAATACTGCTCATCCAATGTCTAATATAAATCTAATAAAGTCGCTTTACATATAGAGAAAGCACATATTTGAATTTATATATAGTTGATTTTAAGAATTCATTTATTAATATTTAAAACAATATTTGAAAACTTTCTGGATAGGTGTATACCTATGAAATGTATGTACAACAGTCACAATATCCAAATGATCAAACAAGAAAGAAAAAAATGAGGATGCTGATCCAACTAATCATGGAATAATAATAGCAACTCATCTAATGAGTTCTCCCACTTAGGAAAGACCCCAGTTCCTGTAATGATGAAGCAATAAATGTCTGTCATTCCTCACTCGTTATAAAATATTTATAATGAAACATGGTGGCAGCTGGTTGCTAAAACACACTTCTTAAAAAAATTTACAGGTCATCAATTCTACTGTAAGTTGTTTTCATAACATTGTTTTGCCTTGCCTCTCTCTCATATCTCAATAGATGACTACGAGACTGCCTTTCCATGGCCAATTTCCCATCAAATCAACTACACTCCTTCAGTTAATTTTGTTTTGTTTTTCTCGACCCTAAGAATGGCAGAAATATTGTAAACAGATGACCTTTTAACTACTTCACACATCATGCCAGGCTGGTTTCTCTAGTGGCCATATCTCTGTTCAGTGGTTTCTCTTGTCATCCCTCACTCCTCTAGTTCAGATCTGTGAACTTTTGACCAGGCTCTGAGACTCTGGTACAAAACTTGGTTTCAGCTAACATCAAAAGTCTCTTCATGTTAATTTTTTAAATGGCCAAAATTATTTTATTTTCCAGTGTTCTTTTCTTTTTCATTTTTTTTTTATATAACAGAAGTTATGTGTGGAGCCTGATTTATTTTGGTAGATTTATAGTTTTGGTCCTGCAAACTTCCAGCGTTTTTTTTAGGTTGAGTCCAGTTTTTTTTTCTTCTTTTTAGTTAAGAGAGAAGTATAGAACAAGAAGGATTAGAGAGAGAGTGAGAGAAAAAGAGAAAAAAGAGTTTTAAAGAAAAGCAATTACCTTATTTTAACTTGAATTCTTTTTATTTCTTTTATATATTTTATTTTCATATTTTATTTCTATTGGGACTCACTACAAGTGTATGTGAATATAACAACTTGGTGCACTAATTTAAATGGAATTTATTTATTCTGTAAAATTTGTTTTGGCCCAAATTATTGAAAAGAAAACAACAGAAACTTGACAACATTATTTGAAAAAAGTGTTTATTAATTTCTTTACTCATGACTGTTTAGTTTTTGTTTATAAAAAAAGAAAATAAATCCCATAAAAATCCTGGATACTCAACATGTCTTAGCAATGAAGCTAAACTGAATTTTACTCAAACAACACAATGTATTATTCTGATCAAATTAACCTTCACCAGGGTTGTTTTTGTTATTCTTTTGCTAGTATTCTATAACCTAGAACAGCATAGAAACAGCAGAATATTGCAATCAACACAGTTGAAAAAAAAACTTAGCAGAGATTTTTATATAATAAAAGCTGAAGAATGATTTTAGTGACTGAAGTCTTTGTCTTAACTTCCTTAGTTAACTGTGCATGAACTTAAATATAAATTTTAATATAAATATAAATATTAAATGAATTGTAATGGTAGAGGTGTTATGTTATGTATCTGTTATTAGTGAAGATGACAAAGGAGCTAGGCACAATAACAACTTTATTGTTTAGTCATCATTACAGGAAGTGCTCTTCTCCATTTCTGGAGAGTTATCTAAATAAGGGGTCATAATATAAAGGGGGATAGGGAGAGTG
The DNA here is from genome assembly GCA_964036315.1 of Acanthosepion esculentum. Classification (NCBI taxonomy): domain Eukaryota; kingdom Metazoa; phylum Mollusca; class Cephalopoda; order Sepiida; family Sepiidae; genus Acanthosepion; species Acanthosepion esculentum. The sequence continues at coordinate 49,732,199 of OZ038492.1, read as the reverse complement.
TTTAAACATAACATCTCCCTCCTTATGGGGAGAAAGAGGATTGTTTGTTTAATTTAGGGGTGGGGAATTGTTTGAAAGATGGAGTGAGTATTGTCATTCAGTGTATCTTGCAGGTCTTTTTATAACTCGACATATGGGTTTCCTCCTGACCCTACCTCATTCTCTCTGATTATTTGTTTTTCAGAGGTGAGATTTTCTTCCTCTGACTAGTCATTCAATTCCAGTTGCTGTCATGGGAATGAGTGCACTGTTCATGTTGTTTGGTGAAAGAACTGCCTGTTGCGATGGTATCTCTGTCTGTTCCATTTCTCGATTTTGTACGATCGACCAGTCAGTCTGTTTTTTATTGTGGATTCTTCCCACTCTATTGAGTGCAGGCTCAGCAGCTGGACCCAAATAGTGTCACCAATCTGAAGTTCTTTGCTTGTGCTATGTTGCCTCAATTTCCTTTTTTCTTTATTTTGCACCTCCTCACATGAGTATGGATAGCTAGGTTTTAGTATAATTTCTGCAGCTGGCATTATGGACTTTGTGCATCGACTGAACAGGACCAACAGCTCCAAACCTATATTCACACACATCATTCTCAAAAAGAAGATCTTTGTGTGCATCATAGTAGGCAAGCACAGTTGCTCTGCTTATCAGGTCCTTGGCCCTGTCAAATGCTGATTTTTGGGACTCTTTGTCAAGTTATAGAGAGGCTTTATAACTGTCTTGAGATTTGAAATAAATTTCCTGACTTAATTGATCATGCTGAGAAATCTGTACAGGGCTCCCACCATTTCTGGGGCTCTCATGTCTCAGATGACCCTCACTTTTTCAGGGTCAACTACAATGCCCTCCCTGGTAATGCAATGTCTCATGAAAGTTATTGCATCCAAGCCTATTTCCAGTTTCTCAGGGTCGAGCTTCTCCCAGTGTGCGGCATTTTTCCAGTAGTGCCCGAAAATGCCTGTCATGTTCTTCTTGGTTTATGCTCCATATGACCAAATCATCAGCAATAATGACGACCCCCCCCCCCTTCTATATCTTGAAATTGTTCCAACATTCTTTTTTGGAATATCTCTGCTGATGAGTTCAACCCAAATGGCAGCTGCCAATGAAAACATCCAAAGCAGGTTTGAAATGTTGTGAGGTAACTGGAAGGCTTGTCCAGCTTAATGTGCCAATAGCAAATAAATCAGTCTTAGTGAAGATTTTGGCATCCTTAATCTCATGGAGCACATCTTCCTGTATGGACATGGTATAATGCTCCTGCATGAGTGCCTTGTTCAGGTTGTGGGGGTCAAGGCATATTCTCTGAGAATCATTTTTCTTTTTAGTTATTACTAACTGGCGGACCCATTGTACTGCCTTGATGGCCCTCAATTTAGTAAGTTTCTGTAGTTCAAGCTTCATCTGAGGTGGTACAGAAATGGATGCTCTTTGATTAGCTATCACAACAGGCATCACTTTTAATGTTGTCATTCCTGTTAGTTTGCCTAGATTATCATCAAATACCTCCTTGAATTTAACATCCAGGGCAACATCTGCCACACAGTGAAAATTCTTCTTCTTTATTTTCACTAGGTCCATTTGTTCACTTGCTCACAGGCCCAGCAGAGGTTGACAACAATCTTCATCTATGAATACAAGAAACTTGACTGAGTACTTTTTATGTGTTTTGGGGTTCTTTATGGTCCTTCAACAGAGCCCAAGTGGTCTCACTAATGTCTTGTAACACATCGCCAAGACTCCATTATATGGTTTTATTTCTCTAGCAAATTTTGCTGGAAGCATGTTGACTGTTGCCCCAGTATCAATTAGAAAGGTGACTTCTTTCTTATCCAGCATTATAATGCATTTGCCATCTCTCAATTTTTTTCTTTGTTGTGACTGCATTCACCTATTATGTATCTTCTTCCTCTTCTTCAGAAGAGGTGGTGCTGAAGTAGTGCACGTAAGATTGATGGGACTTTTTCCGATGTTTCTTTGTTTATCTTAACTTCTCTGTTGGGGCATTGCACCTCAAAATGCTTTTTTTATGACATGCCTTGAAGGATCTGCTATATGCAGGACATTTGTCTTGCCTGGGTATGTGCATATTGTCACAGAAATGACAGTCTTTATTCAGATAATTCCTCTTAGTGTCATATACTTTAAGCACCTAGGCTTTCTCTGCTCCTGTGCCATTGCTATCGGTGGAAAGCCTTCTCTGCTACCCTTCACATGTCAATGCACCATTTGTATTTTGATTAAGTCTTGTCTGGTGCTGTGGTCCCATATGCCAGTAATGATTTGGTCCTTCATCAGTGAGCCTCAACATTCATCACAAAAATTATATGTCTGTGAAAGAGCTCTGAGACTGCTATAAAAACTGTCAAATAATTCATCTTCATTCATATGTCTTATTGGTGATACTTATTGTGTATTCCTCAAAGGCATCTAATATTTCTTGGATAGTGCACTTGTGTATAAGTGTTGCAAAATGGATGTCCTGATATATTTTAATTGCATCATTGCCCAGGCACTTCTCCAGCATTGCTACTTGTATTTCTCTGGGTTGGTGGCCTAGCTCAGATAGTAGAAAGTGGTTTGTCCATTTTGTGTGGAATAGTTTCCATGACTCCACTTTGTTTGCACCAAAATTTAAATGTTCAGGAAGATCAGACATACCCGTGGAGACAGCATCTACTGTTTCTTCCACCAACATTCAGTAAACCACTGTGCGGCCACCATATTACATTATGTATTTGTTATTAGTGAAGGTGACAAAGGAACTAGGCACAATAACAACTTTATTGTTTAGTCATAATTATATGATGTGCTCCTCTCCAATTCCAGAGAGTTACCTGAACAAGGGGTCATAATATAAAGGGGGACAGGGAGAGTGTCTACATGTAACAGAAGGTTTTCCTTTTCTTACTTTTGTTTTTTCTTTTACAGGTAAATCATTTTCCTGGATCAGGTTTCATTACAAATAAAGTGAATCTTGCAACAACGCCATTTGACTTTGTACCCAAGGCATTTAAAATTCCTGCAGAAATAAAAGCTTTGAAAGCACATGTAAGTAGTTTGCAAATTTTTCTTCTCATGTTAATTGTAGTTTTTAGCAGTTTTGAGTAATTTATATTGGCAATTCTGCAATTATTTTTTTCAAAATTTAAAAAAATAAATGGTGGAAATAAAATCAGTTAATTTAATACATTTCAAATTATTCAATGTATGTTGCAATGGAATGGACTTCTTATCGCTTATGTGGACTGACTATATCAGTAGATATATATAGTAAGCAAAGGATATACCTGGTGGCAATTAGTTGGAGATTCGTCTCCAGCTAAGCTAGTTGAACTCTCTGTTTTGGGCAGAGCGGAACCCAGACGAGGCTATGCTGAAGGGCAGAATCTCATTTGGGGAGGTAGACAGCTACCCAACCCTGTGTATAAGGAGTACAGGGAATTCTTGCCCGAGCCTACGGGCTCGGATACCCCACGTTAAATTCGGCCTTGTGCCACATCTGACCGCGTGGAGCAGTTGGCAAATATCCTTGCTTTGGCAATTAATTGGAGTTTCGTCTCCAGCTGTGATGGCCAAACTCTCTGCCTTCGGGCAGAGAGGAACCCAGATGAGGCTATGCTGAAGGGCATATACAACAGGGACTTCCACTTGGTTCATATCAGGTCTCTACACTCTGCTAACAACTGCTGCTATGATCTTGTCTCAGGAAGTTTCAGAGACCACTCTACTTTCCGCATTTATGCTGTTTGTGGCCCTGCTCGTCACTCCGTTACTTTCTGCGATTCTTCTAAACACACTACCACGATCTCTGCGACTCTCCTACGATCTCTCTAACCAATCTCTAACATCTCTGCTAACAACTCCCCATAATTCCGCTGTTCGCAGCTCAAACCCCTGCTTATATCGAAGATGGGTGGAGTTGTTATTTCGAGGGTCCCCGTGTATAACTGCTACGGCCAGTCACCATTTGCCTTCCTACCACCATAACCGGTATCTTCCTACTAATCCTAATTCCCATCTTGCTTTCTCACAGTGGACACTCTTATTTATAACCTATGGGTGGGCCCGAACAGGACAGCCACTCACCACCCAAGAATTGTCGTTATCAGCTATTCTTGACTCCCCTTACCTCTGGCCAACTATATCCTGGTCACTCACATAGTTCCAGGTAGCTTCAGGACAGCCAATTGCCATCCAAGAATTGTCCTGATCTGCTAAACTTCGACTCTCCTTTCCTCTGATCAATTCCAACCTGGCTGTACACATATTTCCGGGTAGCCTTTTCGCCAAGATGAGTTAACTTCTCCAACAATGGTCAGTTACTCGTCCAGAACTATTGGTCACCAGGTTGTCTAGCTCTTCATTGTTTAGGTCCACAAAGAAAACAGGAGATAAGATTTTTGGTGACCTCTTCAAAAAAAAAAAAAGAAATAATAGGAAGAATTTTTTTTCAACTTTTTCCTTAAGCTAGTCACTTTATCAATATTTCCAGTTAGTTAACACACTAACTTCACCAAGTTAATCATGGCCTCAATTTTACTACCACTCGAACCCTAATCAACTCATTACGCTTTGTTAATTAACACTTATTTTAATTTTAACGACTCTCTCTCTCTCTCTCTCTCTCTCTCTCTCTCTCTCTCTCTCTCTCTCTCTCTCTCTCTCTCTCTCTCTCTGCTATACTGATTGACTGATTTCTTGGGTTGGTTTGACCAAGGTCACAGGATATAGGCATTGGTTGGGTCAAAAACACATGTTGATTGATCGAGTTTATGATGATGGGTCAATTCATGGTAGGGTGGATTGTTTGCCAAGGTGATGAGAGATTGGTGTAGCTGGTAGGCTTGTGGTGGATTGTCTCACTGCGAGAGAATGCTTGTAGCTATTTAGGCTGGTGGCAACAAGGAAGTTGAATTGGCGGCAACAAGGAAATTGAATATTGTTTCAACGAAATGGGGTCAAGGTGATGGCTGTGAAGGTAATGTCTGTAGTGAGTTGGATATGATGAGGTGATAACAGTGACAACAAGGAATTAGGGGTAGCTGGTGGGCCTATGGTGGAATGTCTCACTGCGAAAGTATGGCTGTAGTGAGTCGGGTTGCTGAGCTGATAGCGTTGGCTAGGAGGAAGGCTTCAGCTGGATGGTATCGACATTGAGATGTTATAAATCGAGAGGTAACAGTTGAGTTGAGAGGAGCAATCATGTCATTGACAGTGGCAGCAACCTGTGTGTCAGCAGGTGGCTGTCATTGCGGGTGACTGCTGGTGGTCATTATGGGATGCTAGCTTTTAAGCTGAACTGGCAGTCCCCAGGGACATTTCTTTTCCTCATGGGAATGTTAGCAATTGGCTAGTGTATCACTTTCATTGTGGGGACTTGTCTTGTGGACCAGACATGATGCTTGGATCCTATGTGCAGAAAACAATTTTATTTTATTTTCTGCCTTTTCGGCATTCATATCCAGACAGAATGCAGAATGAATCAAAAGGGATCTAATTGCAATGGAGTATAACACCCAGGACAGAGGTCTTCAGTTAATACTGACAGAATTTGTGCATGTGAACATGCAATTTGTTAATCTATAATTGCTTATGGACTGTTTCTGTTTAACCACTTGTTTTGAAAATGATGAATGAAACTAGAATGAAAAATGAATGTTGAAGGACTTCAATTTAGATAGTTTAGGCATTTCTATAGTAAAATTTATTTTCATTGGTATTGATTATGTTTTCAGGATCTTGAATATACATAAATTATTTTCTTTTAAAAAAGCATTCAGTTTGCTATGTAAATTTATCCCTCTATGCAAGCAAAATAAAACTGTGATGAGACCATGTTTTAAATAAATACTACATTTTAATTAGAAATTTTGTAAATAAGAATATGCTTTTTCATGTTGTATGATGAGCATATTTTCAGGGGTTTGCATAAGAGGAGTATCAATTTACAATGAATTTACACAGCAAACTAAAAACTTCTCTTAAAATTTAGAATATTCAGAAATACAATAATATTCATGGTGTAGAAATAGAATGTTTTGATTGTAATTTTTTTTTAAATAATATGAAAACATTACTTCTTGGAGAGGTGCATTTCTGTAGAACTGCTGGTCATATTTCATTTATCTGTAAATGTGAAAAATTGGAATAACTAATTTTGCTTTAATAATCTTTGGTTTGAGTAAATGAGCAGAAGAGGTTTTACTTACCTAGTGTCTGTAGGGAAACTGAATGAATGTGGATTTATTGCTGTTAAATTGCAATAATGTTGGCACAAGGCCAAAGGGGAAGTGGAGTAAGGCTGGTCAACATTAACTAACCTTGCTAATCAGATTCACAACCCATTCATCCATTACAATTTGCTCATTCACCAAAATAATCTATTACCATTCAATTCAATATGTACCACAATACCACATCTTCACACAGAACTTTCAAAAATCCCCATGGCATCAAAGTTTCTTTATGTACAAATGTACTTTTTCTGATTTTCCCCATTTTTTATAAGAATATAATGAGTGGGGAGGGTATGAACCTGAAAAATGAAACTAAAATATAACAAAACATCAAACTAAAATGAAATATGTTAGTAGGACCCATCCATACTACAAAAATAAGAGAGGCTACTGTATTCTGCCTATAGGTAGAATTAAGAAGTTTGCTCACTAACAGAGAGGGAAGGATAAAAATAAATGGTGGAGTAGGAAAATCAAAAGATTGACCTAGTCAAAATGAGACAAAAGGGGACAAAAGCGAACCGGGAAGTTGAGAAACTCAACATGGATCATAACAAAAGAGAATGCCGGGTACAACAATTACTAACATTAACTAGGTAAACAAAGAGAGTCTAACTTAACCAGGGGAAGGTTCGTCAGAAAGCTGACTCATTGCATTAAAGGGGGCTTAAAAAAGAAAATCATGGCTGGCCCTGTTCTCTCAAACCATGCTCACCACTTTCACCCACTTTTTACTGAAATCTGTCTATAGCAAGCACTTTCTATCAGATCTGATTTTTACCTTGATCTGATGCCCAAAGAATCTGACCAGATTGAGGTGAAAATAATGTTTATATCGCAAACCTGATGCTTTCCACCACCCCAAAAGAGGGAGGAAAGCAAGTGCTCAAGTACCTTCTTATGCTTCTTGCAGAGTGGGAGTATGGACAACTGGATGAGAGGAAAGATATACGTGGTGTGCACCTCAACCTAATCTTTAAGGCCAACCTTTGGAGCCAACTTCTTCAGCTGGAGCCTGGGTCCAAGACACTCCAAAAATGTGAACAGGTCCACCCATCCAACTAAAAGGCTCCATAAGAGTGACACCCTTGTAGGCACCTAACTGCAAGTTAGAAGTCTTGCTGCAGTTAATCTTGGCACCTGTGACCTTCTTGTACCATTCAAGTACATTCCATACCACCTCAATGTCAATGCGGCATGACATGAAAATGGATATGTCATCAGTGTATGCAGAAACCCTGGCTCAAGCACCACCACAGACAGTGATTCCATGTAAAGCCAGACTGCATGCTCTGTCGCTTAGCCTGTGAAGGCGGCGCTCCAACACCAAAACATAAAGTAGGGGCAACAACGGACAACACTGACAAACCAACCAAGACAATGCAAAAATGTTCAACTGCTTCCCATTCACCTGTACCACAGTACTGGGGGAGCAATACAGGGGACTGATCCACTTGCCGGTCAGGTTTGAACCCGGCAGCCTGCAGGACAGTAGCCAGGTACTGATAGTTGACCCTATCAAATATCTTGGACTGATCCCAATTGATCGTTGTCTTTTACATGTGGATCAGATGCAGATTGCTCTGAATTGTTTGTCTATTCACAGCACTCGTCTGCTCAGGTCCCAACAGAATCTCAGCAACTGACTGCAAATACTCCATCAGTATCTTGGTTAAAATCTTTAACTTTAGCAGAATCTAAATTCCACCCACCATCCTTGTCCTTTCTTAACAGCATGATCTGATCACACCCCTGGAGATCCAGTTGGGATGGACCCCTACCAAAATCATTTGTTGAATACAACAGTCAAAATCAGCACAAAGATGTCCAACAAACTCAAGTACAAGTGGTAGGGCAGACCATCAAACCCTGGAGATTCGTCACTGACAACCTTCTTCAATGTCAAGTGAACCTTGCCTTCTGTGATCTCACCCTCACAGCTAGTCACTTCAGCTGGTGAAAGCCTAGGAAAATCAGTCAAATAGCTGTGAAACTTTTTGCCACAGAGACTTGAAAAGCTGCTGAAACACCTTGCACAAGTAATTGGTTGACCTCAGAGTACACCCCTCCGGGGTATTCCCTCCCAAATGTAACAATCAGAACCTCGACAAATCTCTTCATTGTGCAATTCTGTGCCCATGTTCACAGCTTTGTTAGACATCTTGTTTAACCCGACCCTTGTAGCACTCACTAACTGCTTGCTGCAGAGCCTGCCTAGCTAAACTAATCTTTAGGGAATCTCAACTGGGACAGATTATCCTTGAGAGATTGAACTTCCAGTGCCCAGTCACTCTAGGCCTAAGACCTAATACCATCTGGGCACTGACAAGTTTCTGGTCCAAATAGCACCAAACCAGGTAGATGGCCACTTAAGAGCCCATGTCCACATCTCTCCCTTTGGGTGATCGACCCAGTACCTATCGACAAGACCAAAATCGCCAAACAGATCACCCGACTTCATGCTATTTCCTGGCCCCCTATCTATGGTGGGCTCCAGGAGAGCATTCCAGTTCCCCATTAAGACTAATAATGACGAATCCACCAGTAATGGCCCCAACTGATGGAAAAAGGAGACAGAGTCCATCTGGTCATTGGGCACATAAACGGCAATGATCTGAAACGAACTACTGTTCATGCCAATATCAGCTACGATCAACTGCCCCCTCCCTGCATAGACATGGACAAGGTCCACCTTTGCACACAGGGTACATTTAATCAGCAAGGAAACACCTCTGGCCAGCTGGTCCCCATATGCTGAATATACAAAGTTGCTAGACAGCACATGAGCATCGACTTCACAAAGTGTGTCTCTTGGATTGTGGCAATATCTACACTGAAGGACAAGAAATCACAAAGCAGGTGGGTCTTCTTACTCTGATCCCTCAAGCCCCTCACCTTGATAGCTTGATAGACATTTTTATGACACACCTTTACACACAGACTGGCCAAAATCTGTGGTGAAAGGAGCCTGACAGATTGTCCCAAAGTGCCAGAGCCTATATTGGGCATAATTCGTCCATCTAGGACAATCCTGCCTACATCCATAGGGAATGTTAATTTGAGGGCCTTATATAGTGGGGAATGGAGTAACATCAGGGCCCTCCCTCAATGTTTATAAAGTTTCTTTGGCTCTTTCAACTCCACTTGAGCCATTCTGATGTTTGGGAATGATTTTTGTGTGGCATCCAACAGATCCCACACCTTCAATTGTTAGCAAAATTATCGATTAATGTTATCAACCCAGGAGCATCAGGGAAGTTAAACAATGGCCTTCCTCTGTGAGAAAAAGTCCCTCTCTAGAGTCCGCCTGTCTATATGACAAATAGCCTCTCCCTTGTGGATGGTATTCTTTTCACGGGTGAGATGATAAAACTCTAGAAGGGGAAGAGGCGAAGCTTCTTGCCTTACCTTTATGTTCTTTGGATCTGTTCTAGCTGGTGAAGCATGGGTGGACTGGGTCTTAGCTTTGTTCCTGGCCTTCTCCACCCTGCTTCGACCAGACTTTTCTCTCTCTTCGTCATCTTTTCCTTTTCTTCTTCTTCTCCTACCCTCACTTTTCAATGAGGAGGATCAAGGTGGAGGCATCTCCTCTACCTCCATATAAAAATCCAGCAGGGACAATTCATCAGGTTGTTGTTGCTGCTCCTCTAGTTATTGCTGCTGTTGTCGCTGCTCCTAGTGCTGCTGTTTTCGCTCTTTGAGCAGCTGCTGATGCCACTGCTGCTGCTGCTTCTGTGGTTGCTCCTTCTGACACTGCTGTTGTTGCTGCAGGACATTCTGCTGGGGAAAGGTAGGAAGGGTAGCAACCTTAGACCCCTTTTTACCACCTCTCTCCATTCACTGGTACACCATCAGGGACCTTGCTGGACTTGTCGTCCTTCACTGCCTCCTTGGATGTACATGGTTGTGGTGTCAGGTTCCGACCAGGACACATTTTTGCCAAGTGCCTGATGGTGCCACAAGCCCAACAGTCGGGTCTTCTACCCTCCACTATGACAAAGATCCTTCTTCCTCTGCATGTTAGTGTGTCGGAGATAATACATGAACACAAAATCACCGGTCGGCATGCCAGCCTTGCTCAGCATGTGAGTAACATCTCTGATCTACCCGTAGACAGCAAAGCAGGCTCCCATATGGTCCTCCATAATGTCCATGGGCACCCTGTTTATAGTGATCCTTGTCTGGCAGGTGCCCATATATTCAGTCTGTAGCTGAAGTGTTTTGGTCATGAGTATCATGGGTATGCTTCATCTTCTATCGCCAACAAGTTGTTCCACATGGTGTTAGAATGCTTGGCTAAAATCTTGGAGTTGATCCTCAGACGTTTTACAGCCTCTTCTATAGCCTCCCTGCTGACGGCAACCAATTTACAGGTTTTCACATCCATTGTCAACAGGGAAATGGTCCTTGTAGTGGCTGTACTTAAAGCTTCCCGGATGGTGAGTAATAATTCATGACCATTAAATCCTGGTATTTTTCTTGCGTTCTGTCATAATAGATTACATCCTTTTTTTGGCCTATTGGAGGTCCAAGCTGATTTAGTAGGCGAATTTTCCTAAACCTATGTATCTTGTAGCTGTGGAGACTCCAGCATACTTTTTTGGGGAGTTGAAAAATGCATTATACTTTCTTTAAATAGAAAATGGGTATACTAAAAAAAGGAGAAAAAATGATTCCTTTTTTTTTCAAACGGATCAGTCAATAGAGTTCAATTCTTAGTCTGATTAAAAAAGTTATTCTGAACATGAAAACTAAATATTTCTATCTTAAATTAGAGTAAAATTTAATTTAACTAATTTGTTTTTGTATTTATTCATTTTTAAAATTTAAAACTTTAATATTTTAGCCTTTTTTTCACTGTATTTTTATAATTGAGAACAACATAACTGACAACTCTCCTAGTGGTGTGGTGAGACACCCAGTTTTGAGTTTTTTATCCCAGTTTTCAAGTTTTTAATGTACTCTTGGTTAGCTAAGCGGTGATCTTCTGCCAAATCTGCTGTTTTTGTTATATTTTCCCTGTAAATAAATTGTTGATCTTTCTCACTGAAACAGCTTGTTGGAACGTCGGGGTTACCAAATTTGTTGCAGACTGGCGAATGTATTTCAAGATATTAGGTTATCAGAAGGGTTAGTGATGTTGGTGTTCTTAGACATTCATCCACAACAAATTAAGAAACAGGAATAGTGAAGGTAAATCATTCAAGAAAAATCAAAGTGAAAACAACATAATTAAAAGTTTAACAATAACATTGATTTATATAAAGTTAACATACACAATTAAGTCAGATATTGTTGGACAAGTGTGAATGTTTGAATTGAATTATGTAGTGTATTTATACCAAGTTTCAGTGTGTGTGAAATTGTTACTAAGGATTGTGTGTGAAATTAAACAAAGTGTTTGGTAGTGTACAAAAGTGTCTTTTGTGAGAGTTCAGTGTGTATGGGTATGTTTGTTTAAATTAATGTCCAAAGTTGGTAAGAGTTGTATACCTTTAGTTGTTTTGGTGTTTGATTGAATATTTACGAATACTTATGTAGTAGTGTGTTATTTCATTTTTTTTAGTATCGTAAGCAATTGTTCCTGTGAAAACGAAATGCTGTTTGTTGAGGCAGAGAAGTTTGCGCAGGAAAAGTGTAGTTGGTCAAAGTTTTGACTAGAGTGAATTAGTTTGGCATCTCTCCAGGATGAATTTCTGACTATATTTATTGTGTAAAATACATAATTACGGCACTAGGTCATAAATGGGAAGGGGTTGAGGCTGGTCATCACTATCTTATACCTACCTAATCCGATTCACGACCCATTCATACATTACAATTTCCACATTCACCACAAGAACTCGTCCGTCACCAATCAATCCTCCATCCACCAGAATACCACATCCTCTCAAGGGGAACCAACAAAACGCGCCCCATACCATAAACATATAATGATTCTATATGTGTATTTAAATATTTATGGATGAAGGAAATGAGAAGGAAGGGAGATGAACCCAATAATAAACTGAAATTAACATAAAACAAGCTAAACATAACTGATGTTAGTAGGGCCCGTCCAACCATCAAAACAGAGAGGCCGCTGTATTCTGTCCATGGGACAAAATCAAGAGACTCTCTCACTGAGTGAGTGAGAAAAGGATAAAAAATCATACGGCCATGGGAAAATATAAAGTCGAGATAAAAAGGGGACCAAAAACAAACTGGGGAGATTGGGAATCTCAACTTGGATCATAACCAAAGATGTAGCCGGGAACAGGCCAGGAACAACACTTACTCACATTAACTAGGTACACAAAAGCTTGTCTAACCTAACCAAGGGGAGGGCTCCACAGCAAACCAGCCCGATGTGACCTAAAAGAGAAAATCAAGGTCAGCCCCGTTCAAACGAACCAAGCTCGCCTCACTCACCCACCTTTGGCTGAAGACTGTCGAATGCAGGCGTTTTCTATCAGTTCTAATCTTCATCTTGATCTGATGCTCAAAGAATCGGATCAGATCCTGATGAGAAAGACGAATGCCTCGCAAGACTTCCTCCTGTCGCGCCGTCCAAATCACAATTCCGGCTGTGGCTAGCAGAGTCAGAAACACCATTCGTTTCACCCAGGAATACGGGAGCGGCACATTGACATACGTATATGCGCGATCAATGGGCACAAGCTTTTCGGGAGCGAGACGAGCCGTCAGCACGCCGGCATGGTCCCATAAGGGGCGGACCCGGGAGCAATGGTAGAAGACGTACGAAGCCGTTTCTTCTAAACCAAGGCCACACCGTTCACAGTCTGGCAAATCCGCCAAGCCCCATATGAAGGCCTTGTCATTGAGAGGCCGCCGATTCCGAGCCAATCGCCAGGTAAGCGAAAACTCAGGGTTACTGAGATAATCCGCCGCTAACGCCAAAGACCAGTAAGAGCGAAACTCATCCTCAGACAAGCAGAGCTGAGTACGTAGTGAATCCTTCGCGATCCCCTCCACTAAAAGACGATAGAAGACCTTCCTAGGCTGAGAAAGGTCACTGGGCTGAGGAACAGCCAACAAAGCCGACCGACACTCGCGAAGGAAATCCGATTGATCCCGGGGTTTACGATAGCGCTCAGCCCACGAGATGGGGGGACTGATAAAAGGAAAGGGAACGCGCCCCTAACAATCCCCGCAATAATCGTATCTCCCGTCAATGCGCGGCGTAGGAAAGCCAACCTCGAGGCGAATTTATGACTCACCAAGTGTGGCATTCCCAGCCCCCCATGACACGGACGTTGTAGACAGACTCGTCTGTCGACCCGATTCCCGCGTCCCCTCCATAAAATGTAGGATAGCGAGCGCTCGAGCGGCTTCCGATGGTTTTTACAGAGAGGAAGTACGGACGATCGATAAAGGACAATCGGGAAAATGTATGTAGCACACACCTCCGCCCTGCCCTTCACGGACAACCTCCGTCGAAGCCAAGTCTGACCGGCAGCGTCGACCTTTGCTCGTACTTCAGACAAATTTTTATCCAGCTGCAGGTCGGGTCCAAACCACACTCCAAGAATTTGGACAGGACCGTCCGTCCAACTGAAGGGCCCCGGAAGATCGACCCCCTTTCAGGCACCTAACCGCAAGCCGGACGATTTGTCGCAGTTAATCTTGGCCCCTGAACCTTTTCGTACCGATCAAGCGCCTTCAGTACCGCCTCAATGTCGCTGCGGGACGACACGAAAGCAGATACGTCATCGGCGTACGCAGAAACCCTGGCTCGAGCCCCTCCAGGAACGGCGATTTCGCTTATGGCTGGATTGCACGCCTCGTCCCTTAGCTGGCGAAGGAGAGGCTCCAACGCCAAAGCATAAAGTAGAGGCGACAGTGGACAACCCTGACGAACCGACCTAGACAGCGCAAAAGCACTGGGTGGGGAGATACGGGAAGCTAATCCAGCGGCAGAAGTCTGGTTCGAATCCGACGGCCTGCAGGACAGCAGCAAGGTAGCGATGGTCAACCCTGTCAAATACTTTGGACTGATCCAAATTGATCAGCGCGGCCTCGTCGTCGTCTTTTACACCCTCTATGATCGTGCGGGTCAGATGCAGGTTGCTCTGAATTGTTCGGCCCCTCACAGAAAAAGTCTGCTCCGGACCCAACAGAGACTCGGCAACTGACTGAATCGATTTGGACGCTTCTATTTATTGAGCTTTGCGTCTAAAAAATCGGCTCAAAACGTTAGGCGCGAAAAGATATTTTCGCTTAAATTTGCTACAGTTTTAGAGGTCTGAGCCAATGAAAAGTCTAGTTTGCTGAAACTAAGATGCTGATTGGTTAATAGGTATTTATTGGTGTAAAGTGTATTATCCCGGAGGGGTGAAAGGTGGATATGGACTATTCCATCAAGCTGCAGGTTGGAAATACTTTATTCAGTCTGGGTGTGTTTTGAAAACCATTTTTCACTGATTTATGTCATGATTTGGAAATAACATTTTTTCTTTTTTTTTACCGAATACTTACAAGTGAAATATTAGCTTGATATGGGTTGTTAATGTTGGTCCCAAATCCTGCTTCCATTGATAGCTGTGAGGGCAAAGAATGATGTTTTTAGACTATCTGGGGAATTGGAGTGGGCCTCGTATAAGATCCCCACGTGACGAATGCAGAATATAGAAAAGAACACAACTGACTTATTATTTGTACAAATTATATTAATCAACATTACAAATGGGTCCTTGCAAACTTAATCATGTCTGTGACTAAACTTACCTGCTGAGGGTGAATTGATGTTCTCACCATTTACAAACTCTGTGGTGATAAGGATGTACAGATGACCTAAGGTTGTGCAAAGAGTAAAAAGTTGTTCAAAAAAAGTAGAAATGTGTGCCAATCACCTCACAGGAGGTGATTGGCTCACCTTAAACTGCCAAGAGCAGATAATCATATATCTTATTTCTCATATATTCCCAACAAGGAAGAAAATGCACTTTCATATGCAACCATTTAGTTCAACATGTAAGAGTTCACAGTAAATCACTTTGTTAGTATGATATTCAATTTGCAATGATAACTACATTAAATATTCATATATCTTATTTGCCGTATTTGCTGTTTTCTTAAGTTGGAGATCTAAATCTTTAGATTTTTCAGATTTAACACTTTGATTTCTGGACGGTTTTTAAATTTTTTGAAACGATTAAAAAATTTATTATTTTTCCTTTTGTCTCTCTCTCTCTCTCTCTCTCTCTCTGTTTCCTGAAGTCCAAACAGTTTCCAGAAAAATTATGGATTCAAAAAAGTAACAACCATCGTGGAATCAAAATATTGCCAATTAATGGTGAGTACTTGTTTATTTCAATCAGTTTTCTTAACCTAATTTATTGGGTTGGACTTTTGTGTTCACTGTTAGATAGTATTTTTATTTTTAACTTAAGAGCATTTGGTAACTAAATTCATACAGTTTTTATTTAATAACAGAATACACTTGACTGCCACAAATTAATAGAGAATTTTATGATTTACAAGTTCATAAATAAGTTTTATTAAAATTTAAAAAGAATGAAAACAATTCTTGTAAAAATTCATTATTCATTCATGAAAATTTTATTTTTGTAAGTGCCCATAATATATTTTATTCATAAAACAATTAAAAGTTTTTCTAAATGACTTAGTTTTAAGGCATTTTTATATTACAATTCAGAGCAGATTATCTCTAACTGAGAGTTCTGTTTGACCAAAAGAATTTGATGACTTGTCCTTATAACTAATATAAACATTAAGCATTACAAAACTGAATTTCTCAATTACATAAAATTAAATAAGTTGGGAGTGGGTGTAACAGATGTAAAAAAAAATTACCAAAATTTTCTAAAAAGAAATAAATGTTCAAATATGATTTAATTCATTTATGAACAAGTCCTGGAAGTTTCATTAAGTTCTTACTTTCTGACCACTTCTTTCTTTCTGCCTTTTCTAACTTTTCTCTTTCTTTTCATCCTTGGCAATGGTGGTGGCATCCACAGCCCATGGAAAGCTATATCCCTTAGACCAACCAGACTTCTTAAATAGCCATAAATCAGCTCCAAAATTGTATAGAAAATGAATATTATGGGGTGTAAGTTATTTTCCCCATTGGTTTAAAAAATTATGAAATGTATCTCTTTAAACTACACCTGTTTGCAAACTTTACTTTTGTAACACCTTCAAAGTCAATCTTACGGTTCACAGAAACCAATTGTAGCTCTATACCCTCCCTGGTCGTCCAAGACGTCTAATGCTGTGACTGATTGATGGAGTGATCTCATCGATCCTGGCCTGCCTTACCCCACACTGTGATTCGGTTGATCATAAGGAGGCCAAGATCGACTCACCATAGGTATCTTCATATTGGGCTGGTCCAAGCAGGGCGAAGACACACAGTAAAACAGGAGAAGAATAACACTCAAAACAATGTAAAAAATATATCATGTACTGTGTAAAATGGTTGGTTAATAGTTGTTAGGGTCTAGGTGTTAACATGCAGGTGTTTGTCGACCTAACCCATCTCCTAAATTGGACGTGACACTTGGTTACGCTGATAAGGTTTGACTTGCAGACTTAGTGAAGTTTGTTTAACTGACTTGATAAGTTTGGCTCAAGGCTGATGTTTGGGTTCACGTCGGCAGATAATTACATGCATTATCTCGTGATCAGCAGCTGGAATGGACTCTCTGGGCGATCTCTCAAATTTGCTTGAGGCATTCGTATTTATTGATATCTACCAAAAACTGGTGTGGGGGTATGACGCAGTTGGGGAATTCATTTTTTTCCCCACCTTTCATCTTCATCATTTTTAGTCCTGAGAAATTAATTTCCTAATTTAGAAGTCTCTCCCTTTTCTCAGGTGATGGTTGTAGGCATTATTCTGCCCACAGCTTCTTCCTTCTTCTCTTAGCATCTCCCACTAATACTTCACCCTCCTTGGTGTCTTGTCTGTGCCTGCTACCCTTCAGTGGGTGCGGGCAGCTCTGTCTCCTTCTTAGATCTCTCTTCTGCACCTGTCATCTCAACCACCCATCAAAGACTAATTTAAAAAACATTATTATTCCAAATGCTATCACCTCATAAGTGAATTGATACTAGTGTTGATATTTTCTGGTTTGAAAGTTGAATAAACAATTGGCCTTCTCCCCCTCAACCCAGAGACACTTTCCCAGGGAAAATCTTGCAGCTTACATTATGGTGACAATCATTCAGCAGAATGTCAAGATGTCTCCGTGTGTTTTTATTAAAAAAAAGTTAAGTCAGGTAGTTATTGTTTTCAATCTTGACACCTCTGCAGCAAGATTTGCCAAGTCAGTTCTATATTTCCTTCCCATCCGAAATCAGACACTGGACACCTGGCTCTTATATCCTATGGCTCATGTCAGAAACATTTCTTAAGTAACCTTTTTACCTCTAACTGGCATTTAAAATTTTATCCAATTCTCCCAATCTTGATTCCATAGACACGCTCATGGCAGGCGTTATCAACCAATTGTCAACACCTTGCTTGTTGTACAAATTAAGTATTGTTCTTAGCTGGCCATTTGATTTGTTTTAGAATTTTCAATTCTCTTGGAGTAAATTATTTATCAGTATATTGTTCTTGATATACATTATTAACCCTTTTCATGGTAGTTTATTTATCAGCATATCATTTTTGATATTCTTTATTATTATTTACGAGCAACCAAAATATTGTTAAATCTCTTCCTTGCCCTTCCAGTCATTTACCAGTAAATGATATCTCAAATCCCCAAATCTACTAATATACTATTTGTCATGCATATTAATTCATGCAGTAGTAATAAAGAAAATGGTTATTTTTCATGCAGTATTTATAAATGTCCCCCCTTCATTTTTACATGCAATATCTTTCTTTTCATGCAATGTTTATAAAAGTCTTTATCTTTTTTATCTTCACATGCAATATCTTTTTATATGCAAAGTTCATAAAAGTCCTTCCCCTTTTTTTCTTTACATGCAATCTTCATAAAAGTCTTTCATGTGGATTGTGTGTATGTGTGTTTTTGCGTGTGTGTGTTTGTCTTATGGTTTGTTCTTCTTGGTTACCATTCTTCTCTCCACAATAGGAGGTTTTGGTTTTTCCTTAACTGGTGTCAGCTCCTCTTCTATTTCTGCTGTCAAGTTCAATCCGGTCTCTTCTTCATCTTTATTTGATCTGCTTGGGTAAGGATTGCTGAACGGTATCCCCTTCTCAAGTTGTTGCATGCTTGCCAAAACACCTTTAATCCATTTCTCTCTACTTAACGAAGTACCTATCACTGCTGACCAGTTTATTACAATCCTTTTACTATCCCCCCAAGCCATACCTTCTTTTCCTAAAATATTTAATCTGTGTTTTAACTGATTCATGTTAATCCTTTCTATTGGCTTTAATAACTCTGACATCCTTTCTAGTGTAACTCTAGGTAATTTGTTTATTACCGGCTCCCATAATTCTGTGCAATTACTTAAGCTTTTGTCAACCATCCCTATTATTGAGTCTTTTTCTTCATATTTCTCTTCATCCTGGTAATACAGGGGTAGGGAGATGGACATACCAAATGCTGAACACCTCAGGGGTAGTTTTATTAGGGACAAGGGTGGTTTCATTTTCAGTGTCCTAGTGGGTTCTCCCCAACATACCCTGAACAGATCACTCGTTTTCTGTGCGGCCATTACACAAACTCCATCAGATAGCTTGTGGCAACACAGTGTTTGTTAATATCTCTAGTTGATAATTTATCTTAATCCCTTCTCTATTGTCTTTAAATAGTTCCCGTATACACAACCTGTGATTACCTGTCACATATATAGGACTTAACGAGGTACACATTCCCAGGGTATCATCTCTATACTTCCTGGTTTCCTCTGTTGTCAGCATCATAAATTTTGTTCTAGCTGAATTCAAAGCTACATACTCTGTCTCAATCTGGTATCTTGCCACCGCCCCTAGGCCCTGTTTTAATTAGGGTATGGAATAGGTAAATTTATAATGTGATATATTTTAAAAAGGCTAACAACTGAAGGGACATCACAACCAATAGCATATTATCTTCTAGCAAGGTAACACAACCCAGTGCATTGTAATATTTCCATAATTTCTTGATGGGGTCCACCAGTAACCTCAAATGATGGGGTAATTCAGTCTGTATCTTTATTAATAATTCCTTCAAGTGCCCAGGGGTCACTATGCTTGTGGACAGGTGTCCCAAAGATAACATATCTACTTAAGACCTTATATACTCCAATAAAATCATCAGGGACTAACTAGTCTATTGCATTTTATTAGTAATGGTTATCAACTGAAAATATTGTTGTATAAACCCACTCAATTCCTGTAACTTGGCTGTCACAGCCTCTGAACTATTAGCTACTTCTTGTCTTAGTGCTCTCATATTACTTATTAACCAATTGATACTGGTTCTATTCTTGGCCAGTCCTAACCTTGTCACATTCAGTATCGATACACTTTTTGTAGCTACCTGGGCCAGGATTCTTTGATCATTTTCTAATTTCCCCACTTTCTTCTTTATAACCTTGATGTCATCTTCAGTTACTGTCCCAGACAGGACATTTAGTGCTTTTCCAACAATGGGGACCACTGCTCTCTTTTCTCTCATTTATAGCAGCTTTATTCATTTCAGGTAACTCCTCATATCTTTCCACTGGGCTTCCATTATAGCTGTTTCCAATTCTAAAGAGTACAACAGCCTAAGGTACCTTCCTTCCCTGGGATAATTTTTCACCACTTTCAATCTGGCTGCACCCAGCCCTTGTGTCTCACTCTCCAATTTGTCTAGTAGTAGCTTGCATGGGTTCAAATCGATCACAAAAGTAACCAGCCACTTCGACCTTGTTATTATCACTTCACTCGTTTTCTTAAAAATTGTATTTTGGCTGTGCCTCCAAGCACCTGTCATCATCATCATCATCATCATCAACAGTAGTGTCAGTTCCTTTATACCAGCGATTCCTGCAAAGGTATAAGATTTCCTTGTTCTTATTCTTCTCACTACTTATGCACATTTAGTTATTCTGGGGTACTCCTGCTTCTCAACTTACTTTTCTTCTCTGTAGTGATTTGATTGGATTCAGACAAGTGTACGGTGCTTTCACTCTAGAGATCAGGTCTCATAAATACTGCCACCAGACACACACAGGCCCATGTGCAGATCAATGACAGCACCAACAAGTAATTTCCTTTGCCCATCGTGGCACACTAACCACACCTCCATCCACCTCCAGCCAAACTTCACTTGTTTATTACTGTAAAGAGTTTTGGATAAGACCAACATCATTGCGTACCAACCCAGACCCATCCAACCCCTTCTTGTTTATCATTATACTTCTTTAGTAAGACTCATTATTCTCCTTCTTTCTCAGTCATTTCTTGAGAGGTAACTATGGCTCAATCTTTAGTCCCTTTTTATCTCTTAACTCTTCTCAGAGTTGGGAGAGAGGTATATCATCTTTCTTCTCCCACTCATTCATGTCCTCCTTCTGTTTGAGAGGTTTCAAGTTAGAACCCTGGACTTCTTCATTACTCTCTGTTTCAACTACTGGCATTTCTTCATCCCTTAATCCTTCTTAAGTTGGGAAATGGGTATCTCATCTTTCTCTTCTCACTCACTCAACCCTCCTTCCTGTTCAGGATGCTGCAATTTGGAGCCCTGGACTTCATTATTAGGGTCCCTAGCTTCTTTTCTTGTCCTATGGGGACATGGGTGTGGAGCGATGACTTCACAGGGCCCTTTTGCAATGATACAGATGATGAATGAATACCACTGGCCCTTGCTGACAGGCCCCGCTCTGACACTTGGATCATTTTGTCCAGATTGCTATGATCAGCCTCTATGGGCCACTGATTTGACTCTCTATCATCATCCTTCCCAGAGTCCCCATCTGTCTCCATTTCTTATGGCTCTACAAGGGTTACTTTCCTTGTCTTGGCCCTTTATGTCTTAGGCTCGCTTATTCCCCAATCAGTTATTTCAGATAACTTCAGGTCATTATCTTGAGCTCTCTTTGTCCGCCCCACCATCTGATCCCAGATTATAAATGACACAGGTCCCATTTATTCTATTATTCTATATTATGGTTCCCACCTCTGGTTCAGTTTTCCTTCTCTTAGATGAATTTTGTAGTACACAGGGTCCCCACCCCTTAATTCTACTTTTTTTCTGCTTTTATTCACCTCATTCCTCTTCTTTTGCACCCTCTGTATTCTCCTTTTGGCATGGATGAATAATCTATGCTGCTGTTCTATTATTAACTGGTGATGGTCTTCCCCCATATACTTTCTGTGGGGCTTCAATAAAATGTCCACCGGCAAGACCACATCTCTGCCAAACAGCATATAATATGGCAAAAATCTGGAAGTTTCATTAATTGAAAACCTCATGGCTGCCAGAGCCTATGTCAAGTACAAGTCCCAGTTCTCAGTATTGTCTCTCACCAATTTAGCCAATATGTCTCCTAAGGTTTTATGGAACCTTTCCACCTTAGCATTACTTTGGGGGTTATAGGGAGACATCATTATGTATTCCACGTTTAGACTTGTCAGGACCTCCTTCATTATATTACTCACATTTTCAGTCTGTAACCAACTTCACAGGGGCACTGTACCCAGGGAAAATTTTACATACCACTAAATTGGCTACTGTTCTAGCTCTTTTATCTGGCACAACGAAGGCCTCCAGTCAATTCATCAGCCAATCCTCAAAGCTCACTATGTAAGTGTTACCACTAGGGGTCTCCCCATATGGTCCCGACACATCCATACTTATCTTTTTGAAGGGGAAACTCAGGACATCTGTCCCTTCTAATGGCACCATTCACTGTCTCCTACTTTGCGCCTGACACACTGCACAACTTTGAACATAGTCAGTGACCTAACTGTACAATCTTGGCCAGTAATAATTCCTTCCTACTCCAGCTCCACTCACAGATTCCTTCTCCAACCTTCTAGGTATCCTAGAGAGCAGATCGGCACAGGTGTCATCCTTTCCAGCCAGGTACTCTATTTTACAATTGTACCCACTTAACTTCAGGGCCCACTTTTGTATTTTCTTGTTTGTTCACTCCACTTCTCGCAAATACTGGAGAGGCCTATAGTCAATTTTTATGGTAAACATGGCTCCATTTAACTAATTGTCTAACTTCTGGAGGACTTACATGATAGCATACACCTCTCTTTCTATTACTGGCCATCTCTGCTGTGTCTCTGAGAGTTTGTATGACAGGAAGTATATCAGTACTTCCTCTGGTATACCAGGCACTGGGACATCCTTTTCAGGACATAGCTGAGTGAAGACTGCTCCTATATGTGTACAGGACCATGGGCTTGCTGAAATCTGGATAGGTCAGCAAGAGTACAGCAGTCAGCTGCTTCTTCAAGGTGTCAATGCCCTCTGGCAGTCCTTTGTCGATTTAAATCTGGTGTATTTCTTTGTTAAAGCTATCAGAGTGGTGGCTATTCTAGAAAATGCTTGGATAAACCATCTATAGTATCCCGTAGCCGCTATAAATCCCTTCACCTGTTTTACTATTTTGGGCTCAGGCATTTTCCCGATTACCTCAACCTTGTCTAAATCAGGCTTGATCCCCTTTCCACTTATTATAAAGCCCAAATACTTTGTCTCACACCTCAAAACTGGCACTTTGACAGTTTCGGATTTAACACATGCACACCCAGTTGTTTGAACATCTGACTCAGGTGGTCAAAATGCTGTTTTGGTGTCTCTGAAAACACTAGTATGTCATCTAGGTAAAGCATTGCAAAGCTCTCAAGCCACCCCAGCACTACTGACATTAATTGCTGAAAGATGCCAGGAGCATTAGCCAACCCAAATAGCATGACTGAACTAGAATAGTCCCAAATGACATGCAAACACAGCCTTCCCCAACAAAGCACTGCCAACGGTCTGGAATCTGCATTCAGTTTTCTGAAGTCTACGCAGAACAGGTGCCTGCCATCATTTTTGTCTACTACTACTACTATGGGAAAGCTCCAGGGGGATTCTGACCTTTCTATCATACCCGCTTCCATCATATCCTTAACTGCCTATTCTACCAGTGGTCTCTTATGTATGGGTGGGGTGGTCACCCATATCAATTCTCATCATTACCGTGCTAGTCTGGTCCAATTCTTTATCTGATTTGGCCACCACATCCTGGTTAGCTCTTAGCAGGTCCTTCAATCTGGCCTTAAACCTATCAGGGGCCACTATTTCCTCATTTTCTGTTTCCTTCACCTGCTTCATGCATCTCTTCTTTTTGTTCAATTTCATCCATTGCAAAGTCCTCAAAGTCAGGGCCCTTCTCACCTCTTCCCCTCTCTTCACTTTCACTGTTTTACTGGACTCATTTACCAACAGCATGGGCATTATTCATATTCATATTTATTTCACACAGGACTATCTCACTTTCTTCAAGGCTATCTTCTCCACAGGAAACACTTGAAGAACCTCTTTCCTTAGCTTCTTCCCTGTCACCAGCCTACCCCTTCCCAACACTGCAGTTCTAGTGGGTAGTCTTATATCCTCCTCTGATATAGACCCTTCAGGTGGGCTCCCCAATGGCATCCTTTGGGTTGAATTCTATGCTGGCTCTATAACAACAAAGCCAATCTTCCCCTAAGATCACCTATAAAACTTCTAGATGCTCTTCATCCCTCCTGTTTCCACTAGGAGTTTCACTATCCCCTCTATCTTCATAGGGGTCCCATCCACCTGGGTTATTTCTATGTCTGCCTTCCTCATCCACCCCCTATTCCTCAAGCATTTACACTCCCTATACCACTACTGCCTCACAAGAAAGCTCTTTTTCCTGTATTAATAAAGAAAACACCCTGGCCCTCCTCCTTCTCCTGGGACCTTGGTTCTCCGGGCATCCGGCCATCCGGCCATGGATGCTGGCAGTAGTACTCATATCATTATCATTATGGAGATTCCCCATTCGCCATTCTCATCTTAGTACACATGGATGCGCTTTTTCTATCTCGTCCACCCTTCTTCATTGAGGACAGCTTTATTTTATTTTATTTTTTTTTAAGCGCATCACCCCAAGCAAGGCTGGAGGCCACTATCATGCAAGGGGTTAAAGGAGGGTTGGAGGAAGAGAAGATAGGAGTGGTAAAGGAGAGGATGTGGAGAAAGAGAAATACAGTGGGTCGATCTAGGCAAGGGGGTTACAGAAGATTTGGAGCGAGAGCAGATAGGAATGAAAGATGAAAGGAAGTGGAGAAGGGAAGTGGATAGATCAAGGCAACTGGAGATGACGATTGACGCTACACTTAAACCGTTGGAGATTGTATTTGTCAGGGAAACAGTAATAGGGAAGGGAGTTCCATACGCGAGATGTGCGAGACATGAAGCTATTGGAGTAGAAGAGACGTCAACATCTAACAGTTTCCACGGTGTATGGGTGGGAGCGGGATGCCAGCCTCGTGGGGCGTTTAAATTCATGAGGCCTAGGGACAGGCGAAAGCAGCTCCTCGGAGCAATTACCGTGAAAGTACTTGTAAAAAAGGCAGAGCGTGGCAACATCGCGTCTGTGAGAGAGCGACTGCAGACGAGATGACAGATCAGGGCCAATCACGTTGCCTATCCGTCTCTGGATCTTATCAATAACCCTGAGGCAAACAGCAGGGGCCCCAGACCATATATGGCAGCAATACTCCATGCAAGGGCGAATGGTCGATTTATACACTTGGAGGATCGATTCTGGGGAGAAAAATTTCCTGGCTCAACTTTCCTTGCGGTGGCTGATGCAACTGATTCGATGTATTTGTTCCATCTCAGATCAGCAGACAGCGTGAGACCGAGCAGCCGCAGAGAGGAGCTCTCGAGAAGTTGGTCTTCAGACATTCTAATGGGATGAAGGGAAGGATAATTGTGGTGGTTAATAGAGAGCAGTTTTGTTTTAGAAGCGTTAAAGTTAACCATCCATTTCTCTCCCCGGTTCACAACCGATTGGAGGTCCTTTTCAATTTGAGCTGCCAGGTTAACTTTGTCCGCCTCACTAGATTTGTGTTTGAGGCAGGAGTAAATTGTGGTGTCGTCAACGTAGATGCCGACTTGGGAGTCTATGGCGTCAGGAAGGTCGTTTATAAATAAGAGGAACAGAGTGTGGCCTAGGATGGAGCCTTGAGGAACACCTGCGTTAGTGGGATAGGAGCTGGAGATGAATCCATTGAGAACAACCTTCAAATCCCAGTTTGACAGGAATGATTGTATTAGGTCAAACAATCGACCTGTGATACCATAACCCTGGAGCTTGCGAAGAAGACCGGCATGCCAAACTCTATCGAATGCTTTGGAGATGTCAAGGGCCACGGCACGAGCTTCACCGTTATTATGGATAGCTTGGTAGACAAATTCAGTGATGGCCGTAAGCACATCGGCAGTAGATCGGGCAAAGCGGAAACCATACTGCTTGTCTGAGAGCAGATCGTGGGATATCAGGTGATTAATCACTTCGGCTTTGATAATGGCCTCGAAGACTTTGTCAAAGACGGGTAGGAGAGGAGACTGATAGGACGATAATTGGAAGGGTCGGAGGGGTCACCAGAGTTCTTAAAGACGGAAACAATGGTTGAGGACTTCCAGCAGTCAGGAAAACAGGACTCCTGGAGGCAGCGGTTGTACAATTTAGAGAGGGCAGGCGCCAGTTCAGGTGCGCATTTCTTCAGGACAATGGCTGATATTCCGTCACCACCAGTAGCCTTGTGGCTTATCTAAGTTAGAAATAATGCCCAATACCGACGACGTGGTTATGTGCAATCCGTCCAGGAGGGCCTCAGTTCTGGGAGGGAAATCGGGCAAGGGTACACCGGAAGAATCTAGCGTAGAATTGGAAGAAAACTTCCGAGTGAAGCATTCGGCCTTTTCGGCAGAGGTGGTCAGGACCTCAAACTGATTGAACAGGGGAGGAATGGAGGGTTTGTTATTGTTCAGAACGCTCTTGCAGAGGCGCCAATAATCTTAGGAGCCAAATTTGCGGGATGCAATACGTTCCTTCATCCGAGCAGCAAATAGTGACTTGGCATCGTCGAGGATACGCTTACACTCGTTGCGGGAAGAGGTAAATAGACGTCTATTGGAGTCGGACATATCACTACGAAAACGATGGAAGAAGTGGTTCCTATGGGCAATGGCGGCTGAGCAAGCAGCTGTGAACCAGGGCGAGGAGCGCGGTTTGACCTTGAATTTCCTGGAGGGGATGAAAGCTTCGATACCGGCTTTAATCCAGGAAGAGAACTCAGAAGCACAATCATGAGTGGGGAGCTTAAATACAGCATCCCAGGGGACATCGCGGAGGAAGTCACGAAACGAGTCCCAATCAGCCCGTTGGTAGCAGAATGTGGTTCTGGTGGTAGGTGGCTCTTTGCAGGGGGTGGGGCTGAAGGAGATGCTAACAGACACTACAGCATGATCGGAGTTACCGATAGGACAGAGCTGCGTGGCACTACAAGACTCAGGGATGGAGGTAAAACACAGGTCGAGGAGTGAGGCCTTACAGTCATGGTTGTAGGCAAAACGCGTGGGGAAATCGATAATCTGAGTGAGGGATTGAGAGACTGAAAAGTTGAGAGTATGAATGCCTGCGAGGTCGGTAGTAGCGTTCTTAAGCCACTGGTTGTGATGGGCGTTAAAATCACCAAACACAAATATGTGAGCGTACGGATGGACAGAGACGGCCCTATCTATGCTGTCAGAAATGATATCGAGTATCCCACAGTCCTGAGAGGATGGAGAGCGGTAGAGGAAGAAAAGATAGCTCACAGCATTGAGAAGAGATAGCCGGAGACACAAGTACGAATGATCCGGCGATTTGTGAGAGCACTCTCTAGCCAGAGGGAGATGTTCCTTGACGTAGACACCCAGGCCATGCATGTGGGTTAGAGAGTCTTTTCTGAGGAGAGGAAGGTATCCAGAGATCGAGAGATCAGAGGAAGGGATAGAGGAGTCAAGATTGGTCTCACACAGGGCCAGTATATCCGGGAAATTAGCAATGAGGAAAGACTCAACGCTGCAGAAGTTGGTTCTAATGCCATGGATGTTGGAGAAGGAGATATTTAAAGGTTTGGGTGATTTTTGGAAGGGTGGTTTAGGTTTATATTTCTGGTTTTTGTACTTCATGCGGGTAATTGGTGTTGGAAAAAGAGAAGGCCTTAGTTACAGGAAGCCGACGGTTATCACCCATGACGCGGGCAGAGAGGGGGTTTGATACAGCCTGAATCATAATGTGGCCTCAGGGTTGCCCACCGGAGATGACTGCAGGGACACCTATCCATGCGCGACATGGCACTACAGACACCCCGATATTATGCAACTGTTGATCAGAGCGGTCGCTCAAGACGCTACGCAAGAGTTAGGGCTCCTAACTACCAGTCGGAAACAGCAACCAGGGAACTGTCAACCGTGTACCCTCAGAATGAACAGGCAATGCCACAGACTACACGCATCACGGGTGAAACTCCGCGGCACCAGCACAGAGGCCAGAGAGAGATCCGGGAACCCCTTCCTAGACACGAAACAAGGTTTGGGCCTCTAAACGTGTCCAATAGAGGGGGGAGGAGTGTAGACCGGGCGGTAGGAAAGCCTACCTGCTCCTATTACATATAACATAATCAACGACGACAAGACAGAACAATAGAGGGGGATGTAGTCGGGATAGTCGCAGGGCTTACACTAGTTGAGAGTACTGGGGGATAGGAGTGACATACCATTGTGTATGTGTACAATACTAAGTTATAACTTAGTATAAGTCCCATTGACCTATATTTTAAAAAATATATATTACCACTTACGTTAGATTAGTTAGTTCTAAAATAAGAGGGGGGGGGCAGAGTGCCGGTTAACAAAAAGCAAAAAACAAAAATACAAATTAAGAAAAAAAGAAAAAAAAAAAAGAAAAAAAAAGAATTAAAATAAAAAATTTTGAAATAAATTAAGAAATTACATATACCTACACAAGGAACACGGAATCAAATATGGGGTGGGTTTATACTTAAATGGACAGAGAACATGGTCGTTTCACGACCATAAACTATCCAAAAATAACGTCGAGAATTAAAGGCTAACGTATCTCATGCCGGGCAACAAGTTATAATGAACGCAGTGTTGGGGGGGGGGGCAAGTCGGCGACCCTCCCTCACCCCTACAGTGGGCCTAGCTGGCATGCTACAACTGGTGAATATTCGAATCGACACGATGAAGAAACGGTCAGAATTCCGTGTCGAATTAGTAATTCATCCAAGCAGGTGGGGATAGGCCAACGCTGAATCTGGTTCTCCACAGAACCAACACTTTCTCGTTAACAATTCACTGCAAAGTGGCCCAATTGACCACATGCCCAACACCTCACTCCTTTCTTTCTTACAGGGGTCACTGTTGTGGTAGGATCCACCTACTTTTCATAGTGGAGTACCGACTATATAAATATGGTTGGTACCGGGAAGACAGGGGAGGCGAATCAAGAGATCCAACTAGAGACTCTGCCCGACTGCGACTTAGTCAACACATTCTCCAGGAACGGTCTTCCCAGGAATATACAAAAGACTATATGTAAATATTGTGTACACTTTCTTGTTTCAATACATTTTGTTCTAAGTACATTTTGTGTTGCATTATTATTCCATGCATTAGTCAAGTTTCAACAGTCACCATCCCTCTTATTTCTGGGGTGGCCCTGTGGCATTTTTCTCTGGTTCTGTTTTCTAGGGTCAGCCTTCTTGGTCTAGGGTGGTGGGGCACCCTTCTTACGCCCGCACCACTTGGTTTTGTGTCCCTTCTTGCCGCATCTCATGCACTGGTAATCATTGAAGTCGAGGAGGCAATGCCCACTTCATTGGGCAATCTACCACTCTGTGTCCCTCATGGCCACAGGTCCAACAGACCAAGCCAGAACTACCGGGTGTGGGTTCAAAAAATCCTTTCAGGATATTGTGGCATACAGATCAGCCAATTGGGCTTCTGGGAAAGCCAAACTAGCCAGTTTTTCTACTCTTGTCCCCAACTCTCTGGGGGTCTCATCCTTTAACTGGGTTAACTTCAGAAGGGCCCTCACGGCCTCTATCGCTGTCCCTTCATTGGCAAACTTTGCTCTTCCAACTTCTTCCAAGTCAGGTGGGGGTCCCCTAATAAGAGTTGAACAATACCTTCCCTATCGTGGTATTCCACGTCACATACAAGGTCTCTTGGTCAGATAGACGACAAACGATTTTAGTTCTATTGATTGACAAGAGCTAATCTTTTATTTCTTTTGTCACCCACCCCCCCAGGCTGGAACCTGAGGACCTCCTAATATTCCTCTCAGGCCGTTCTATGGTTGTTGCCTCGCCACCTCGTCCTCAACCTCTACTACCTCAGATCTCTCTGACCCATGGACACTCATGCTAAATAAATTGATTCAAATTGAGAGAAATCGGAAAATTGAAATAAAATAGCAAATCATCTTGGCAAGATGTAACAATAAAAAATCAAGAAATTTCAGGGGAAAACCAAAAATTGTCCTACCTGTCACTTGTTCCTGGGTCACTGTGAGTTTATTGGGAGACAAGAAGAAAAAAATTACGGAGAGTATTATTAGAATCATATGATCAAAATAACTAAAGTCCATCAGTTCTCACTCCTTTCTTGTTCCCTTCCTTTCTGTTGACTGGATTCTTGGTTTGGTCGTGGTCAACCTCAGACCAATCCTGGTCGGCACCAATTGTAATGCCTTCAGAGTCAATTTTACGGTTCACGGGAAACAATTATAGCTCCCTGATTGTCCAAGATGTCTAATACTGCGGCTGATCGATGGAGTGATCTCTTCGATCCTGACCTGGCTTACCCGACATTGTGATTCAGTTGATCATAAGGAAGCCAAGATTCACTCATCATAGGAATCTTCATACTGGGCTGGTCCAAGCGGGACGAAGATGCACAGTAAAACAGGAGGAAAATAACACTCAAAATTATATATATATATATATATATATATATATATATATATATGCAAGTTTCATTAAAAACGACAGACAAGGTACTACGGTTAAGGTTTTTTTTGGACAGTTCTTACACACCCTTTGTCCAGCAAAGAAAGCTCTTGTTCGTACACAAGAAAAATTAAATAAAAAACTTAACTGTAGTACTTTGTCTGTCGTTTTTAATGAAACTTGCATAAAAGAAGGATTGCTGCCTAAATATACATACATATATATATATATATATATATATATATATATATATATATATATATACTACTTTTATATCAAGTATTGCATACAATGGTTGGTTAATAGTTGTTAGGGTCTAGGTGTTAGCATGCAGATGTTTTTCAACCCAACCTGTTTCTTAAATTGGATGTGACACTTGGTTAAGCTGGTAAAGTTTGGCTTGTGGGCTTAGTGAAGTTTACATTATTCAGACTATTGTCCTCATCTTTGTCGTCATATTTATTACAATGTTTCGGTCGTTGTACACTCCAGCCTTCTTCAGATGGTTGAAATGTCAAACTGAACCCTTTATTTTACTCACTGGGGTAGACTGTTCTAGTTCCATGTGCCATGTCTAATGGATGTCAGTTATCAATTATCTCCTGTTAATTCCCCTCTCCAAGTTCTCCACCACCGTAACCAGGTATTGAACTGACACACTTTGGGTCCTGTCATTGGATCTAACTAATGCCTTTATCCACTGTGCCATGTGTCCTAATGTAAATAGTGTACAAAATACCTCATCTCAGAAATATAGACAGATACTGTTTATTTAGCTGACTTGGTAAGTTTGGCTCAAGGTTAATGTCGGGGATTCACGTCAACAGATAATTACGTTCATTGTCAGAACAGACTCTCCAGGCGATCTCTTGAATTTGCTTGCAGCATTCGTATTTATTGATATCTGCCAAAAACTGGTGTGGGGGTGTGACGCAGTTGGGGAATTCGTTTTTTTTTCACTTGTCATCTTCCTTGTTTTTGGTCCTGAGAAATTAATTATTTCCCAATTTGGAAGTCTCCTCCTTTTCTCGGGTGATGGTTGTAGGCATTATTCCGCCCACAGCTTCTTCCTCCTCCTCTTAGCATCTTCCCCTTCCTCTTAGCATCTTCTTCTTCCTCTTAGTATCGCTTGCTTCTAAGTGACTGTTCACCATATACTCCTCAGTGGGCATGGGTAGCTCCTTCACCATCCTTGGTGTCTCATCTGTGCCTGCTACCCTTCAGTGGGTGCGGGCAGCTCTGACTCCTTCTTTGATCTCTCTTCTGTGCCTATCACCTCAACCATCCAGCAAAGACCAATTTAAAAAAAAAATGTTCCATATTCTATTAACCCTTTTCATGGTAGTTTATTTATTAGTATATCGTTTTTGATATTCAAAAGCCCTTAATATTTACCAGCAAACAAAATAGTGTTATACTTTGATGGGTTTTAAGACCATCAAATTCATGCTTCCTTTTATACAAATTTTTTAAAAACAAATTTTATACATGTATCTTTTTTATAAACAGGCTTTATTTTGTTTTGTTTTTTTCATCAGATTTTATACATGCAATAATTATAAATTATCTGGTTTATTTTCAAATTTACCTCTTTAATTAATTTTTATATAATTTTGTATTTTTTATTCTATTAACTTTTTATAACTTGCCAAATTCACAATATTTAGATCTTTTGCATTAAAATCTTTACAATATGTGTGGTCAATTCCTGATATTAATTTTATCTCTACAGATATAGCCAATTTCTTTTTTGGTCTCATATTACTCATTATTATTTATTTCATCAAAATACAATTCTTCCAGGCATTTTGGGTGAACCATGAGGGACACATTACATCCAGCTTTTGATAGAAATTATTTCTTTTGAGTCACCAAGTTCTTTGCAATCATACAACTTTTTCATTCTAGCAGTGGCAGCATAATGTCTTAACTATGATCAATGTAGCCAGGACTACTTAGATAGCAATTCTGATCCTACTGATTTCTTGAAAGTATTAGCATTTGCTTCTCTTTATAATTAATACACACACACACACACACACACACACACACACACACACACACACACACATATATATATATATATATATATATATATATATATATATATATATATATATATATATATATCCATACTGTTGTGCCCTTTGCACATCTGAAGAAAAGTAACTCTATTTGCTTATTATATTCAAATATCTTCACAGAGATCTTTACTGAGAAAGATAATTTCTGGAAGGATGGAATTATGAATTTGTCTTAAATATGAAAAAATAGTGAAAGAAAGCAATGTTTTTCACTTGCACTTTACAGTGTTTTTCATTTTCAGTACTGAAAATTTATCTTTTATTTTTACTTAATAAACCAAATAGATTTGTTTCCAGTTACCCAATCTTATGGACAACTAACTTTTCACTGTTAACTACTAATTAACTGTTTTTTATTTTCTTTATTTTAATTTTTGACTGATAAAATTTTCATAGTAATGTAATTCCTTCAAATATGTAATTATTTGAAAGGATGCCAGTTTAATAAAGCCAGTTCAACAGAACTATCATAATGCAGATCATCTCTATTTTTGAGATAGGCACTTGATTAAAATCAGTCAGTTTTTTATTTGTTCAGTAGTAACAGACTGAAGATAAGCAACAAATATATTGATCATGAAACCATTTCTTCTCTTACGAGAAACAAGAACAAATGAAACTTCTGTGTTTTTTAGTGATTTAAATCTTAAGTTGTGTTAACTGGTATCACTTTGTTAACTTTGCTACCTAAAAAAAGTAGCAATTTCAGTTATCTGCTTAAAGGTGGCAGAAATTAAATTTTATTTTTCTAATTTTGTTAACACAAACTGTGAGCAACTTTCTAACAGATATTTATTAATATGCACTGGTTTGTATATTTATCCTAAAATTATTTCAACAAAATTATTTTGCTTTCAGAACTGGACCTCTCAAAAAGTGGATCTTTTATCCAAGAGTATATTTCCAATCCCTTGTTGATTGATGGACAGTAAGCAGTTTGGTTCCTTAGATTTTCTTCTTTTTTTTTTTAGTTAGATACATTTAATTATATACAAAAAAATTAAACAGTTAAATTTTAAAACAAGAAAAACAGTAAAAAATATTATTGTAGAAATTTAATTAGTAATATTATGAAATAGTGAAAATCTATTTGAAAATACAATGATCTACTTAAAAAACATGTCAATAAGAATCATTTCATAAAGAAAAAACAATGACACCAATTGAACAATAATGTAATACATTTTATTGAACATAAAATGGATGTCCTCTTTAGCATTCAGATGATAACAAACATGAACTATTTTCATTCAGATCAAATATAAGAAAGAAAAACTGATAAATCAACAGAAAATTTTCATAAAGTAAAACCAATACTTATTTAACAATCACTATAATTTAGAAAATATGAGATTTTTATGTTTTTTTATATATATATCAAATAAAACATTTGTTGAGCTTCTAGGGTTTCAAGTCTTCATGAAATTACCAAAGCTCTACTGTTTAAGTAACAATCACTTACTTAAGAATGAACCCTATAGCAAACAGTAATTGTATATTATCAATATATAAATACTGACTCATTTTGGAAATATAGTATTTAACTGACTTTATATTCATTTAAAAAATATAACATTAGTTTATATTATATAGTGATAACAAAAAGTGTAAAAATAAAAATTTTATGGAATGTTTAAAAATTGAGAGCATATTTTAGGAAACTGCAACTTGCTTTTCTAAATAAAGATAGTACTTGTTTGGGAATAAATGGAATTGCCTCTTGTGATATTTATGAAACCAAAATGTGAGTTTTATCGTCTTTTCAGAAAATTTGACATTGGAATCTATACAATTTTGACTTCCATTCATCCTCTAAGAGTTTATGTTTTGGAGTCTGATGCACTCTTCAGGTAATGAAAACAATAATCTATTTTCTAATGAAAGATCATTGCATTGTCTGATTTTTAAATGAGGAATTATAATTATTAAACACTGATTTCTCAGACTAGTGCCCTTCTCTTCGTTATTATCATCACAATGTTTTGGCTAAAATTTTATGTAACCCTCAAAATATTGTAAATAATAATACTAAGCAGTGATTGGCTGATAGAAAATGATATTCAGATTTGTCTCAATAAAGAAATATTAATAAAATAGCTGTGCTGATCATGTAATCTGCTTGACTGATACATCATCAGTCAAGCAGATTATATTGTAGACAGCTATGATCTCTCCAAAACTAATACAATGATGACAGAAGAACAGTCTAATGATGAAAATGAAGTAACAGACCATTTTATGGAAATTTGTATTTTCAGTATGAATATTCTTTACTTTTTAATGAAAAATTATTAGATGTATCATGTATATTTTTCCTCTCTCTCTTTTGTTCCTTAACATATGATATTTCATGTTCCATTCAGATTTTTACTATTTTTCACATTGAAGTTCTTAACAAAGTTCTTAGTTTAATTTCTATTTCTATCCACTTTCTCCTAAAAATTAAAGTGCATTCAAGGCCATAGTCAATATATGTAGCACAAGGTCATGTAGATGTTTAATGGTGTCTACGAAGTAGCAAATCCAAATTGTGTTAATGTTTAGAACCAACATAGCAGATGACAAGACAAGTTTAAAAATTTAAGATGTTTGTCTGAGTTTAAAAAATTTAAATAATGTTTGTTTGATGTCTGTTATTAGAATGCATTTGGAAAATCAGGATTCAGTTATGCAACTTTGATAATATAATCAAAACAAAGGTATTTTGTTAACAGGATGCACACACTTGAACAGTTTTAGAAGTCCATTGTATTTTACAAAACAGAAACAAGTATCCCTTACATAAATTTTCACTGAAAATGATGATATAGTTTTATTGACTGTTCTTGCTGGCAAAATTGGGAAATTCATCATATTTTTATCACTAAAATCTATTTGCTTTCTACTAATTGGCCCTCAGCAACTATCATACATTTTCTCATCCTGCTCAAGAACCCAGTATAATCTTGCTATGTCACTGTTCCATTATTTGCAACTTCTATGTTCTGCATGTATATAAAAAAATTGATTATTTGCATGTTGCAATAAAATAACCTAGCATAAACTGCAGAAATATCTGAAAGGTAAATATTTCAAAATGCCAATATTAAAAATATTGATTTTTATTTTTTTTA
This sequence comes from Acanthosepion esculentum, assembly GCA_964036315.1. Classification (NCBI taxonomy): domain Eukaryota; kingdom Metazoa; phylum Mollusca; class Cephalopoda; order Sepiida; family Sepiidae; genus Acanthosepion; species Acanthosepion esculentum. Next base: position 49,696,801 of record OZ038492.1, on the reverse strand, counting down.
ATACCATAAAAACAGAAATTTTGAGATAGTAACTACTACCTATTGCAACTTATAACAAGTGATAGAGTATAAAATACAATTCTAAAGGAATCATATAATTCATAATTACCATAGTTAAAAAATAAAAAAGCCAAAGCAGAAGGAACAAGATATCAAATCTTATATTAACAAGAACAAATTTACTCCAGGTTAACTTGAAGAACAAGTACAGTCTTGCATTAAAGTTTTTTTGAACATTAACATTGAAGACCAGACAAAGCTTTTACAGATAAAACATGTAGTTGACCAAGCTAGGGTTTAAATTGTTATTGCAAGTAACCAAAGTTAGGCTTAGTGTCTCTTCTTGGAGTTGCCTTTATATGGTAAACAGATTCTACTGAATTCTGCCTAAAATTAGTGATACCAGAGAAATTTGAAGATTCTCATCATTTGATCATATAAATACATATTTATCCCAAAATGGAGATAATCAGTGCAGACTCCTCATCCTTGGTTATTTTATTGGTTGTAACTCTTAACTAATTGTTAATCAGTCATTTAAAACAGATAAACTTCTATGTAATAGTCTTTAACTGTTTAAATGTCAGTGAGTTTATTTATGCACAATCAAAACAAAGTTATGTTGATTTATTTTAAGATAATTGAAATCTCCATTAAATTTCATTTTCCAACATTTATTAAAATTATATTTATATTCCCTTATTTCAACCAACCAAAACTGACCCACCTTCACTTGTAATCTCTCCTAATCTACTTTTTAGGATAGTCTGGATTATTCTAGTGTCACACTATGTATTGTGTGTCTTTCTGTGTTAAACTCAGGGTCAAGAATCCATGTCATGGCATCACAGATATGAGATAGTATTCCTCAGTTTGGACTCTCCACTGATAAAAGGCAAACAAATACAATACTCCAGGGTCAAGAACTCTGGTTAAAGCTGAGACAAGTGGAAAAGTATCCCTACTCATGTCCACTATTGATCAACTTGGCTTCAAGGATGGCCTTGTAGATTTGGAAACTCACTACCCTGGACACTGGTTCCTCCAAGAAACTTTATTCCTAGTTGAAAATCCTCTCCAGTTCACATTTATTATCTTTATCCTGAAAAGGTTTTCTACTGAATAGTTTAAATGTTGGTGCTCTCAAGCCAAGGTAGTAATTGTATAGATTTAGGGTTTATTAAATGGGTTGAAGTTGGTTAAAATATCAAAGTATATTTTACAAAAGACAAACTTTATTTATCTTTTCTACAAAATATGAATTTAAGTAGTTTTCCTTCCCAAAATTTGATTATCTTAGTCAAGTGATCAGAATTTGAGCAATTATATACAATGAGAGGAAGGAAGAACAAAAAAAAACTATCTGCATCAATGTTTTCACTCGTTGGGAATCTCTTTCATTCTATGTCACTAGACTAGCGATACCTAACTGATAACAAGTGAATATTATTAAACCTCTCCGGGAACTACTCAGCCCTTATGAATCAATCTGTATCACATTCTTTAATATTCATCGTTATCTTCATTCAATTGATCTTCATCATACCTTTCATAACTGTTTTGAAGATTCTAGATTTTCATCACCCTCATTTTCATCTGTTTTCGTTTGTATAGGTATATCTTGATTATTTTCCTTATGATCACTATTCTTTATGCCTTTTGATATTTGTTCATCCATTTCTGCATCTTCATCTTGGGATCTTATTTAATCTGCATGGGCTAGTATACAGCTCCCTTGTTTTTCTGTTATGGCTGGATTATATGACTTTTTTTTTCTTTTTTTTTGCCTTTTCTGAATTTAATTCTTTTTTTCTTTCTGTATGACATTTTTTCATTTATGGAATGTGACATCATTAGGGGAAATCTGATTTATCTTCTCATCAGTGCTGATGGGTTCTCTTGTTTTCCAGTGTGCAGTAGGGTCCTGAAATAGTCTCAGTAGAAAGATTTCTATTTCCCATTTTTGCTTTTAGACCCATTTATGTGGTTTTTATGGTCCTTTCCACTATACCATCCAATTGAGGGTGATATGGAGATGGCTTGTACAGCCTAAATCCTACCTATCATAGCATTGTTGCATACGAAAGTTTTGGGGACTTGATTTCTTGAAAATATGACTCTTAACACATTTCACCAGAGAACTTTTTTTTCTGAGAGGTGAATTACTTTAGGCCATCCTGAAAATGAATCTATTAATATAAAGAAAGTCCCTCCTTGTCGATGTACACAAGGTACATGTGAACTCTGTTCCATGGACCCAACTCTTTAGGCCATAAAAGTAACTTCCTTTGTGCAAAATATCTTATTTCTTTACAATTGGGACATTTTTTTTACATATTCCTTCTTGAATATCCTGGCCACCATGCTTCTAACTTTAGTCTTTTTTGTGCAACTGCTATTTTTTTCTTTTACAATGATGTTCACCCTGTACAAGACTCAAGAGCCACTTGAGGTAGAGGGTTATAAAGAGGTACAGTTTTTGGAGATATATGAGAAAGAAAATGGTTAACCATAGACGTCAACTGGTTAAGATTGTCATGATTGGGGAAGCATCCTCTTTGGAGTCGATTCCACAAGGCAGCAATTTGTTGGTAGAAGCTGCTTGAGTGGAACTTAGATTGCACCAGTGGAATATGAAGAGAAAGAGGGTAATTCACTACAATGTGCATGGCATGGTGGGTCTTAGCTGTGAAGGTTAGAAATGGTGAAACTCAGGAATGCAGTTTGTCTGAGCACTTTCCATGGAAAGAGTGACAGAGCAGTGAGAAGCTTACAACATTTCATCTGTAAGAATGCGTTTGCAGAGTGGAAAATAATTTGTCACCCACAAGGATGCAGAAATGATTTTCAACTCTATTGTGACTGAAAAGTGAAAATTGAGCAGCTTCTGCCCAGATATGGTAGCAGTACTCCATTTTCAGCCTGATCTGGCTCTTGTAAAGGTAGAGGATATCAGGAGTCAGGTACTTACTAGAGCAGTACAGGGAACCAACAACAATTTTTTCCAGCATCTTTAATGATGGATCATATGTATGAGTCTCACAAGGTCTGCCATGTCCCAGTAGATACTCAAGGCATGAGGCCTCCCTGATGGAACATCCGTTTATTATAAGTAGTAAATATTCTGTGTTCATTTGGTGATGATGGAATGTCATTAGTTTGGTTTCCAAGGTACTGAATGTGACCAGCCAGCAGATCATTTCTGTAAAGTAAAAAGAGGGTTGGACTGAGAAGGGAATTCTGGAGGACACCTGTGTTGATCGAAAAGAGGACTGGCCACCTCAGTTTGTCTTACCTCTTTGTATGGTCTTTCAGCTTGAGTATAATTACTCTATCTGTTCTTTTTCATTCTCTATTTTATTCTAATCAATACTGGGTCTTGCATAGTTTCATTAGACATTCTCTCTAGTGATAAGACATCAGTCTCTACCCAGTGCAGAAATGTAATTTTTTTTGTGTGTGCATCCACATTTGATTCCTTTGTACAGAAGAAATCCACTTACCTTCAAAAAGGCTGAGGATGTGCACCTGCTGATACCATTTGCTCCATGATACAAATAAAAACTGAAGCAGACTTATTCCGTTGTTTATGACAAAAACAGTTGATGGAATAGCTTGGATGTGCTACCTCTAGGGTTGATGCCATAACCAGTATGTGCTGGCTATGGATGAGTATACCTACCTTTAAATGCATATAAAGTCAGCAGTGAACAAGAGTTCTGAAGAAGCCAATGAGGTGGAAGAGTAGATTTGCAGCTATTTGGACTTAAGGCTCTGTGAATTTGTGACACTTTGCTAAAAAATCACACTCTTGATAGCACATCCACGTCTGGTATGAAATTACCATTGACCTATACTATATCAAAATCAAATATCATCAGTCTTATTGCTCACCTTAAAATCCTCAACATTATTACTTTAGGCCATTTTTTCTTCAGATTTAATATAAATTCTAATGATCTATGATTAAATCTTAACAGAATTTTTTTACAATTACAAACTGACTGACTCTAGTGGTCATCCATTACCAAAGCTTTCTTTTCAATGTTTGAATAATTCAATTCAGCCTTCTTGATAGATTATTGAGTGGCCTTTTTATGATAGTATTCCTGATTTTGAATGCTCACTATAATCTGTAATCAATATTTTATCTTTAGTTGGTTCAAATATTTTGACTACTATTCTTTTAGCAAGTGTTGGGTCTTTTTGTTGGGTCTTCTCCCATACAAATTGCACTATTTTTTTCTTGGCAAATGGCTCAGTCAATTCTATATACTCTGGTAATTATTATCTATAAAAGTTTACTAATCTGGAAAAAGATGCCTTTTTTTTAATTTTTTGTATCGATACTTTCAGTATTTTTTCTATTAGCTTTTGATCTGATGACACTTCCGCCTTTGAAATAGAATGTCTCAAACTATATTTGGCTGCTGTTGTGTACACATTTTCCTGTTAATGTTTCCTGCATTTCTTTCACAACACAATTTCAGTTTTCTTTTTTAAGGTCTATTTCATTTCTGACCCCTATGCAAATGTTACCTTGATAATACATTTTTTTTATATTGCCTCCAATGACTTGTTCAATGGTTCTTTGAAAAATACCACTAACTGTTTTTATTCCATACAACATTCTTCTTTGAAGTAGTCATATATAGGTATCTGATAAGCTCTTTTCAAGCCTATCTTCGTATAAACTTTTATTCATGCTTACAAAGATAATGTTACTTCAATTGGGTACAAATTTGAGCAAACTTTATATTCCCACATGTTTAAATATCTCTATCTACCTTTCTCAAAACTACAATAGGCAATGCCAATTTACTACCACCAAGTAGAATATATTTAAGAAGTCCTTGTTCTACTAATTGTTTTAGTTTCACTATTTCTTATGCGACAAACTGTCCCAACAACTTCCTCGCTTGATAGTTGTAGTAGGGAACAACATAATATCATCTCCAAGAAGTCCATGATACTTATTTCAGTCTGCAATAATCATGGTTATTATTTCAAATCTTTTGTATTATTTAATGGATCCTTCAAAGTATCCTCACATTTATATAACTGAATCATCAAATTGTTGAAACTGTAGATAAGTCTTTCACAATTTTGGCTTTCTTAGTCATTTGCCAATATTTCTGGGCAAGAGTGTTACTTCATTACCTGCATCCATTTGCTTGTCTAAATTGATTTTTTATTTTAACTTGCATTAGAATGTTCTTTTTTTTTTCTTCCAATGAAAATATTTCTCTCTCATTTTCATCTCCACATTGCTTCTCAGTAACACTCAACATTTCTTTTTTACTCTGAAAGTGTTTTTTTTTTCATGCATTTTTCACTTTTTCTTTTTTTTCTCTTGTGTAAAAATACCCACATTATTGGCATTAGTTTTTGTTCCCTTTAATAAATATGTATTGGCAATTTCTAAATCTACCTATTAAATTTCAGACTTGTTGAATTTCTCAATCATTTTCAGCTGTTGTATATATTTTATTAAAGTAGTCAAAGATGTTTCATAATTGAAGTTGCTCAAGTATTTTGTATTGATGTTTGAAACTTTTCTTATAGCAACAACTACTATATTCACCATAAAAAGGTCTGTTACTTCATTTTCTACACTTTTAGATTTGATGTCTTTCAACTTCTTGGTTCTGGGATTTACACCTCAAGCTTGTACCTACAAAACAAGGTCCACCAGGGCTAAAAAAAGTGATCCTATTGGCAACACTATTGTTGTGATATTTCATATTAGTATTTATAACTTACAATTGCTACTCACAAAATCCTTCCTCATCATTACAACTCAAGTTTATACAGAGTGTCTCTTGTCCATATGCTTACATTTACATTTCATTACAACTTAATGCAAAGCTGTATAAAAGTAGCCTATCAATTTGAACCATAATATTCATAATTCAAATTACTGATCAACACAAATCAACCCACCATCTACCATGATCTGAACCACTGAATTGTGAATCAAACTACCACTTACCATAACTCAAATAACCATCTAACATGACCCAAACCACTAACTTGTGATTCAAATCACCATTTACTGTAACCTGAACCAAGACTTGTGAATCAACCCACCATCTACCCTGACCCAACCCAGTGATTTGTGTATCAAACCACCATCACAATGAACCACTAACTTGTGAATGAAATTGCTGTCTTCCATGACCTGAACCACTGACTTGTGAATCAAACCACCATCTACCATGATCTGAACCATTGATTTAGGTACCAAACCACCATCTAGTGTGACACATTTGTTATAAATCAACTGTCAATTACTTTTTGCAATCAAGCTTGTTTCTCCATGGAGATTGTAAGCTTCCTATCTCCTGGATTCAGTTTGATTTTATATGTAGTGAAATCATTTGTATAAACAACAAAGATACTTCAACTTTTCCTGCCTATTTCCAACACTCACAAAACGTGTACTAATCTTTGCTATACTTAGAAATTACATTTCATATATTAATCAGTCATTTTTCCATTAATATTGAATAAATTATCTTTTTTCAGATTCTGCCCAGAAAAATATTACCCTTTTGATCCATCTATTGCTGACAAATATGTAGTTGGTGATAACTATACCCCAATGTGGGACGTAAGTTTTATTTTTTGATTAATTCTTATAAATCTGGCAATACCTACATTTAACTAACCCTGCTACCAGTGTTCTTCACCTTGATCATATGATAGGCCTTAATGAGTTTTTCTCTTAATGATATTTAGCAAGCAGTTTCTTTATCAAGCTATATTGAGAACATTGGGATATGGGGCTATTTTGACAAGTAAATATTATTGAATATATTTCATGAGTTCTGAGTTGGAATCTAGTGAAATCATTTGATTTAAGTACAAAAATCACAAAATAAATTCACATGAATCTCACTAATGGATCCAGTTATTCATCTCCTCAACCCTGACAGTCAAAGTTTGTGTGTGAGGCTAATTGATTTGAATTAAACAAATACAAATAAGGATCATCCTGAAGTCTAGAAAATGTTTTAATCTTTTTGGCTTTTTTTTTGCGAGTGTACTGAAAATTATTGGCCTAATCAAGAAGCTCTTCTAAACAAATTACTGCTGTTTGGTCATTTAACCAAATTTTGGGAAGTCAGTTGAGATGAGAACTTTTCAATATACTTTCATATTTTTTATCTTGTATTATTATTTTCATCTCACTTTTCAAAAAATATTCTTGTTCAAATAAATTATTATACCAATTAGGAATTTCTTAAAAACATCTCAATATTTTAAGATTTGTCAATCTGAAATATTCACTATAATTATATACCAATGATAAGCAAATTGTATGAAAAATAAAACTCAACTCTCTATATTCATGATAGTGAGATAAAAGAGCATCTGACAATCAAATGCTGTGAATGTAACAGTAAGGAGGAATGTAACAGACCATACAAATTACAATCATAATATAAGAATGATTCAGACAATAGCACCAAATTGATGTCAATAAATCCTGATCAAAACAACATAGAGAAATCAAATAAAGTTATCATATCTTTACTAGTTGCCAATGTCAAGATAACTTGACCAATTGTGAGAGACTCACAGGATCAGTGTTAAAGTACATTTTCAAATTTTATTTTTTTGTATTTTTTTCCTTTTTGCATAATTTCTTATATAATTTAATTAAAAAAATAATTACCATATATCTATGGAAGAGTGTTCTTAAATGGCCAAATCTATTGACATTTCTGAAAGTTTAAATTTTATTTGCTTTCCTACTTTATTACTTCAAGGGGTTTTGATTAATTTTTTTGTAAATCTGAATATTCCTTTCCATTTCTCAATGTATCTTAGTTGTATTATTTGTTAATTCTTGAATCTAATACCACCCAATTCTCTGTCAGGGCCTTAGTTGAAATGAATGTTATATATTGGGAATGTATATTTTCTGTTCTTCAGTCAGCATGTTGCCAATACCAAGATAATTTGATCAACTGTAAGTGCTTGTGTTTTCTTTTCTTCTCCACTCCATGTGTGTTAGATTTCCTTGGATATAAATAAGGAAAATAACACCTGTTGGGTTTTCCATTTTTATCACTTCATTAGGGTGCAACAAAAAGTTAAAACTTTATATATTTGTTTTTTTCTGTGCTCACAAATACTTACTTGCCAGTGAGTCTTTTAGTCACATATATGAGCGAGTTTGTCTTGGTACCTAAGCCCCGGTATGAGATTTCTAGCACAAGAAGTTTTGTTCTTGATTTATGGGTAGAAAAGACATGTGAACTCAGGGTATTACACCTGCATGTTGTTTCCTGGATTATTTTTTCTTCATTAAGGGTGTTAAGGTAAATGTTTTCTCAATTTTAGCATTACCCACTTGATAGGGATCCAAACCTCTGAGCAAATTTGGAGGAGACTATTCTATCAGCAAGTGTATTACCATTTTGTGACTGGGTTCTTGACTATACAGTAGTCTCTGGTGGGTCCTCTCAACTGGTTCCCATTTGGCAGAGATCCAAAAAACCTCCCATATATGTTCTTATGAGTAGCACTTGTCTACTGTACAACTTTCTTTTCATTCTTTATTGTCAATGACAGAACCGTAATGTTCAACTAAATAGCTGAGATGATTGATAATATCCTCTCTGATTATTCCAGCTTTCATATTTGTGGTGACTTCAATATTCGCCACAAAGAGTGGTTTGTCCCCTCAAACAAAATTGATGAAGAAGACAGATACTGCCAAGATTTCTATCAACTATGAGCTGACACAAATCATTGAAGAGCCTGCTCATATTCCCAATGCAACAGGATATTGGATGAACATTCTTGACCTCCCCCTCACATGAAAAATTCTCTGCTGAAGTGTTACTTCCCACCCCTGGGCACTTTAGACCCTTCACTAGTCAGTGTCAAAGTCTATGCTAAACCAAAGGCATTCCCTGATGTTCTGTTCCATAAAATGATTTTTCAGTACACTAAAATCAACTAGGACAGCTTCAGATCTTACACAGCAGAAGCTCCTCTATCAACCTTCTTCAAACATACTGCATCCAAGACTACTTCCCTCATCTTGGAATGAATCCTTTTGGGAGTGGAGTTTATACCCCAGAAAAAATTCAAGCAAAAACTGAACATCCAGCATTGGTTCACCTGCAGCCATAGCTAACTGTAACATCTACTATAATATCTATCATGGGAACAACATAATTGAACACTTGCTACATTCAGAAATGCTCACAATCATTGCAAGAAAGTTGTAGAACATGCAAAGTGTAGCTATGGACAAACAGTCTAGGCTATGGTTGAAAGCAAACAACTTGAATCCTGGAAGTTCTGGAAAACCTCCAACCAAATTCTCAAAATGGCAATGCTTACAATCATAAAGAGCCCTGAGGTTATCTCATCCTCATCAGATAAGATAAAACTCATCACCTCTAACTCTACATTAGATGACAAAGGCCATCTCATTTATGACTTCCCCTATCTTGCAGAGGACAATTACAATTATTACAAGTAATATTTTTATTACAACCTGGTAAATCTCAAGATTTATCAAAAGTCCTAATCCTAAAAAGGCTAGCAATTATATAAAATCCCAGTGGTTGTCTTTAAAAATATTAAACCTGAATTATCCCTGATCTTAAAACTATTTAACTACTGCTTCAAGGAGAAATCCTTCCCAAGTCTGTGAAAGGTGTCAAGTGTAGGCCCTGTTTTCAAGAATGCAGGTGATCATTCAACCTTGCCTCAGTTTAGACACACATCAGCTTCCTCAGTGTCATTAGCAAGCTTTTTGAAGCTATAATGAACAAGAAGGTTGTTGATCACCTTAATAAGGACAACCTCTTCAGCAACAAGCATTATGGATTTCAATCAGCTTGGTCCACTGCTGATATCATAACTGTCATTACTCACAGTGAGGCACTAGACAATAAATACATCTCAAGGATGATCACATTATTTCAAAGGCCTTTGACAAGATGTAGCATAGAAGGTTGCTGCACAAACTCTCCAGCTAGAGAATCACTGGACAAGTCTTCTCAATAATCAAGCCCTTCCTAATGGGTAGTTCCCTGATGTTAGTTGTTAATGACCAGTCCTCCAAGACCCAAGTGATCAATGCAGGTGTCCCACAAGGCTTGTTTCTTGGTCCAACTGTCTTTTTACATTACATAAGTGATCCACCTAGGAATACACTCCAATCATTTGTAAACATGCCGATGATACAACAGTATATATGAGTGCATTGCCAAAGCTCTAGATGATCTGACATCTTGGGTATGAGGATAAACTACATCTGCATTCTGGGTAAGACAATAAAATACATCCAGCAAGCCCTCTGATCAGGAGGTTTTGAGGAGCATGGAACCACCTCTTAATTGCTGGTGTTCCCAGGTCCTCTCTGACCCGGGGTGGTAGCACCTGTTAGTGTCCCAGCAAATAGTTAACCCCGAAACTGGGGTCAAAACACTATGAAAGTGTAAAAATAAGTTTTAATACCAGAAATACTTTGTAAAAATATTATTGCCAGCAATAAAGTTTTGAAAAAAAAAATATTAACAACAATGTTTTTGAAGAAAAAATATTACCAGCTATACATTTTTGAGGAAAAAATATTACCAGCAATACTTTTTGGAAAAAATTATTACCAGCAGTACATTTTTGAAGGAAAAATATTACCAGAAATAGATTTTTGACAAAACAAAATATAGGTCTGGAATCAGAAGTGCATCCCAAAAAAGTGGGTCTATCATGCATTCATGCAATATGGAAACAAACAAGTATCCCTCAAGATCCTTGCACATACTGAGTTATCTCAACCAGATCCATTATAGTGAAAGTATTAATGAATATCAACTAGGCTCTCATTATTTTATGAAAGTCAACTAATCATAACCCAATTTGGTTTTCATACTGGTAAAAGATGTAATGATAGCATATGTCAGCAAACAACTCCAGAAAATTACATACCTCTGTAATAGGAAATTGTGTATAAAGCAACATATGACCACATCAATGGAGACTTCCTTTTCTCATCCATTAGAAACTATCTTTCAAGTTTTGAATCTACTGAATGCATTGATCTAATACAGGAACTTCATTGGTCCACAAAATCTTGCATTTCTGGTGAGGACCCCAATATGGAAACATTTCAAAATTCATCAGGAGTATAACAAGGAGGAAATGAGAGATCCAGTTTAATCTTTTCCTGGACTATGCCTTGTGCATTTACAAGCATAGATGTGACGATATAGGTATTGATCATTTAAGCATTCCATACCACATCCCAAACGAATCAACTGATAAAAGGTAGCAATTCTGCTTACCCTCCCGAGTCTAATGTATTGATTAGGAAGGAGGCTATGCTGATTACATAGGTTAAGAGCGGGCAACCTTTTTGATAGCACATGTTAAAACAAGCCAAATCTCTGACACAAAAGTTTTCCACATGCCAACAAAATCTTTTTGAGAACATATTATTTGATATCTCTTAAGCATGTGAAAAACTTTTTTAAATGATAAAAAATCACCCTAGAGCAGTAAAGACATGGTATTATAAGAAATTATGTAAATTATGTAAAACTGACTGACTGTAAAAAATGATGATGGATTTTTATGAAAAGTTTTTTGTGATATTTTTATTAGCTTGTAAGTATAAATTTAACTGCCATACATAATCACACAATTTAATGACACTATTAACTATTAATGCATCAACACAAAAAGTTATTTTTTTCAATTAATCACTCATCATTTTTTTCCCAGTAATACATTTTATGACTAAAACACAGTAAAAGGCTATTAAAAATAATCTTTTGTTTATTTTATATCATATATTATAAATGATGTATTAAAAAAAAAAAAAATTTATTAACCTTCAAAACAACATTTAAACAGCCCTGAACTTTTGCCACTTTCAAAAGAAACTAGACATATCAAAATTGTTGAATCATTTTATATATTATCAGTGGGACTTCTGCTAACAGAGATTTTATATCAGGTTTATATTTAGCAACCTTGATAGATATGCATGCACTACTAGTTTCATCCGTCAGGCTACTCGTGTTATGAGACAACAATATTCATCACTTAGAACAAAAATTCACAAACATATGTAGGTGAAAACAAGGACAGTAATATTGTTGTAAGATGTTTTAAGCAGACATAATTTTCTGGAATGGTATTCCAAGTCCTTAATATTTTGTTTTCCGCATTTCTCTCTGATATTCCCATCTCTAATTGCTCCTTTTCAATATTTTCCAAGTCAATTTGAAGATCAACAAATTTCTACTTCTAAATTGAATTGGTTCAACCAACTACATTTCAAAATCATCCATGCCTATCCTTGAAAACATTTGCAAGTTTAGTTCATCCAGTTTGATACTGTCTGGAAACTTTTGAATTTTGCTGTCTCTTTCAGTTCTCTAAATTTATCAAATCTTGTAAAGAACTGCTCGACAGTTGATTTGATTATGTTTACAAACAGCTTTTGAAGACATTGGTAGTCAGTTCTGCCACCTTTTGGGAGATCATTGATGTAGCTCTTTAGGTTTGGGAAGTATCTAAATCTCTCATTATCTAAAAAACTTCTAGTTTCATTTGAAAAGCATTTATGTAACCAAACATAGCATCAACTGTCTTACCAGAGCCCTGAAATTTAATATTCAAGTCATTTAAATGTTCACAAAAATCAGAACCAAAACCTCAGCTAAACTAATGAACATTGCTGTACACTTTCAGTCCTTTATATACAGCTTCTACTTCATTCAGTAAAACTTAAAATTTCTTTTATTTAAAACCTGAGCAGAAATGTAATTAACAAACTTGTTAACAGATAGCATCACTTCCTGAAGTTACTTCAGGCTAGCTTTTGCACACAAAGCCGCTTCATGTATGAGACAATGAAAACTAATCAGTGGATGACCAACATCTTTTGCAAACAGATTTACAAATCCTGCCTTCTCACCCAGTCATGCTGGGGACACCATCTGTTGTGGCACATACTAGTTTCGAAATGTGAATTTGTTGAGTAGATAATTTGTTCACAACTGCTTTACACATTTCAACCCAGTTTTATGCCCAGGTAGTGCTACAAGGCAACCATCCCTTCACATACTTCATCACCCCTACAAAATCAAGAAAATATGGCTAACCTTGCTGATGATGTCCATACTATCATCAACACAAATAGAAAAAAAATTTACATGAAAACAAATCTTTTGTCAATTGTTCAGCTGTATTCCTTTCCAACTTAAGTATCCTATCCTTAATTGTTTTCTACTCACAGACAAATCTTTAATATGCTGAATAATCCTTTTCTTTTCTGAAAATTTGTCAAAAAGGAAAGGCACACATTCTAGCCAAGCTTCTTTAATATACTCCCCATCACTGAGTGGCTTTCTATGTTGGGTAATAACTTTTGAAACCTCAAAACTAGCAGCAACTAAGTTAGAACTGAGCCTACTTGAAATAAAGTTCATTAAAGTATCAGCCTGTTTTTTGTCTTGCTCAGTTCATGAGAAATTACTTCTCTTTCTTCCTCCTCATAATTCTTATTTCTTAAGTTCTTATGAACATTTTCAAAATGTCTCTTTACACAAGAAATCCTCCAAATGATTGTTTAGGAACAGAAAATATTGGCTTTCTTAATCATGCCAAATTTTTCAGTCCAATATTCTTTAAATTCTGTAATATCCTCTTCATTTGAATGACATTGTTTCTTAGCTGATGATTGTGATATTCTACACAATCTGTAAAGGGCAGAAAATAAAAATACATGATAATGATATACATGAAAGAGGAGAAAGAATAAAAGTAAGTCAAAAAGGGAGTCTAATGAATAAGTTTTGCATACCAGAAACAAGTCATCAGCATGTCATACTTGGCATGCGTGTCAAGGGTTGCCCACCCCTGACATAGGTAATCATAGTTAAGATAAAAATGATCTTCAACAGAAAATCAACATCCTCTACCAAGTGCTCCAAGAAATAGGACTCAAAATAAACCTTTCCAGAACAAAAATGATGATCTGGAATTGGAATGAAATGTGTGTAAACCTGGAGACATCTAAGTTTTACTGCTTTTTGGTTAAGTTATCCCAGGTTCCAATCCTCTCTAGGCCCTCATTCATCTCATAGGTTTAAATCCATAATTTTTACCTCATTCTTGATCTCAATATATCAAAGGATACTCACTCATCTTCCCAAAGTTTTTCTGCCTCCCATTCTGAACTAGATCCTGTCTCAAATCACCATTCAGCTGTCACATGCACTAATAAATATCAATCCAGTGAATTCACCCTCTTATACAGTACTGGAACAAACCAGTACTGGAAAGAATGATAACAGCTACTGGACTTGAGAAACCTATTACTCTAAAAAATTGTTTTAAGAGAAAGATTTTATAAATTTCAAGTGACAGTAGCACTGGTCAATGAATGCTGAATATTTTCTCATAAGGAAACAGCTAATATTACCATCACCATTATGCTCAGTTAGAATTGTAGCAGAAGCTTTTTATATTCACTTCCCTCTAATGTTCATGGAAAAGAGATGAATTCATTTCTCCCTTACTGTTCCATCACAAAACATCCTGGAAAATGTATTATTACTGGCATGCCTCAAAAGTTGATAGAGAAGAGTGTATGAATGAGCACTTGGGAAAATCACTCTCCCATTATTACCTTACCTTTCCAAACAGTTGCAAATAAAATCCATAGTCAACCTTGACAAATGTCAATAAAGTAAGGTTTTGACATATGGTCTCTTTAGTACCATCTTCAGCAGTCATATTGAGTATATTGTAAGATTCCTTTGGGTTTAAGCAAAATTTTCGTTTTAATTTGCTGCAGTATAAGGTTTTCATCCCTTAGTAAAATTGTTACCAAATATGATTTATGAGCATTCTTCAACATACTTCACCAAGAAAATGAATGAGAAAATGATATCTTGGAAGATACCATTTTCTCTTGTATGATGAACAATATATGGGAAACTGATTGAGAGATTGGGATCAGAAATGTTCAACCTCCAAAGTTGTTTTTACTCCCACAGTTTTTGCTCTCTTAATATTAGGCTAAATCAAAAATTAGTCTGGATGTTTGTTTTTTTTACGAAAATTGGTGAAATTAATGTTTTTTCATGCATTAAATATGAAATTATTTAATTCAAAATGTTTTAATAATTTTAAAATGTAAGCTATGACACTTGAATTATCCAGTTAAATTAAATGTCAGTTCACAATTATTAAAATATTCAATTATATCTAAAGAGATAGTAATTTAAGGATAAGTAAGGAGAGAGAATTTATAGATGATATAATTCATAGATGAATAATATTCATCTAGAAATATGATAAACAAAACAGAATATGAGAATAACAGTTTGATCAAACATATTTAATGGGAATTAATCTACAGTGTCCTAAAAAATGTTTGGACTTGTAGACCCCATCTGAAAAGGAAATGCCAATTATATTACTGCACACTTAATGGAGAATATAATTGTTCTGCCTCATTTATTTCAAGTTATTAAAAACAACATAACACTTTTATTTAATTGCAGTTGATAAAGCCACTTAAATAACTTAAAACATTATTTATTACACAAAAATATTACTTATAAGACAACAATATTCCAAATGTGTGTTATAATCATGTGATAAGTTTCAAATAATCTTGATGATTGTTGAATTGTATAATGCTTATGCAAAAACTCTACTAAAGATGAGAGTATGTAATTGTTCAACCAAACAGAAATTTGCTATTGATTAAAAGAAAAGGTTTAACTCATTTGTATTTAACTGATTTTTAATAGAATTTTCTAAATTTTTTTAAAGTTCCATTCTTTTTCCAATGTAATTTTTTATCTTTCCATTTATGTCTCTGAAGATGCCAACATTCAGTAAAGTGTTTTACCAGGGTTATTCATTCAAAGAGTCTTTCAATTATTATTTAAGATCTCAAGGTAAGATTTTTGCTTTGATTCTATTTTTTAAGCTAAATAAAAATCTTGTAAAAGAGCAGTTGTTGTTAAGAATTAAAAATATTTTTTTGTTCACGTTCAACTTTAATATAGACGTGATTGCAACTCTTCTATTGTCAAGTAGTTTGGATAACTAGGTAGCAAGAATCTGAATCCAATTCAATTCAGTTCCTTAAATATTTTCAAAAATCTTTTGTTTACAAGTTGTGGAGAAATAGTTTGATCTGAAAAAAATATATTTTAGCATTATGATTAAAAAAAATGTAAACCTAAAATACTGAAAACAATTAAATTATACTTTGACAGAAAATAAAATTCAACATCTTGAAGGAGGATGCTGATTTTGACCTGGGTACAGTGTATGCATGCTAGATGATAATAGTTATTCTTATAAAATTTGGTAGCTATTTTGTGATGTAACACCAGTGTATACCAGTGTATACCAGTGTATATCTGAGCTTTAGACAGCCATATGTTCTATGATGCTTTAGCGTGGTGAAAGAGTCTAGTGCAAGCAGGTCTCATGACACAAAGATACATACATGTGTTTCTTTTGTTCAGTTAAAGTTATTTGAGACAGGGTGAGATCGTAGGCTTGTGAGAGTCTGCACTGGTCATTTCAGAAAATTGCTACATATGTTAGTTTGTGAGTTTTGTAAAATGAATTTGAATAGAAGGTGTTTGAAATCTTCCCTTGCTTGTATTGATATTATTTATTTGCATATTTCAGATAGGGACCCAGAAGCTTTCTGGAATAAAATAAAGGCAGCAATCGCAAATGTATACTTGGAAAAAGAAAAGTACATTTTCCAAAGTACAAAACACTATAAAAGCTCAAGGTAATTTTTTTAACTTATTTATTTTAAAAAAACTTCTATTAAAGTTACTGATTGATGTATTCATTATAACATGCTTTTTTCTTTTTTCTTGGTTTACTGTCACTATTAATTTAGATAGTACATCACTTCAGAAGTAGAGCTAAAAGCATCTAAGTATTTGTATTTATCATCCAATCACACTCTTTCTAACAAATTCAAATCCATCCCCTATCTTCTCACCTTTTTGGAGCTTTCACTATATTGTACTTAAATGACCACAAGTCACACAGATATATTATGTAAGTATACCACATGACAAAAACCAATAACTAATGAGAACACACCTGACTTTCTAATTAATGGAACCTAGCAGAACCTATCAGATTACATAAAAAATGATAAATAAATTTGATAAAATTAAGAGAAAAGATCAAATTACTACTTTCTTGCTCTGTTTGGCCATTACATTACTTGTGACTGTAAGTTGTAAAATTCTCATTATTACTCACACTTAGTAGCAGTTGGTTGCACGTCTATCACTTGTACATTTCTTTTCTTTGATGAAAACTTTCACACAGATACATAACACCAACTTTTTTTAACTCTGACTATAATCATAAAATAGGAATTTTATTTGGATGGAATTTAAAATTCATAGAACAGTTATTTTATCTTTATTCTTTTACCACACAAACATTTTTATTTCAGAATTATACTGTTTATGTACACATGTTTTGTGATATAAAATGTGTTCTTTTGTCTATTATTATACACTTTTTATATGGAGATCATTACAAAGCCACTTATATGAACAAATCCATCAATAAAGTAAAAGAATGAAAATAAATATATGTGGCTTTGTGACTATTTGCTGGTTAGAGTTGTACCAATTGTTATTCAAAGCAACTGTCAATGATAGAACACTATCACTATATCTAATTATTAGTATACTAGTCTACTAACCTATTGCAAATGAGTTTGGTTCTCATAGTGCTCCATGGATCTGGCCATGTGTAAAAATGTAAAAAAGTCAAAGTTAACATATGAAAATAAAAATTCATATAACTATTCTAATGAATGCTTTTCTAGTTTTCCTTTTCAGTCTCTAATCCCTTATAAATTTTGTTACAAATTACTTTGTAATTAATAGTTTATGGTTTAGATCCTTTTTCTTGATTTTTTATTTTTAGGAACTTTTTTGAAATGGTTCGATTTGATTTTGTCCTTGATGAACATTTTAACATTTACCTGATGGAGGTAAGTACAGGGATTATTTTGGGCAAAGAATAGAAAGTTGAGTGCTTCCAACTGAGATAATAAAAAAAAGGTTCTTTTCAAGAATTCCAATATTTTTAATTTAATATTTCAATTATGATAATATCAGTTATATTAACTTTCTCTATGTATATTTATTAGACACAGTTTAGTTTTCAACAATTCTTGCAAAGATAATACATTTAAAATAGAATTGTTTTAAAGAATCAGAAAAGCAACTGATAGGTGGGGATCAAAATAAAGAATTCTAAAGTAAACAGAAAGTCTTAAATGTACTCATGATTGATAAAGATCAAATTTTACACCAACCATGATAAAAGCTAAAATCAGGTCATTAGTTAGAAAATTGAAGATTTTATTTATAAATTATTTAAAAAATGTTTATTTATTATCTTTAACATTGAAGCAAAGATGTACACACATAGTTTTGAATTTTCATATAGCAATTTGAAAGATTACAAAAAATCTTATTCCCCATCATAATTTTTTAAAAATTAAGAATGCTTACCATATGGTCAGCTAAATTTTTGTTTTAAATTGGTTTCTTAAAAATCTAACTTTTAATCCTAAGTTTACTATTGATGACTATTCAGTTTTGTAATTTTATAATTTTTTTTTCTGTTACTTTTATTTTTATTTATTTTTTGCTATTCAGGCCAATATGTCTCCAAATTTATCTTCAGCCCATCATGTTCGTAATACTCGTCTCTATGAGCATGTCATTTATAATCTTCTTAAACTTGTTGGTCTTAATTCACTATCATCCCTGAATTTTCCAAACATGTAAGTGCTACTGTTTTCCTTGACATTCTATGATTGCTTAAAGTATACATTTTTTCACATAATACATTGTATGATGTAAGATAATAATTGCACACCAGAAAATGTCAAATTTGGAATGTAACATTTTTGAGTTAACATTTTTGAAGTCTTTCTTTTTTTGACTTTTGAAGATGACTTACAATGAACACATGATATTTAATGTGTAGAATGAATATCAGTTTTAACAACTACTTGGGAATGGTCATCAACTGCTGCAATTAACACATTAGCAATACTGTGTTTGAGACTCATAAAGGCTTCTATTGGGAAGAATTCATGGGATACTATTAATGTATGGATCTTCTGTGTGAATCGCTATACCCATCTTGAATAATGGGAGAATATTCTAATGACTATGCAGGGAAGACCTATCTATTCAAACTGGTAGACCAATAAACAGCTCAGAACTCAGGATTGAATTTTCTATTGTCATCATAATGATATATCCCAGATGATAGATGCATATTTGGTCATACAGTTATTGTTGTCAAGCATGAATTTAAGATTTTTAGCAAACATTTTATCATGATGTTTTCATATTTGTTCCCATATTGATATATTGTCAATAGACACAAAGTGTTTTTTATGATTTTGTCTTTAATAATCTGTTCCATAACTCTCTAGAAAGTTGTTATACTCTTTGTAACACTGAAGCAAAAGAAAAAGATATAGTTCACTGCTAGCTTTGTAGGCTGTATAAGGATAATCTCCTTTTCTTATTGGAATTTGAAGGTAAGCACTATATAAATCCATTGTGCACTTTGTATTTCAGTAGATTTTTCATTAAGTCATTGATGTTAGAAAAAATACATCACCAATCAGCTGCATTTTTTTGCATTTCTATCAACCTATTTACTGTACAATAATCAATAACTATATAGTAGTAGCCATTAAGATAATTTCATTAGTGAGAAAACATTTTCAATCTGTTCAATTCTTTACCAACAAGTGGCTCAGGAAATTTTGTGAGCAATCAGTGTCCAATAAAGCACAAACTACTTTCCCATTTACTTAGAAAACAGTTTTCAATAAACAGTCGATGAAGTAGCAAGAAAAGCAGCTATTTTGAATTTGTTCTTGGATTTACAAATTCAGGCAAAATATTCCACTTGATTACATAAGTTCCATTTATATACTTTAGACAACTAATTTTGGATTTTAAAGATGCTTAGTTGTTTAACTGAAGTTTAAATCTTCTGGGAGTTTGTTAGCTTAGGAAGGAATTACTTTGGATACTGCTGTATTTGAAGAATAGTTAAATCTTGCGTGTGACTCTGCAGTAAATTTCTTAGAATACTGTATAATATGAACAAAAAATTACTTTGTCCGTAAACACTGTTGAATCTGACTAATGTAAACAAAATTAATAACATAAAAAAATAAAATATTCCTTATTTTTTTCAGAATTCAAAATAATAACATAGAGGTGTCGGATGTAGATATAAATGTTTATGCTGATCAATGCATATCACAAGAGTGTGAAAATACTGGCTGTAAAACATGGGTAAGTAGAGTGGACTAATGAAATCTTATCTGTACAAGGTTACTCTCATTCTAATGAAGGCATGTATACTTTTTTTTGCAGGCATATTTTTTCTCAAAGAACAATTAAAACTTTACAAAAACAAAAATGTTTCTTTAGCATTCTGCTACCACTTTTTTTCAATGTCAATTTCTGTGCAAATTAAATACAAAAAGTGGATCACAGAGCCTTGATATTTTTTTCACTTCTCAGTTATTATTAAAATCATATTCTCACCTATAGTTGACCTGTTCAAGTTGGCAACAATGCCTACGCATTATACAAAACCATATTTCTGCCAAAATCAGAAATGCTCTCTGGAGCCTATCATGTAACCATGTTGGTTATAAATAATTTGACACAAGTTTTTTCTTTCTCTTTTCGCCTCTCTTGCCTTCTCTGACATACAAGAGTTAGTAACTAAAGAACTTACATTTCGTCTTTTACAGGCAAACACTATAAAACACCATCACACATGCACACATACATACGTACAGCACATTCAAACATACAATTACAATCAAACATATATTCAACAATTTCTATGAACAATGCACATCTACAAACATTACGAAAATTCTCTCACTAAGTCGTTCCCCCAGCAAGTAAATAAATACCAAAAATTCACTCAACCCAACCAGTGAAATTTTCTTCAGCAACAAACATAACTCCTGTCCATATTCACCATATTACTTCAAAAACCTTCTGATGCTACAAGTTTGTATCAAACACTTTTTCAGCTTTCCAGAATTTCCTTCACACAAACTTTCAACTTTGCAACTATTTGACAAAGAACATTTCTTGTTAAAACTAATTCTTTTTCTGTGAACTCAGATAAAAATATTTCCTTCTTAATAGACTTTAAAAAATTCAGGTTAAAGGTACATAACTCCTCTTATTAATTAATCACAATTGTTTGTATGTCATTAAAGTATATAAAATGAAGATTGATTGTTGTTATAAAAACAGTTTTTGTGTTGCTTCTATTTCATATTTTGTGATATTTTGCATAAATATAAATTCAAGAGGTCACTTCAACAAACTGACCTCAACATTCAGACAAAATACAAAATTATGATGACACCTACATTTCTAAAAATTTGATAAATTAATACATTGTATTCAGTAGCACTTACAAGCAAATAGTTGTGCTCTAATTTTCAGATAGGCACAAAATAAGATCAGTGCAGCTATTGTATATGGTCCTTGTGCATCAAATCAGATAAATCAGATTTCTTCACTTGAGCTTTGACAGTTAAAAATGAAAATGTTAATATAATTGTTGTACTTGGCACAGTAAAAAAGTACCTGATAAAGAACTTGCAACACTCACCAAGCTAAATATCATTCTACAGTAGGAAGTAGTTAACAAAGATAACATCTACTTAATAGGTAACATGCATACTCATATATATATAGATATAACAATATACAGCACTAGTCCAATTCATTGTGGCTCTATCAGCTAAATGCTGTTAATGGTGTCTTGGGGAATTAAATCTACTCACATTTTCACATCCATTCTTGCTGTATCATAATGCAATGTGAAGTTATCAGTTGTTTTGTGAGAAGTATCAGTGATACATATGAAATACTGTTGGTCATTGTTGTAATACAATTATATTCTATTGAGGATGACAACTATCAGAAAAAATAAGCTCAGATAATTTTTTTAAATATATTTCTTTTCAAAACAATTGATTTTGGTAACTTATATATCAAACAAAAAACTTGGTTGATTTAAACTAAAACATTATATAATTAAACATAAGCAACATGTAAATCATAAGCTAACCACAATTACTAAAATTAATGACTTTTAAAAACACTTGTGTCCCATTCAACTATTGAGTTTAATTCCAAAAATACAATATTAAATTCCTTATTTTATAATTGTCATTACTTTGAAAACCATGATATCATTGTCAAGTATTTAAACTATAGTGCACCAAATTTCTGTTTCATTTAATCTACTCATTGACATGTAATATAATATTACACTCCACAAGAAGTTGCAGCATGAAGACTTCCATTGGAAGTAAATCATTTTTAATTCTTTGTGCTCTCAATTTTGCATTTGTATTTCTTTCAATGAAAGATAATCTCTACAAAAGAACTTTCTACAATGAACAGTCATTAATGTATTTTGCAGATTCATTTAAAAACTATATTATCCAACAAAGAACAAAAAATATTGTATTAGCCATGCTTATTAATAACATTGAATTTTCCATATTTTATCTTGCTAAAAGATATTGCTTTGTTGTAAATATTGCATCAACTAAGTTTTATTAAATTTTTTCATATTGCTTCCTTTAAATACTTAATCTCTTTAAGTTACAGTAACTATTATACACTCAGGATATAACCTAATCACAATTTATTTTTATTGTTTTTTTTTAATCATTTTACCTCAAGCAAGGCAATAAAGCCACTAAGCTGCAAGAGGCGACTGAGTGTAAAAGAATATAAGAAAAAGAATAACATTATTTTGTGAGAACAATAAAAGAACAGGAATAGAAGACATAACAGTACTGCATTTAAATGAAAAGATTTAAAAGACATTTAAATTTTTGAAGATCAAAGTTGACTGGAAAGCAATAAGCTGGGAGAGAGGCTCACAAGCAAGAAGTGCAAGAAGCTAACAGTCCCATAAAGCAATTGTAAAATGATGAGACCTTGATGCCAATCTAGTACTGTGCTTAGTTGAGATTACCAAACAGGGAAATTCGTTAGAACAATTAATATTTATATAAAATGCAGTGAAGATATATTATGGAAGAGGGAAAGTGACTGAAGCCAAAATGCCAGGTCAGGATCAATAATATTGCAGATTCTTTGGATTTTATCAAGAATCTTTAAATACATAGTAGAAGCACCAGATCAAATGTGACAGTAATATTCAATACATGGATGATTGGTAGAATTATAAACGTGTAAAACAGATTCTGGCAAAAAAATGTCTATACATGATAGTGAATCAACTTTCCTAGCAGCAGACTTAGCAATTGCTTCAATATAATCTTTCCACTTCATATAGATGTTTTCCATTGCTTAGCATCTCAATCAAAAAGTGGGTTTCCCTAATCATTTCCCATATAAATCTGTTCAACATTCTTCTTTACTTGATTTGTTCCTTACCTCTTGTCGAGCATCACAACTCTGCTCTCGGTGGCAATTTGAATCATGCTGTAGTATATATTGATATTCCTTTTGAGTCATCTATTAGACAGGAACCGCCTATTTACAAGATTCCTTTCTGCTATCAGTGTACTAATTGGGATTTATTTTGTGATTTTCTTTGAGATGCCTCTTGGATTAATATTTTCAACCTGGAAAATTCTATTGAGAATTGTGCCACAGAGGTTTCTTCTTAGCTTAAAGCCAGCATCAATGCTTCTGTACCTTCTCACAATCTTCTCATTGGTTCACATCAATCTGTTCACTCACTATAACCCACAGGAATCACTTTTTCCAGCTGTACCAACATAATTCTAATCACAACAGACACCTCTTTGTGTCTGTTTGTAATTTTTAATTGTTCACTTAAGACAAATGAAGCATCTTCACTAAATAAAGCAGACTACCCTAGCTTAAACATCATAGAAAACATATTAGAATTGTTGTTATTCCATATGAACAAATATTCATTTCTTGCAGAAGGTTTTTCTAATGATAACATTTAAGATCAAAGAAGATAAGGATAGACTTTGTTACTGTTGTACTACCTTAATTGTTGGATTTGCTGCCAGTCTATTTATATTGAATTATGTGATTGTTCATCATATTCCCTGGAAATGAATACACTGAAATGTTAAAAAATTTTAACATTCTCAAAGAAACATTCTCACAGAAGCTAAGTCTTTGTTTGCTGATAGAATGAGGCACTGTATAGCCTCTAACAAGTTTGGTTCTAGAGATTACTGGCAGTGCTCTTATAGTGTATTAAATAAGAGTAAGTCTACTATCTTCACTCAATTTGAGGTTTAACATCTTATGCTGATAAAGTAGAATGTTTTGCTTGTAAATTTTCTTCAAATTCTATTTTTGACTCATCTGGAGTATCTTTGCTTGACTTTCCACTTAGAATTGAATTTCTATTGAGTGATTTGCATATAACTCCATTCATAGTTTATACTATCATCTCTAAACTGGATCCCACAATGCATGTGGACTTGATAGTATCCCTGCAATAGAAATGTGCTCCTAAACTGACTCCTGTTCTCTCTAAACTCTACCATAAATGCCTAGCTGCTTCTTGCTTTCCTGATTCTTGGAAATCATCTGTAGTTTCAGTCTTTAAGAGCTCAGTCTAATCTTTCTATTGGCCTATTAGACTTCTATCTCTTTTCAGCAAAGTTCTTGAGGCTCTAATCAACTCTTATTGACTAAGCATTTCACCTCGAAGGACCTTCTTTCAGGTAAGTAATATATCTTTTACTTCTCTAGGCCAACTACTGATTTATTAATAATTACTGCTGAAAGACTCTATCAAGCCTTAGATTAAAATGGTGAAACTCAGGCTGTTGCTTTAGATATTTCATAGGCATTTGAGAGGGTTTGGCATGCTGGTCTTCTTCACAAGTTGAATGGTTATGGTATTTCTGGATTCATTTTTGGTCTAATTCAATCTTTCATATCAAATTGTGAAATGAAATTTGTCTTGAATGGCCATTTTTCTAGATCTTTTTGCATTAATGCAAGTATCCACAAGTGCTCTATCCTTGAACCTACATTGTTTTTAATTTTCATGAATGACCTCTCTGATGTCATTAGTTCTCAACTTGCTATCTATACCAATGATACAATTATTTACTCCAGTCTTAATTGTAAGTCTGATTCAATAAGGTCAAATTGGCAGTTGATCTCACAAATGATCTCCCATCTATTGTTAACTGGGGTAAGCAATGGCTTGTTAGTTTTAACAGCTCCAAAACAAAACTGTTCTCTTTTAATCATCTGACAGAACCATTTTTGCCTTCAATGACCATGGCTGATGTTTACCTCCATGAAATGACTCATTAGACCTTCTCTGGTTAACATTTTCTGTTGACATGTGGTGAAAAGATAATATTAAATCAATTGCTGGTTTGCTGCCGGGAAAGCTGGTTCACTGTGTTGTGCTAGGCATTTTTTTCTTGCCAAAATCAATCTTAAAGATTTATAAGTCTACTATTCATCCATGCTTTGAATTTTGCTGTCGCATCTAGTCTAGTGCTTCTGCTTGGAATTTAGAGAATCTTGATAAAATCTAAATAAGAATCTGCAAGGTTATTGGTCCTGACCTAGCATCCTGACTTCAGTCACTTTCCCACTACCATAGCATAGCTTCTCTGTGTCTTTTCTATAAATATTTTCATGGTAATTGCTCTGATAAACTTTCCTCTATGGTCCTTTCCCCTATCTAGAGTACTAGATTGGCAGCATGGTTTCATCATTTTATAGTTGAAATGGCCAGATGTAACCTTAAGTTCTATGCTAACAGTTTCTTCTCTCACACCTTTTGCTTGTGGAACTCTCTTCCAGCTTCTTGCTTCCCAATTAATTTTGCTCTTCAAAAATTTAAATGCAATGTTAGTTGTTATCTTAATTCATGTTCTTTTTTTGTACGCTTTCCTTAGTAGTCTTTTTTTGTTTTGTTTTTTATATTCTCTGACACTCATTAAACCCTGTGTCTTAGTGGCTTTATTGCTTTACTTGGGGGTGAAAGGGTTAAAAAGAAAAAATAAATAATATCAGCATAAAATGTTAGCCTGAGCAGATGCAATGTGTTAATCTTCTCAGAGGTTAACATCAGCCATGCTGATGGAAGGCAAAAAAGATTCTCTAAGATGACTAAAAGTTTTGTTTTGGAGGCATTAAAATTAATAAGTAATTTCTTTCCTGAGTTAACAGATTGTACATTATTTTTTTAGATCAGCTGTTAATTTGACTGCACCAAACTAATTAAATTTATCATTAACACAGTATAAAAAATTTTTCCCTACCAAATCTAAGTTAAATAATATAGCTTGTTTCTGCAGAGTGAAGAAGTATTTTGGATTTGGTATATTTGCTTTGGCCTTTATTAAATTCAAGGTAGTGTCAATTCTAGACTTGTACCAAGAATATTTTTCCTTCAATTTATAAATCATGTCCATTTCTAAAATATAGTTAAAATTTTAGTTATAAATTTCTCTGGTTTCTTGAACAGGATGTTGCTGCTTCAGTTTTGACAGTGAATTTTCATTTAAAAGAAATTTTAAGAAAATAAAAGACAGAATTTATGCATAAATTCTCCTGTTTAGTTTTGAAGTTAACATATTATCTCCAGTCTTGAAGAGACATTAATTTCTTTTTAAAGAACAGAATTTTTGTTTTTTCAGTTAATACAGAATTTACATTTGAAATAATCTTTAAGGCAGAATTTTACACATAAAATCCCCTTAGTTTTTTAAGGTAAGACTATTGCTTAGTTTAGTTCAGTAACCATACTGAAAGAATAAATATTAATGTCAGTATTTTATTTCTAAAATTCCTAGTATGCCAAACCCTTTCAGATGCCTTTGAAATATCCAAAGCAACTGCCTGAGTTTCACCATTCTTCTCTAAAGCTTGATAACTCTTTCAGCAATAATCATTAATACATTAGCAGTTGACCTAGAGAAGCAAAAGCTATATTGCTGGTCTGAAAGAAGATCCTTTCAAGGCGAAATGCTTAACCAAATCATAGTTGATTATAGCCTCTATTACTTTACTAAAAAGAGGTAGAAGGCTAACAGGCTGATAGAAAGATCAGACAGTTTGCCTTTCTTAAAGACTAGAACTATAGAAGGTGATTTCCAACAAACAGGAAAGCAAGAAGCAGCAAAGCATTTATTGCAGAGTTTTGAGAGAACAGGAGCCAGTTTAGGAGCACATTTCTTAAGGACTATTGTAGGAATACTATCAAGTCCACATGCTTTTTGGGAATACAATTTAGAGATGATAGTAGAAACCACGGATGGAATTATATATATAACACACAATAGAGACTCTGTTCTAAATGGAAAGTCAGGCAAAGGTACTCCAGATGAATCAAGAGTAGAATTTGATGGGTAAAACATTCTACTTTATCAGTAGTTAAAGTAGTTAAGGCTCAAATTGAGTGAAGAAAGGTGGGATAGAAGACTTACTCTTATTTAATACACTATTACAGAATTGCCAATAGTCATGAGAACCAAAATTTTTTAGGCTTTATATTGCCTCATACTGTCAATGAATAAAAACTTAGCCTTAGGACACATTTACAATTACAAGCAGACACAAAGAGATGTCTGTTGTGATGAGAATTATCAACTAGAAAAAGTGATACCTGTGAGTTATAGTAGCTGAACAGGAAGCTTGTGGTTTTACATGGTATTTCCAAGATGCCACAAAAGCATTAGATAAGAAAAAACCTCAGTGGCACAATTCTCAATAAGAAGGTTAAAAATTACCTCCAGTGAGTATTGGGAATAAAATCATAAAATGAATCCCAATCAGTATGCTGGTAACAGAAAGGAGTCTTGTGAATATGAGGTTCATATGTAATAGATGACTCAGAAGAAATATCAACAGATACTACAGCATGATCCAATTTACGAAGAGGATGGAGTTGTGATGCTTGACAAAAAACAGAAGGGGAGGTAGTGAACAAATCAAGTAAAGAAGCATGTTGAACAGATTTATTAGGGAAATGAGTAGTAAAATCCACTATTTGACTGAGAGACTGAGTAATGAAAACATTGAAAGTCTGAATACTGGAAACATCAATAACATTAGAATGATTAAGCCACCTAACATGACTAGCATTAAAATCAAACACAAAGACATTCGCAAATAAATGTAGAGAATGTATTTCTATACTCTCAGATATTTTGGCTAATATGTTACAGTCCTGAAAAGGAGTGCAATTATGGAAACAGAGATAGCTTACAGTGTAATAAAGAAAATCTTGCCATTGGAAGATTTTTCCAGATTTAAACACCAAGCCATGCATATGTATCCTAGAATCTTTTCAACAAAGAGGAAGATACCAATGAATTCTCTATTCCAAGTTAGCAATAGAAGAAATTAAATAAGTTTCCCAGATTGCTAAGTTGTCTGGAAAATATTTCAAGAGAAAAGATTCTACACTACCGATATTAGTACAAATACTACAAACATTGGAGAAGGAAAGGCTGAGGGAGTAGGTGATTTTTTGCTTACTGGTTTATATATATTTCATTTAAATGTAATTGTCATGAGAAGTATTATTTTAATTTTTAAAGAAGAAAAGACCAAAATGTAACTGTCCATCATCTATAAAAATACAAACTGGCAAGAAGGTGACTAAGACTAAAGCATAATGTAGTATCAGGGTTGCTCACCAGAAGTACATGCAGCAACACTTATCCATGCATGACATGGCACTGAAAATAATCCTTTATTATGTGACTGTTGATCAGAGCAGTCTCTCAAACATTACCAATGTTATACCCTGATGCAATTAGATCTCTTTCTGATTCACTCCACAAGTCAACCATATGTGAATGCTAAGAAAGCAAAATACAAAATAAAAAAAGTCATTTTCTGTGCAGGGGCTCCAAGCTTCATATCCAGTCCATAAAACAAATCCCTGCAATAAAATGAAAGAGCCAATCATGAACACTCCTGTTGAAAACAGATGTCCCTGGGATCCACATGATTTGCTTATAAGAAATTTCCTCAACACAGTAGCACGCAAAGAGGCCATCTATCAACACCGGTGTGCTGTTGCTGTCACAGCCATGATCTCATCACAACAATGAACTCACCCAGACTAATATCACCAGAGTCTTCCCATGCAGAACATGGCCAACTCCAACACCGCCATGCTCCAGATGCTACCACCATGATTACTAACATCTTCACCCTCCAACTCTAGGTCTCTCTTATTGTCATAACTGTGAACCCATTTTTGTTGATTTTCAATCGACTCAGACCAACAGAGACATTCTACTATCACCCCACTAATGCAACCCTTGTATCAGCAGTTATATTCATGACTTCTCCCAACTCTTCATACTCGCATCCAGTGTAGCCTCACTATCCACTCCAGGCCGCCCTCATTGTCACTACTGTGATCCCATTTCATTGATCTCCCATCTGACCAGAATCCAACATTCTGTTTGATCAACTGTCACTCTAGGCTTCCCTCGTCGCCCTCACCATGGCCTACATCAACACCCCTACCAATGCACCTTACCAAGCAGTTCAGCTTCAACACTTCAACCTCATCATATGACCACTAGACTATCAAACACCTCACTGGTGTCAATTTCAACCCTGAAGAAAGGCATATGTCAACCCCCACAAATAACATTACACTTAGCTTCACTAATCTGCTATCTCCTGAGATCAGTTATGACCTCAACCAACCAAACCAAGCAATCGGTCAATTCCCAACCCTACTTACAACACCCTTACACCTAATTGCTTTCCTTACCAACAGCAACTGAACAACCACATATTAACAATTTCTGCCACCTTTCAACTTATATTGTTAAATTTGGCGAATACATGCTGTTGAAAATTTAATCCTTGTTTGCTCCTTCCTTTGCAACTATACACTTGTTATAATACCAAAGAGTTTAGGCACATTGCTACCAACCTCAATCTAAGTTCTTGTGTCAAACACAAAAACTTAGTAGGAATAGAAAAAGTCATAATAGGCATTAAATTACAAACAAGACTGCATAAAATTTTAAAAGGAAAACATATTTACAATAAATGTTTTACATAATTACGAAAAGTATATTCATGAAGTTTGCACAAGAATTTCCTTTTGTGCACCTATTGAAGCAGGGTAACAATTTCTGATAAAAAGATTACCATTGAAAAAATTTATTGCAAGTCTGTTTTTATAAGAACACTATTTTTATCATCATTATTGATTAGTGGTATATAAATTCAAGAAATAAAGTAAATATATTCAATATCTTCAAAATTTTCTAGAATTGTATATAATATACCAATATAGTCATTGCTCTCATAAAAACACTAGGCCTCATAGGTAAAGATTACTTGCTGTAAAAATTATTCAAAGAAATAAAATTGTGAAATTTCC
This sequence comes from Acanthosepion esculentum, assembly GCA_964036315.1. Lineage (NCBI taxonomy): Eukaryota > Metazoa > Mollusca > Cephalopoda > Sepiida > Sepiidae > Acanthosepion > Acanthosepion esculentum. The sequence continues at coordinate 49,666,306 of OZ038492.1, read as the reverse complement.
TTTTTAAAATTCAAGAAAATCTTTTTTATCCTCAAATAATGTCAGTTTAGTATAAATTGATTGAATCCTCATAATTTTGTATTCAGTTTAACAGGAATTTTTACTGACATTATCAACTAAAATGATTTTAAACAGTAGCATAAAAATTTTCATTTTATTTTTTTCACCAGGAGTGTCGACTTTGCAGCTACTGTATGACAGTTTCAGAGAAACAGATTCTTAAAATGGCTTATTTGGAACACAAAAATCGTGAGGCTTGTCAACGTATATTCCCTCCTATTGCTGTAAGTACTTCATGGATTTACTATTTATCTCATAAGTGACGTAGATTTTGCTTTGATGTAAATATACAGATCATGCTCTCTTTATATTTAATATTGTAAGTGTTTTCCTAATCAAAAGTTTCTTCTGAAAAATAAAGTAGTTAGATATGCACAGAGAAAAGATAACAGAATGCTATTGAAAATAGTTCAAAGTGGAAAAAAAAGAACAAACAATTAGATGCCTTGAATCCATTTAAAAAATGCTTGAAGATATTTTCAGAAGATATCTGTTAAAGATATCTGCTAAGATTGTTAGCAGAAAACTATACATATGCAAGACCCACTATAATTGATTTGGTTTTGTTTTTTACAGCTTATCAACCCATTGTGGATTATTTAAAGCCAAAACTTATTTTGGATTGTAAGAATTTTTTTGTGAGTGAATATTGCATAAACAATTTTTTGAGAAATGGCTGCAATGCAATGTTTCAGATGTCGTTTGGCATTCTTCAACATTCCCTCCATAAATACCAAACGCAAGCAAGAGCTGTAACTTATGGCATACATTTATTATAATACTGGGTATCAAAAAGTAAAATTTTATTTTCAATATATCTAAAAACCTTTAATACAGGTATAGAGATATTAACAAAACATAAAAACTCTAAGAAATTCATCTTAATAGCTCAATTAACAACTAAATTATGACCATTCAAAGTTACTGTTTTCTATCTCCTGTGCTACTGGACCAGGGAGACAATTTCACTAGTGAATAACTGAAAAAATGTAACCTCATGTAGATAGTTTTGAATGAGAGTAAAAGAAATATAATATTAATGGAATCAATAATTTTTAGATCAGACCATATGCTGAGAAAAATTGCATTCTCAAAAACGAAATAGTTAAGACATAACATAGAACTTATATGATCAGTCAAAATTGACTGATCATATGTTTCATTTCAATAGTTAATACCTTGCAACTTCTTACTATGATTCATAGCACAACAAAGATAAATCTAATTTTTTAATTCAGTAATACATCAATAAAAAACTCATATTTGCACCATGTAAAAACAACCAAAAGTGTAATTTGGCTGTAGGGCAAAAACAGGTAAAAAGTATATTACCCTGAACTGTTGGAATTTAATTTCAGAACAATATTTTACAAGTTCATATTCTCGCTATTTTTTCTATCCTCACTCCAACCTCTTTTGACTTTCAAAACCAGCTCCCAAAGCCTAGATACTTATCAGAGATAAGAATATATTTTCTAACGAGAGAACTGGAAAATATAAAAAGGAATTCCACCACCATTATTCTTTCCATGGTGCCATAAAGTCTGGGGGAAACCTCACAGCTTGTTCACTCCAGCCTGTTTTCAATACTTTCAAAACCGGCTCCCAGAGCCCTGATTCTTATCAGAGATAAGAATGTGTTTTCTGACCAATAGAGGAGCCAGGAAATTTGTACGATTTTGGAGGGAAAAGTTCCAGATCCATCGAAGCCTACCAAATCTCCATAAATTTGGAGAATCTTCACCTATTTGGCAGTGAGAATTTCAGCCTGCCGTCTGTAAGGTTGACGATAGGGAGCTTCAGTCAACTTCAGAACCACTTTCAACCAAAGAAGAACTACCTACTAAAGGGCTGTCGAGAACGAATGTTGGCCAACAATTCAAGACCAATTCAAAGCTGCATCCCTACTCCTTCTGACATTTCCACTGGACTTCTGTCATTGACCTACAAACTCACTCAACTGCAAGATTCCTATATCTACCAACAATTTTCCTACTCTACAAGAACTGTGAGTGTTTCTAAACCTTAACAAAATTCTACTCACTTAAAGAACTTTTAGGTGCTCAGAAAAATATTTTGAGCAAGTCTTTTTTCTGTTATGAACATTTTCTCTTCCCTCTTTCTTTCACTCCTAATTGTCTTTATCCCTTTTACCCCTTTTTTCTGTATATGTAAATAAACACTTTCTTCTTTTATTGTTACACACCGAGCAGGAGTTTTTCTTTATTCGTACGTGCCTAAAAGAGAAAGTTTGTCCATTCTAATCTTGTTGTTTTTTTACTTGCATTTTGTTGCAATTTTTTAACACTAACTCTTGGATGCAGGAAAGCCAGGACAAACTTTCCCCACAGAACATGCCATAAGAAAGTATCCATTAGAGGCATATGCCTGAAACCTTACTAACTTTGAGATGAGGAATTCAAAACAATGCAATTATATACATATAATATATATATACTTGAAGAAGTACACTCTTGTAGGAGCTGTAGCATACAAGGACATCAGCAAAATATCAGGAAGAGCATGGAAAAGGCCAAAGAAGACTGGACTGAGAAACAATATTCAGAGATAGAGGAAAGTCTGGAAAAGAACAAGAGTAAATGGTTCTGAATTGAGAGAGACCGAACAAAACCAAAGCAAGCATGAGTCAATATCATCCAAAATAAAAATGAAAACTCTCACAGAAGATGATGACATAATGAAGATGGATAGAGTACTGCTCAGCCCTATACAACTACCAAAACAGAGGTGAAATGGAGAAGTAGCCATTATGAGAAATAATAGATATGATTATCTGCCCTTGGCATTTTAAGGTTAGCCAATCAGCTTACAGTTGGTGCACTTTTTTACCTCTTTTTAAAGACCTACGTAAGGTAAGACCTACAAAATGAACACTTGAAGAACTATCCTGCCTTTCACCATTATCACCACAGAGTCCATAGATTGCAAAAACATCAACTCTTCTTCAGTAGATAAGTTTGGTTGCAGACACCATTAAGTTTGCAAGGACTTATTTGTAATATAGTTTAATATAACTTGTATAAATCAAAGGTCAGTCGCATTCTATTCTTTATTTATTACATCTGCATCCATCACGTGGGAATCTTATATGGGGCCCACTTCAATTCCCCATACCATTACAATATTGAAAAATGGCAAAGTGGCTACAATTGACAATATTCCTGAAGAACTGATCAAGATTGGTAGAGAGCTAATGATTGATACACTTACAATCATCTGTAATGAAATCTGTCAAACCAGTGAATGACTGATATAAACATAATCTCTCATCATCACCCTCCCCACAAAAGGCAATTTGCAACTATGCCAGAATTATAGAACAATAAGTGAGCAAAGTTATGCTTAAAGTCATTTTAAAAAGACCAAGACTACAATTGAAAGAAATAATTGCTGTAGAACAGGCTGGCTTCAGACACAGAAGGAGCACAATAAAGTAAATGTTCAAACTCTGTGTACTGTGAAAAATACAGTCAGCACCATTAAGACATCTTCCATGTATTCATACACTTGAAAAAGACATTTGATTGTGTGTGACACAAAGCACTGTGGGCTATTATGAAGAATATAATATCAGCCATATGCTAATTGAAACAATTTGACAGCTATACCAACAGGCCAGCAGTGCAATTCTTGCCCAGGAAAGAGTGGAGGACTAGTCCTGCACATCAGTTAGTGTGTGGCAAAGATGTCTACTGCCTCTACACTTTTCAGTATCTTCCTGGAATAAAACGTTAAACGAGTTATTAAGGAAAGGTAAGAAATGGTGCTGGACAAAAGAATGTGAAGAAGCATTTCAAAAAATAAAATCATCGGATTTAGCATTAGCACATTATGATCCGAAAAAGGAATTAATTGTAGCATCGAATATGGTGTAGGTGCGGTACTTTTACACAAATTTGAGGACGGATCAACGAAACCGATTGCACACACATCAAGAACCTTATTACCTGCGGAAAAAAATTATAGTCAGATAGAAAAAGAAGGTCTGGCAATAATGTATGCCATTAAGAAATTTCACGGGTTTATTCATGGTAGATCGTTCATTTTGCAAATGGACCATAAACAACTACTGTCGGATTTTGGTTCGAAAAAAGGCATACCAGCCCATAATGCAAATAGATTACAGAGATGGAGTAATATTTTACTCAACTACAATTTCTAAATGCAATACTTGCCATCAAGTAAAATCGCACACACAGATGGTCTATCTAGATTAATTCCCAAAAACTATGAATTGCTGGAAGAAACGGTTATAGCAGCACTAAAAGAGGAAAAAGAACTAGCGGAAGTACTTGTTAACACCATTAGAGAGCTACCAGTGACACTGGAAGAAATAAAAAAAATAGCGAAAATGGATGAATATATTACTAACATGAAGAAAAGAAAAAAAAGGTTTAAAGGTGTCTCCATTTTAGATATGCGACGAAACGCTGATGTATGCGGATAGAGTCGTAATACCACGTGTCCTACAAAAAGGAGTTTTGAAAGAGTTTCATATGGGCCATCCTGGAACCTCCAGAATGAAGTCGCTAATGAGAAGTTACGTTTATTGGCCTAGAATGGACCAAAATATAGAAGATATGATAAAACCATGTAAAGGTTGTCAGTTAGCAGCCAAAGCTCCACCGATAAGTACTCGACCCTGGCCAAAAACGGACGTTCTGTGGACACGTATTCATATTGACTATGAAAGACCATTAAAGGGATACTATTATCTAGTAATCATAGATAGTTTTTCCAAATGGCCTGAGGTTTTTATATGTATAAACACCCGACAGCTTCAAACACCATAAAAGCGTTAGACGAAGTATTTAGTCGTTTTGGAGTAGTAAATACAATTGTAAGCGACAATGCTACTATGTTTACCGGGAAGGAATTCAAAGATTACTGTGATTCATTGGCAATTGAACACGTAACAATGCCGACGTACAATCCTAGATCAAACGGACAGGCAGAAAGGTTTGTCGGCACATTCAAGAGAGCATTAAGAAAAAATAACGGAATCGACACTGAGGAAAAAAGCTTACAAAAGTTTTTAGCGGTATATAGGATAACACCAAATCAGAATACAAACGCTAATCTATCACCCGCAGAAATTATGTTTGCAAGGAAAATACATTCAGTGTTCGATAGGATGTTACCAAATAAGAAAAAGAAAAATTATACGAAAGTAAACACAAAATTTACAATGTATAAAGAGGGCGATAAAGTCTTCTTTAAAAACTATCGGCCAGGAAAGTGTTTTGGGGAGGACGGTATAGTGTCAAAAAGAATCGGTAGAGTGATATATATTGTAAAAGGAACAAATTTTTTTTGCAAAAGACATATTAACTAAATGAGATACCAATACATTGAAACCGTGGAAAATGACAGCGAAATACGGATGGAAGTGTTATACGATGCTTTCCAAATCCAACCCCCCATAAATAGTGAAGTAACGATGGAGGTAACATCAACTCCAAAAATCACTAATTTTCAAAAATCAAAGAATACACCAACTCGGAATGGTAGGAGAAAAAGTGATAGAAAAATAAAGAGGACTACATGTCTATGTCCAAATCCAAAGAGAAAAAATATTGAAAGCAAAATTCTAGGGAAGAATTTAACTCAGGGGAAGGTGTTATAATGGAACAACCTGGCACACCCCAACATGGATTGGTCAGTCTATAAAAGACTGATGAGCTATTGAAGAAGGAGAAAAATGATACAGACAGAGAGAACGAAGGCGACACTTACGAACCTCCGTGACTTATCTCCTGTTTTCCTTAGTATTACAAACTCTTGCTCATTTGTACTTTCCGTACAATAAACCATTGTTATTTGTTATCTGATTTCTTGTGTTATTGTAATCTTTCCACTCGGGATTACTTTGTTGTTTATATCGTATAATCCACGATATAACAATTATCTGTTATCATCTCTCCACTGGCACCCCACAAAGCATGTGGATCAGATGGTTTCCCTGCAATAGTCCTTAAGAAATGTGCTCTTGGACTAGCTCTTGGTCTCTCTAAACTTTATAATAAGTGTGTGGCTGCTTTTTGCTTTCCAGCCTCTTGGAAATCCTCTTCTGATGTTCCAGTCTTTGAGAATTCAGGTGAACCATCTGATCTTTTCTACTTTCTACCTCTAGAAACTAGAGGCCCTCATCAACTCTGAACTGGTCATGCATCTCACATCACAGGACCTTCTTTCAGATAAGCAATATGGTTTTTGCTTCTCTAGGTAAACTACTAATGTTTTAACAATTATTGTTTAAAGAGTCTATCAAGCCTTAGATAAAAAATGGTGAAGCTTGGGCCGTTGCTTTGAATATCTCAAAGGTATTTGAGAGGTTTTGGCATTTTGATCTTCTTCATAAATTGAAAGGTTTTGGTATTTCTGAATTTATTTTTGATTTGATTCAATCTTTCTTATCAAATCATGAAGTTGTTCTGAATGGCCACTCTTCTAGGTTCTTCTGCTGTAAAGCAGGTGTCTCCCAGGGCTCTATCCTTAGACCTATGCTATTCCTAATTTTCATCAATGACCTTCCTGATGTCACCAGTTCTCAACATGGTATTTATGCTGATGGTACAACTATTTACTCCTGTCTTAATAATAAATCTGATCTGTTCAATAAGGTGAAATTGGCAGCTGATCTCACAAATGATTTTCCATCTATTGTTAACTGGGGCTTGTTAGTTTTAACAGCTCCAAAACAAAACTGTTCTCTTTTAATCATCTGACAGAACCATTTTTGCCTTCAATGACCATGGCTGATGCTTACCTCCATGAAATGACTCATTAGACCTTCTCTGGTTAACATTTTCTGTTGACATGTGGTGAAAAGATTATATTAAATCAATTGCTGGTTTGCTGCTGGGAAAGCTGGTTCACTGTGTTGTGCTAGACATTTTTTCTTGCTAGAATCAATCTTACATATTTATATGCTTTGAATATTGCTGCCACATCTGGTCTAGTGCTTCTGCTATATATTTAGGGATACTTGATGAAATACAAAGAAGAATCTGCTTTGTTATTGACCCTGATTTGGCATCTCCACTTCAAACACTTTTCATCACCATAATGTAGCTTCCCTGTGCCTTTTCTATAAATACTTTATGATAATTGTTCTGATGAACTTTCCTCCATGGTACCTAGACTTTATGAATTTAAGTGCATTACTAAGTTGGCAGCAAGGTCTCATCATTTTACAGTTGATATGGCTAAATGTTTTAGGCTAACAGTTTCTTCTATCATACTTCTTGAATGTAGAACTCTTTTATGGCTTCTTGCTTCTCAGTTAACTTTGATCTTCAAAAATTAAATGCAATGTCAAGTGTTATCGTCTGTCTTCTTAATTCCTGTTCTTTTTTATTCTCTCCTCTTAATATTTTTTCTCAAATTCTCTAGCACTCAGTAAACCCTTGTGTCTTAGTGGCTTTATTGCCTTGCTTGGGGGTGAAATGATTAAAAAACAAAATAAAATAAAAGGTACAATGGTGGATAGATTGAGAAACCATAAAATGTAATTAAACTGTTGATGATAATTGCAGAAAGGAATTATCTATCTAGCACTTGACCCTCCCCATCTCCAACCTAATTCACGTGTAATATAATAATTCAATTTTTTAAATAAATTATGAGATTCAAACAAATGTGATTTTAGAATTACTTTCATCATTTAGTTAGTATTGCAAAATTATTCAAAGTTACCTCCCTTCCATTCGAAAAATTGAAATTTGGCTCTAAAATCTAAAGTAAAGTAAAAAATAAAGCAAATATGTAATAATTCGGCTATTTTCTTCTATTATTTTCTCTTCAGAGTGTGTAGGTGATCATAGCTTTCCACAACTTCCTATCCTTTGTATCTCAAAGCAACTTTTGATTCTTTATTATACCTTTTTGTCTCTATCTTCCATTTATTCATGGAAAATTAGTTTCCCTCTACCTCTCCTAACTTTAGGATATCCCACAAATTCCTATTTACCTTAAAACTTCCTTGTTTCTCAGATGTTAAGTACATGGTGTTCTCAGCTTTCTTCTGTAAAACACCATCTCTGTTGGTTTGAGTCACTTTTCATGGGAAAATTGTTTTACCTTGACTGTCATATAGGAGATCAGATACATTATAGTTTAACACTCTTTTCTTTGTTTCTAATGATATTTTCCTATCTCTTAATACTTAGCTTATTATCTGGAAGATATCATTTACTATTCCAATGTGACTTTTTATTTTTGTGTCACATTTTCTGTTGTCAATTACTACACTACTCCGATAGTTAAATTTCTGTATGTCTCCAATTTGATTTGGATGTTTCCAATTTATAGATGACACCTTAGCCTGTCTCTCTTGCTGACAACCACACATTCTACATTCTTATTAGTTAATAGTCCATTCTCATTTTCCTTTACTAATTTCTCTAAGAATTCTTTCAGTTTCTTTCTAAATCTGCCATCAAAGCAGTATCATCTATGTATCTTTTGTTGTTGAGATGATATCTGTCTATAATAAATCTTTTTAGGTTTTAGATTGTCTTAAGATTATCCTTGTATAAGTTACATAAATCTGATGAGAAAAGTCATCTTTGTCTTACACCTCTTTCTATTTTTGTGGACTTGCTCAATTTGTTTTCTATCTACATGCAGACAATTTGTTACCAGAAATACAGAGTATTCTAATATCTTTCCCATATAAATCAAGTTTTCTTAGCAGTTCAAGTCTTTTAGTTCAGTGTTGATTTAACCTCAGATTTTAATACTACAGATCCTTCCAAGATTTTAGGCATTATAAGTTTGTATCCTCTGTTGTCATGGAAGAGTTTTCTGATTTATTTTTTCTTAGTCAGTGCTTGAATAAGCTTTAGTGCTGAACAGCATTTCTAAATCTTTTATCACTTGTTAGGAAGTCTATCTGGTACTTAGTTTCCTACTAGAATTTTCTATTTCCACAAGCATCTTGGATGTTCTTGGAACCAGGTGTTGATTGTTATTTGTCATTCCCAATGTACCATTGAACCTATTTTTGTTGTTGTTTGTTGTATGACTTAAATCCATAGTTTCCAACTATTTTGTTGTTAATATTTTTTCTTATTTTCCCTATTTCCCTATTCTTATTTTCTTTGTGATGTTAGCATGTATGTTACTATGGTGGTTATATTGAATAACTTTACTTTCACTAAAAGAAATTTGTCTGACAGTTACCATTTTGCCAAAGCATATTTCTTCTTGTCTTTGTCCTTCACCTTTTTCATTTTTCTCTATGTATATTTTCTGTTGCATTGTTTATCCATCTAATTTTACATATTCTTATAATGTTGATGTTTAGCCTTTCCATTTCCATTTTGAATTGTTGATAATTAATAATGTAAAAATAATGTGGAATTCATAAATGCCTAAAATTATGAAAAATCATTTTTCTCTTTACTTAATATATTCAACATGATCAAGATTATTTATATTCCTGACAATTTTGACATTTATATAAAGAATATCGGGGTTTTCTTTCATTCCTTCTAAAATAGTTCACTGGTTTCACATTTAGCTTTATATTAGTTTTCTTATTTTATCAATGTAATTTTAGTTCATATAAGAAAGTGTTTCCTTTTGATAAAAAATGACAATATAAAGAATGACCTCAAACAGCCAAACAATTCTTGCAATGATAATTACTCCCCAAAATTATAGAAAGTAAAGATTTTTTTTCAGATATATTTTATTTTCATTATTCCAGGAGTTGTTTAGACTAGTATTGTGGGAGAATAAAAATAAAATAATAATAATAAAAAAACAAAGAATTTCATTTTCTCATAATGCAAAAGGAAATCAAAAAGTGTTTCCAGTCATGTGTGAATTTTATGACCCCACTTCCAGAAAGGTGATGATTGTTCTCTTCTCACTTCTCAACCATTGTTTGGTAGCCATCCCAATGAAAGCGAGATTCAACCTCAAGTCATGCAACACTCTTTTCATCTCTACTGCTAATCATGGCAACTAATGGGCCATGCTGGAAATGCAACATTTCAATAACCCAATATTTTACCATTTGAAAAAAAAAAAAAGAGATTTAAATGCTCCTAATGTTTCCACATTAAGGTCACTTTAACATAATTCAACAATGGAAAACACTAAGTGGTAAAACAACTTGAGATTACATACACACAAAAGACATCAAATAACAAACTTTTTAGCCAATATAAAAAAATACAGAATTGACAAAAGCAACTTAAAGTGATTTTATATATATATTTTTATTGTTGCAGAAGAGAAGAATGGGTAACCTGGAAGACAGAACTTGTCATTATTGTTGTTACGGCTGTAGAGGTTAATTTCTTTTTTGCCTCAGCAAATGTGAATTCAAGGATTTTGGCTAAATAAATGTATAATTTATTGATATATATACAAAGCCATCAAACTACTACCCATTGCTGTTGTAGAGGCAACAGAGTGGGAGAGGAATAAACAAAGAGAAAGAGAACGAATGTTGGTGGCTGTCAGCTGATGTTCTGTGAAGACGGCGGTGGTGGCATTAAAAGTTGAAATTAATAGCATCGCATTCAGTGTGCCTGCTGTGTTCTTGGCCAACCTTTGCATGTTGACATCTCAGCTGGGTCTGCCCTTTGCGGCATTGAATTGGGGAATTTATATCAGTTGTATCGGCTCCAAATGACAGTTTAGGTCTTTTAGCGAGAGTCATTTTTACTGACCAATGTATAGTTCATTTTATTTCATTTAATACCAGAAACATAAGTCGAGCCATGATGCGCAGAGATGAGTTTTTACATTCTGCTTTGGATTGTCAGGCCGTCAACATTCGGTTTATATAGAAGAGTGTAAGAGACACAACAGTGTATATATCTTTTAAAAAGAAAACAAAAAAACTGAATATTTGCCTTGCAACATGTTTTTTTTTTTAAATCTTAGGAAAATTTGCTTTGCCACATTTGCACAAACAGACTTTTTTTAAACTGCTAACATTGCCACAAAATGAATGAAATGGACACAGCAGCAATTGTCAGTATCAAAATACCAGCATTTATAGAGATGGCTGCTGTTGGTTGGTTTGTTATTATTGAGGCTCAATTCTGCCTACAAAAAATAATGAACAGGGGAAACAAAATTTTACAATATGCTTTCAGCCCTGCCACCTGAAATGGTAATGAATATCCCTGCATCTATTTTAACAAAAAATTATGAAAGAAACCATAACCATAAGTTATGAAAAAACAAAACCAGAACTTTTTGAAAAATTGATGACACAAGGATGACAGGCAGGCCGAGAATTAATGGCAACAGCCAACAAAGTATGAGTGAGAGAAGACTTAGTATTGCTGCCATTTATGGTCTGGGGCCCCTGCGTGTTGCCTCAGGGTTCTTGATAAGATCCAGAGACGGATATGCAATGTGATTGGCCCTGATCTGTCATCTCGTCTGCAGTCGCTCTCTCACAGACGCAATGTTGCATCGCTCTGCCTTTTCTACAAGTACTTCCACGGTAATTGCTCCGAGGAGTTGCTTTCGCTTGTCCCTAAGCCTCGTGAATTTAAGCGTCCTACAAGGCTGGCATCCCGTTCCCACCCCTTCACCGTTGAAACTGTTAGATGTAGACGTCTCTTCTACTCCAATAGCTTCATGTCTCGCACATCTTGCCTATGGAACTCCCTTCCCTATTACTGTTTCCCTGACAAATACAATCTCCAACGGTTTAAGTGTAGCGTCAATCGTCATCTCCAGTTGCCTTGATCTATCCACTTCCCTTCTCCACTTCCTTTCATCTTTCATTCCTATCTGCTCTCGCTCTATATCTTCTGTAACCCCTCTGCCTTGATCGACCCTCCGTCCTTCTCTTTCTCCACATCCCTTCCTTTACTACTCCTATCTGCTCTTCCTCCAACCCTTCTGTAACCCCATGCGTGATAGTGGCCACCAGCCTTGCTTGGGGTGATACGCTTAAAAAAAAAAAAAAGGTATCATTTTACACAAGCTATACCTTCCACAATAACACCAATCATAGCTGCTGCTAGGAAATTGACTGGTAACTTAGCTGATGAACTTTTGCCATTTATGAAGACAGATATGGTTCAAAACACCACATCTGAATGTTACCAAATCAAACCTGAAGGACAACAAACCCTAACACTGAAATGCATATTGGAGTACTTACATTTTATGAAAATCAGAAACCCCAGGTATGTGATGGACACCTTTATTTTGAAAAAAAAATCCAAGACATGATGCCAGTGGACAAATAAAGCAGCATGTAAACTACAGCCAAATTTCAGATCAACGTGACCAGCCAGAAGACCTATGCCAAATGAAGATTCTGGTTTGGAAAACTTTTAGGGTGGATTGCCATTGTAACCAGTAATTTCACGTTTTTTGTGGATGCAACCCAGATTGGAAAAACAACACTGTATTCCCTGATTGATACTGGTGTTTCAGTGACAATACTATGCCAACAGACTCTGCCTAAACTCAACACCAGTCCGCCTATTCTCAGCCAATAGACAAGATATCTAATGTTATGGAGAAACATTTATTGACATAGACTTTCCAGGACTTCACTGCTCATATAGATGGACTGACATTGTCAACCCACTTTTGGGTGTTGACTTTCTGTGACACTATGGGCTATTAGTGAACTGTAAAGATGGAAGACTGCTGGACCCAAATATTACTTACAGGGTAAGTACATTGAGGGACCTATACATCAGATATTGATCAATAACAATGATATCCTCCCAAAAATTGTACATCTCTTATTCCAGGACCTGCCAATATTACTTACACCAAGAATGAAGGCACCTACTCAAGTTCTGTCAAAAGTTGGACATAGCATAGATACAGATGATAGTTCACCCACCTACACTGAAGTGAGACAAATGTCTGAAGAAAACTTAAAGCTGCTAAGGAGAAATTTACAATGCTACTTCAAGCAGAAATCATAAGAGTCAAACTCTCATTCATTGTCGTCTGGACAGTGGCACACCTATTGAGACTACAGGAATTTAAATGTATTGAAAAACCTGACAGATACCCAGTGCTGAATATCAACAGTCTTTCTTCCAAATTAGGTAAGAAAAATATATATTGACCTTCTACAAGCCTACCAGCAAATACTTATGAGAAAAGAAGATATAGAGAAAACAGCAGTGGTAACACTGTTTGGCCTATTTGAGTATGTATATATATCCCTTTGGTCTACAAAATGCTACAGCTAAATTCCAAAGATTTATGGACAATATATTTCTCTAGGTCAACTGTGTTTTCGTGTGGAAACAAAAGAACAACATTATAAGGATTTTTAAAAGTTCTAGGGATTTTACAAGAAAATAATCTAAAAATCTCACTGGACAAGTGCCAATTCTTCAAGAAGGAACTTGAATTTCTGGGCCATCGCATTAGTCCAGAAAGCTTAACATCCACAAAAGAGAAAAAGCAGGAAATAAATTAATTCCCAGAAATTTTTTGTTTCCAGGGAATGGCTAACTTTTATAGGAAACTTGTTCTATGGGCAGCAGACATTCTTCTATTACTCACTGAGCACCCTCAGAGCAAAAGAATACAGCTTGATGATGCTGAAAAAGAAGCAATCATGAACATTAAAAATGTCCTGGGCAAACTCACTGCATTTCCTTACCTTGACTCAGATACAACTCCTTATCATCTGGTGTTGGATAGTTCCAACTATGCTGCAAATGCAGCATTGCATCAGATGATTGACAACAGACCTCTTTCTATAGGGTTTTTCTCTAAGAAACTCTTTGAAAACCAAATAAAATTATACACATTTGACCAGGGCTTACTGGCAGTGTTGCAATTCAAGTCCCAAATTGAAGGTAGACATGTCACTTTGTTCACTGACCATAAGCCACTCTTATTAGCTTTCCATAAAACAACACCAATGAAATCAGATAAACAACAGAGACACCTATCATTAATATCTGAATATGTAACTGATATATATTCATGGGGAAGAAAACATTGATGCAGACTGCCTGTAAGTCCTTTGAGGGTGTGACGACTAGGTATGACCTAGGTGTGTTTAGTCCATTTGCAGACAACAAATGCAGTGACAGTCAAACTTTGTGACTTACCAGCCCTCATTGAGCAGCAAGAGTATGACACAGAAATAAAGGCCTACATTGACTGGCTGAAGGCTTACACTATTGACAACAAAACTATTTTATGTGACATTTCCACACCCTACCCAAAACCATTTATTCCACAAGCACCACACAAGGTGATCTATGATACCTTCCATATGTCACATCCAGGACACACAGCCACAGTAAAACTAATCAAATCCCACTACTTTTGGCATGACATGGATAAGAACATATGCTCATGGACCAAAGAGTGCCTCAATTATCAACAAAGTATGGTTACACACCACACAAAATCAGTAGTAATTCCTTTCTTATCATCCTCTACACAATTCAAAACCATCCATATTGTAGAGCCATTACCAACAACCATCAATCACAACAGCACATACTCATCACCAGTAAGGTACATGCATAGAGAGAGCTATTCAATGTGTTGAAGTTACACCCATGCAAGACACTATGGCTACAAAAGTGACCATGTTGTTTAAAAATGTGCAGATATCTTGATTTGGAGTTCCCTTGTATGTTGTTACTGATAGAAGAAGTCAGTTTGAAAGTGAACTCTTTAGTGAACTATTGAAACTGATAGACTAAGAACCATGGTATACCATCCACAATCCAATGGAGTAATTGAAAGGTAACACAGAACAATTAAAACTGGTATAATGGTAAGAAAACAAAACTGGTTAGATACCTTGCCAATAGTGTTACAAAACCTACCAAGGTTACTCACCAGCTGTTGCAGTAACAGGGACTTCAGTGCTACTACCCAAGCCTATGATTGAAAAAGACTCTGTGGAGTTACCATTGAAGATAAATGGAATTTCTCTCTGAAGGATGCCTACACACTATTCCAAAGCCTTTCATTCTCCAAGAATTAAATAAATGTACACATGTCTGGTTATGGGTCAACAGAATGAGGTGCCCTTTAGAGACCCCTTACACTGGACCATTTAAAGTCATAGAGTAACTGAAGGCTGTAACACAGTCAAAAATACCTCTGATCCAAAATCTAAGGGAATGGCAACAACTGATAATGACACATCCACAGATGAACTATCAGCTGAGAAAAACACTGACATTCAACTTCTGTTAGCAGCACAAAGTCAAATACAACCCTCCACAGTATTATCATCTTTGCTTTTTTTCTTACATCCAGTATTTTCCTCTCTTATAGTTCAAGATCTATTATCAGGCTGGTCAAACTGAAAATAATATGTATTTTTTACATGGACTGAGTAGATCAATTTAGATCAATATATTTTAAGTTGTAAGAAATCCGTATGACAGTCTATTGCGTAAGGATATCTACATAGCATTGAACTTGAAATCTAATTATGTAGCTTTTTCTTAGACTTATGTATACAGTTTACTTCATCATATGCACTTAGCTATCTATTTTTTATCTCATTCCAAAGAAGATAATGTGCTCTCTACTCCCTATGGCATGGCATGGTCTCTGATTATAAATTTTTAATGTTCTGCAGGTTTAATTTTTAAAGGTTGGCTGGTTTCTCCTTTATATTACCTACTACAACTATACTGGATATTAAACTCAATCTTGGTCATATTTTCCTCACAAAGAGGTCTAACTTCTTTCAGAAGGTTGTATAGTTTTTTATTGGAAAACTATCATTATATATTAAATTAACTTCATTTACATAAGGTATATTCACTATAGTCTATGTTGACTATGTAACACCAACTATAGTTGGTGTTACATAGTCAACTAACACATTAATTAATTATCTACCCTTTTTATGTTAATGCTCCTTAATAGATAATAAAGAATCAGTTTGCTATGTTCATACCCAGTTGTTCAAGGCTCCTGTTATTCAATCTTCCTAATCAACATCCATCCTAGTGACATACCAAGAAAGATCAATATAAAATGGTGTCAGAAGACTAAAAGAAGCCAAAGATTCACAAAAAAAAAACATGGAAGTTTTACCACATCTGAAGCCTTTCATTTTAGAGGGTGAAAATATAGCCAACACGTGGCGAAATTGGAAAGATGAATTCACATTCTTCCTTCATTGCAAACTGAGAAAAAATCTCACTCTCATCCAAAACAAATTTTTTAAGTCAAAACAACTAAAAGAGCAAAAATTTGATGATTTTGTAACACATTTAAAACAACAGGCATCACAATGCAAATTTGGGGAATTGACAGTCTAATAAAAGACATAATCATTTGTGGAGTCAGAGACTTAAATCTCTGTGAAAACTTATTACATCAACCCAACCTTACATTACAAAAAGCTGAACTGTCCCAGATACAATCAAAAACATTAGGCCCAAAAGAAACATACGAGACGGACAGCATCCATAAATAAGGGCCATAAACAAATACATAAAAGAAAACACATTGTAAACCCAATATAAATAAAAACTAGATTAATAATTGTGGTTACTGTGGAAACTCACACAAGAAATCAGCATGTCCAGCATTCTGCACATTCTTTCCTAAATGCTCCAAAAAGGGACATTTCAAAAGATGTGCAAGTCAAAGCCTATAAACAAATTAAACACTCATTTTTATGAGGAAATAGAAGAGGAAAATTTATTCTTAGGCTACATAAATATGAAAAATACAAACAAATATGAAACTGATAAACAGACCATGAATATGAAAATAAACGAGACCCATATGGATTTTAAAATCGACTCTGGAGCAGGCATAAATGTCTTACCAACAAAATATTACTACAAGCTAAAACCATTGCCAAAACTAAACAAGACAACAACAAAATTAAGTGTATAACAACACAGACATACAGGTGATAGATAAATGCATAGCCAACATTACACACAAAAACTCTAATATTTTAGCAACATTTATCATTGCAAACAAAGACTCAACATCGGTAATAGACACAGCTACTTCAGAAAAACTGAATATAATAAAAAAGAATATACAACATAAATTTTGATTTAAAACATCTGCTAATAGAATATAACAACTGTTTTGGTAAATTTGGTAAACTGCCATACACAAAAAAAATATCTCCAACAATACACCCTCCCAATTTCAATAAAAAACAAACTTAAAGCTGAACTGGACAGAATGGAAAAACAAGGAATAATACTACCCACAACAGGACTGACAAAATGGGTCAATTCAGTTGTAATAGTTGAGAAACCAAATGGGAAAATTAGACTATGTTTGGATCCATGAGATTTAAATAAAGCTATTTTAAGAGAACATTATAAACTTCCAGCTGCAGAAGAATTTCTTTCAGAAATACAAAATGAAAAATACTTTTCAAAACTTGATGCATCAAATGGATTCTGGCAAATTCCAGTTGACAAAGCAAGCTTTTATCTATTTAATTTTAACACACCTTTTGGAAGGTACAGGTTTACCAGACTTTCATATGGAATACACAGTGCCAGTGAGTTATTTCAAATTCAAATATCGCAACTAATAGAAAATATCAAGGATGCAAAAATGCATAGCCTGACATAATCATATAGTCCTACACATTACAAGATCACATCAACACTTTAAAAGTATTTTATGACAATTTGAAAGAATGGTTTAAAATTAAATAAAAGCAAGTGCAATTCTTTTCAAACAGAAATCACATATCTAGGCTACTCACTAAACAATGAAGTAATTAAACCAGATCCATCTAAAGTTGATGCTATAATAAACATGCCACAACTAAAATGCAAAGAAGAATTGCAAAGATTTCTAGGTAGCACAAATTGCAAGTTCTTACCAAACTATTCTGACATAACACAGCTGTTATGTCAACTACTCCAAGGAAACACAGTATGGTCATTTGAACAACCACAAAAAGATGCTATTAACAAGCTTAAAGAAATAATCACTAGTCGACCAGTACTACAATTCTACAACCCAAACCTTCCTACAAAAATAACCACAGACTCTAGTAAATATGGATTAGGTGCAGTACTAAGAGCACAATGGCAAATGGTTACCAGTAACATAATGTGCAACAACACCCGCAAAACAAAATTATTGTACACTTGAAAGGGAAACCTTAAGTATAGTTTTTGGATGCAAGAAATTTCATGCATTTGTGTATGGTATCCACTTAAGAATTGAAAATTACCACAAGTCACTAAAACAAATATTCAAAACAGAAATTACAAAAGCACCACCTAGAATTCAAAGATTCATATTGATTCATTGCAATGGTACAACTTTGATCTCCACTATATACCAGACAAAGAAGCTATCATTGCAAATGCGCTGTCACACCCTGGAAATATGTAAAGAAGACATGGAAGCACATATCCATTTAATAATGAAGACATTCCCAATGAGTGACAGTAAATTAGAAGACAGCAACTGATCCAGATTTACAATTACTAAAAACATACACAAGAAATGGATGGCCTAAAAGCCAAAACATACCATCATCACTTAGACCTTATACTTCATTTAGAGATGAAATCACAAAAGCAAAAGGTCTAGTACTAAAAAACTCTAAAATAATAGTCCCAACAAAACTGAGAGATCAAGTTTACAAGTTCATACATACTGGACACTTAGCCATAGAAAAATCTATATTCAGAACCAGGGAATGCCTGGAATGAATTCACAAATAAAAGATATGATCAGCAATTGCCCAATATGCATAAATCACAGAAGCAAATAATCAAGAGAAACACCAATTCCACATGAAATATTTAAAACACCATGGACCAAAGTTGGAATGGACATATTTCATTTATGCAATCATTCATTTTTAATAATAGTGGATTACACTACAAAATACTTTGACATAAACCAAGTTCCAAATATGGAATCTGACACAGTCATACAATATGCCAAATCATCATTTGCAAAATTTGGAATTCCTCAAATAGTTGTATTTGATGGAGGACCTGAATTTAAATCATGTCAGTTCAAAGTGTTTTCAAAACAATGGGATTTTGAACATATAATCACAAGCCCAAATTACCTGCAGTGAAATGGAATGGTCAAAAGAACCATACAAACGATCAAAAGAACACTAAAAAAAGCTATAGAAAATAAGGAGGATATACACATGTCATTACAACCCTACTAAAAAATGAACCGTCACTAGCTAAAGGTTTAATGAACAGAGGCATATATACTAACTTATCAAACATAAAAAATACCAACAATCCTCATATATGCAATCACCAACAAAAATCATGTGAACTACCTACACTTAACCCCAATGATACAGTATGCATACTATTCAATAATGATTGGCAAAGAAAAGTTGTGAATAAACTAAATACACCTAGATCATACATAGTCATTGTGCAAGAAGGTCAATACATCAAATAAAATCAATGATATCTACTAAAGACAAATGAACCATTCCAGCACTCACATAAAAATAAATATTATTACACCATACCAAATGATGTTGAACCAAACAATACAAATACATAACAGTTTGTATCCTCAGTGTTTGTCCTTCTATTTGTAAGTCCTTTGAGGGTGTCATGCATATGGTTCAATTCAATGAACACAACTATTTTTTTTTACATACTACAAATGATCTGAATTAATTCTTAGTTCATTGTCTTTCTCTAAACAAATACCTTAAAACTGAAGAACGCAAATTTGCAATTATGTTCTTTTCCTATAGTTATTGTTGGTCTGATAGAATTCATATGATTCTTTAGTGCCTCTAGGCATATGGTCATATCACATTGAAACACCTATATTTGTATGATCACGAAAGTTAAGCAACATCAAACCTGGTCACTAGTCAGTACCTAGATGAGTGACCACTTGGGAATACCAGGTGCTGTAAGTTTGGATCTGCAGCTGCTACAATGGATAATGGCTTGGAATTGGAAAAAAGAGAGCCGAGTTCCAGTTCCAGTTAGATTCATTATATTCATTTACACACAAATACCCTTGGGCAAGCTATGAATCAACCTTTTTATCACCAGCTATGAGTTAATTAATAGAACTTGTATCAGTAAAATCATTATTATCTCAAAAAATTGTCACACTCTAAAAACATTTTCTGGTTTTAAATAACCTAAAAAGGGTTGATATGCTATAAAAAAAACAAAAAACAAATCAATCAATATACATCTCCCTATACCAGATGAGATAAAATTATGAAAACCTGCCTTTACTGTACAAGAGATAGATTATTAGTATTTTATAGTACTATTCTAAGAGCCAATTCTTTAAAATGTTATATATCAAGATGGAAATAAAATTGCAACACTGTGAAAGATGATGCCAGATTTGATCTTAACACTCTGTATCTAAGTTTTAAATAAAGAAGCATACTGCAACAAGGTATGGTGAAAATGTCTATTGCCAGTGGGTGCCATGCTGTGGAAATACATGCATGCACCTTTTATATAATTAAAGCTTTTTTGGGAGGAGTCAGATTGTGAACTTGCAAAAGGCTGGATGTGCATTTCAGGTAACTGCTGTGCATGCTGAACATGACATATTGATGGTATTTTGATATTGGTAACAGGGTCAAATGAATATTCCTACACTTGTTGACCAAGTTATGGATGACCACATAATATAGATGCCTGTAAGGCAGCAGTGACATACTGCATGACATTCAGTATATATCAGAGAAAATGTTGCCCCAGGAATGTCAGCATGGATTGTTGGGAATTGTTTACTTATAGCAGAATGACAGGTACCCATAACTCTAGCCGGACTTCCATTTATGCCACAACACTATTGTATACATTTCCAATATCATCATATTATTAGGAGTCAAATGGTACTTTATCATGTTCTGTGATGAAAGCAGATTGTACCTTCATGCAATTAATAGAGGGTATCATAAGATACAGCTTGCACTCACCATTGATGTTTGTAGAGAGGTGAACAACTCATTACTGCCATTTCTACAACAGAATAATGCCTGCACCACTCAGCATGCTCTGCAAGATGTTCAACAATTTCCCTGACTGACACAATTGCTAGACCCCTGTCTCCCATTGAAAATATATGGGATGATATCTGACTCATTCACTTAGCCCACCTATGATTCTTACTGCATCAACAGGTGCAAGAGGCATGGAATAATGTATAGCAGGATCTCTATCTGTATGATTGTATGCATGTGAATGTACAGGCCTATACTAATACATTGTATTAATATGGGGTCAGAGTAATGTTTATACAAATCCTTATTTTGGAACCTGTGCATAAAATGATCTGTATATATGATCATTTGCTGTAATACATTTATATTAATTATATGTTTAATCTTTAGTAAACTGGAACACATATTCAGACTACTATCCATCAGTTATTAACTAGAAGTGATTTTATTTTTAGTTTATTAAAAAATATTAACATTATGCAATTTTATATCCTTATTTCTTCCTATGTTACCAAGTAGTGGTTTATTTGTACACACAATACAAGGAACACAAAAAATGTCAATACAAGAAAGCAGTGAAAAGATGTAAAAATAAATTAGACCAGGAGTTCATTAAAAAGTAATTCTGATGTTTGGTTAAAACATCAGAATTACTTTTTAATGAACTCCTTGTTGGGCCAAGAATTTTTCAACATCCACTCATATCTTCCTTTTCTTGTTAATTAGTTTTTTTTCTTTGTTATTTAGTGCTATTTTCAATTGTAAATTTCTATGAATTTTTTCAGTTATAATTCTCGCATATTAATGTTTACACATTTAAGTTGGAATTGAATTATGGTTTAACAACCATAAAATGACACACAGTGTATTCTGTTTAAAACAAGCACCACATTCTTTATTACCCAGAATAACCTTGTGTTACAATTTACGCAAAATTGAAATATAAAACAAAATGAAATGGAGCAATAATATATAACAATAAATATTTATTTGGTCTTATGCTGGACTAAGCAAAGTTCATTATTAATAATAAATTTCTAGCTAAATCAATTGTTCATAAACCATTGACCTTAGGTTCAAGTCTAGCTGAATGCCCTATAAAAATTTGTGAATTGATTTTGTTTCAGACTGTGACTTTGTAAATATGTTTGCTTTCTAGTTTATTTCAGTCTATCTATCTTTGATTCTACTTGCAGAAAAACTTTCAAGAATTGCAAAGAAAAATTCAAGCCTTATTTTCAAAGTTAAATGAACCCAACAAATTAATTACACTCTGGTTCCTTGGAAAATGTCAACAGGATCTCACATGGTGCCACTGACACCTCTTGATTTAGATGAAAAATCAATAAAAATTTTCTTTTAAATTACAAATTAACTGGAGCATTGTAGTATTATAAATGTCAAGAATTTGTATTTGATTTTTAAAAATGATTTGATTGGCACACAGTAAAGAAAATGGTCTTTGGATTTTATCTAAATACAGGAAATAAAAGTTGCTACATTTCACAAATAAAAATTTCAGAATAGTACAAAGGTGAGAAAGAGGTAAGAAAGAGCGGCTGTACTGCAACTTTTGTCATTTCTATTTATCTTCAATCACTTTTACTTTAAAGACTATAAAAGATTGAATGCCCAACTCATAAATTTAAACATAAAAATTTGTCAATATTCTATACCCACCTCCCCAGGTCTTCAAAATTTTAATAACATTGTTATTCATGAACTTTAAACATTTTATTGCCTCACTTCAGTTTTTATATTTAGTTGGTTATTTGCATTTTTTAAAATAATGGCTATAATTCAGAAGACTTGGTACCCATTTGTATCTATGCAGGTTATCAAGAAAATGCTTAAAATTAATATTTTCTGATTATTAATTAGTTTTAATGAAGCAGACTTTATCTTTAAGAACTAATCCTTATTTAAAAGATATGTACCTTTTTTTTAAATCATTTCACTCCAAGCAAGGTAATAAAACCACTAGGTCACAAGGGGTTACTGAGTGTGAAAGAATATGAGAAAAAATACAATATTAAGAATAATAAAGAACAATAAAAGAACAGAAATTAAGAAGGCAGAAGATAACGACTGACATAGCATTTAAATTTTTAAAGATTAAAGAGCCAGAAAAGATTTCTACAAGTGAGAAGTGTGAAAGAAACTCTTAGCATAGAACTTACTGTTACATTTCAACTGTAAAATGATGAGATCTTATCACCAATCTAGTACTACACTTAAATTCATAAAACCAAGGTACCATAAAGGAAGGTTCATCAGAACAATTACTATGAATGTATTTATAGAAAAGCCTACATTATGGCAGTGAGAAAGTGTTTGACACCAAGATGCCATGTTAGGACCAATAACACTGCAGATTCTTCCTTGTAGTTTATCAAGAATCTCTAAATATATAACAGAAATACCAAACCAGATGTGGTAGCAATATTCAAAGCCTGAATGAATATAAATATGTAAGATAGATTCTGGCAAGAACAATCATCTAGCACAACACAGTGAACCAGATTTCCTAGCAGCAGACCTAGCAATTGATTCAATATGATATTTTCACTTCATGTCTGTGGAAAATGTTACTGTTACAATGAATCACTCTCTTGGAGGTTATTATCAGTCATATTAATGGAAGGCAAAAAGGGTTCTCTCAGATGATTAAAAGAAAACAGTTTCGTTTTGGAGGCATTAAAATAAACGCTTTCTTCTCCCAGTTTGAAGATAATTTTTTAGATCAGTTACCAATTTGACCTTATCAAACTGGTCAGACTTTTATTAAGACAGGACTAAATTGTTGTCATTAACATAGATATACAAAAAAGTATACATGTTTAGTTGGAAGCTTTGTGTACTGAAATATTTAAATGGGTACCACAAGGTGTTTTTTACTTTTTTCTTGTTTTTAATTACTACTTTTAGTAAATTGAAAGCAATTTTCTGTTTTCAAAATTATTATTGCTGAAATGCTAAACGTTTAATATCTTGGCTGGCATAAACTAGAACTTGGTTTGCATAAATTAACACACACTGGTAGCAAGAAAAATTATATTTAAAAGATCCCATTTTTTCATAGACTAAGGTGAAAACAAAGATTTAAATTCAAATTAAATATTCTAAGAAAAAGTAATTGTTCTTCCATAATTTTAACAATTTCTGAGCATATATTCAGTTCTAAATAAAATTATTTTAAGCCATAATTACTGTTGCTCTAATGTCATGTGATTTTGTTTATGTGAAGGGTGTTGAAAAGTTCTTGGTTTGTCCAAGAAGAATTTCCTAAATAAATTCTGATGCTTGGTTATTCACTGAGATTTTGGGGAAGTGGGTTGGGCCAAAAACGTTTCATAAGTTTTTATTGTCCATTTTGGTATAGCAGTTACTTTTTCTACAATAAAAAAGAGCAAAATAATATCATTTTTCAAAATTCTTTTTGATAACATTTGAATACTGTAATGAAACATCTCTCATGGCAGGTTCTGTTTGTTTCATTGTAGAGACTCCAGAGGTAGGTTTTTTCCTGCATGAGGATTTGGTGAAATAGCACTAGGCTTGTTTGATGGGAAGCTTCTTTTTTGTGTGATATTTAGGACCATCTTGCAGACTATTTTATGTAACTCATAAAAGTTTCTTAAATCTTATTCTCATCCAACAGAAAGGGAGACAGAAAATTTCTAGAAAATCAAAAAAAAAACACCCTTTTCTGAGTATCTTTAAATAATTACAAATACAAGTATTAACCTGCCTTGTCTTTGGTAATAATCAAAGATCTGTGTTTATCTTACAAAATTGATATATCAGATTGTGTAGAGAGGTGTAACTCTTTGAAAACATTTAAATAAGAAAATAGTCAAAACTAGCAATTACTTTCTCCAATTAATTTTAATTTTCTGAGGATCTCTTTCACTATGTGTGTACAGTGTAGATAGCTAGCTAGATAAATATTAAGTAGCCTAAAACATTTCTATTTTCATTGTAATATGACATTAGGGGTTGCCTTATTAGAGTGCATATTCTAAATGTTTTGTTAAAATTGTCAAATTTTTGTTTAGTGATTCTAAAATTGAAGATGAAAGAAAATTAGCAATATTTTCAGCATTTTAAGAAAGGTAAAAATGTGACTGAAATACAAAAAAAATCTGTGAATGATCAAACACCAGATGTAATTCACAAAATATTGTGCTAGATGTTTCTTGTTAATGTTTCATGGTCATGTAGAGTAGCTGAGGTTAATATCAATGAACTCAAGGCATTTATTTAAAATATAGGTCAAGAGTTGAAAATCATTTTCCTCGGTATGGTTCGTTAGTTGCTTTGTTGTGTGGCTTCCATATTAGTTGAGCAAAAAAAAAAATTACTGAACTTTACTTTTGTGCGCAATTAAATACTTAAATATCATGAAAATGTTTTGTTTTTAAACAAACTATGGTTGGTGGGCACTTTACAATAATGTGAAGCTCACAATAAAGGGAAAATGAACCATCTCACCAGTAATTGTACCATACACTAGTTTTCATTCAAAGGCATTGTTATATATATATATATATATATATATATATATATATATATATATATATATATATATATATATATATATATATATATATGGTGGGTGTATGAGGGTGTTGTTTACTATTACCATAAGCTCTTTCTGGAGAGCCAAATAATTAATTTGAAAAACTGCTGCTCTTAATTAGACCAGTAATTGGTCTAATTGAGACAGCAATGAAAGAAAAGCATTCTGAATTAGTTAAAAGAAGGATATAATATTCCATCAGGATAACTGAACACTACATGTTCGTTTGTTCTTTTTTGATAAGCTGACAGAAATTGTTACAGCTTCACTGTAAAAAAATTACCACTGAAAAAAGAAAAAAGCTAGCCACTTGACCATTTAATAACATTATAAAAGGACAGTCAGAGGAGTCTAAGTTACCTTTTTTTAATGGTAACTTAGAATAGTGTTGCTAGAGTGTTTCAAAAGCACCAAGAGGTGTCTTCATTATTTCAATGTCATTGATGTTAAGTATAAACTTAAACAAAGGTACCTTTAAAATCAAAGAAGGGAGGCCAACTCATAACAAAACTACCTTTGATGCCATTGAAATATGAAGACACAATTTACATACACAAAAAACAATAACAAGACAAATATATGGACTGTTATTCTCATCTTCATTGCTATAATCACAACGTTTCGGCTGTTGTACACTCTAGTTTCTTCAGGTGATTGGAATTTTGAACCGAACCCTTTATTTTGTCCCCCCAGCATAGATTTTTCTAGTTCCACATACCATGCCTCTTTGGAATATACAGAAAAAATGGAAGATCTCATTGCAAATGGTAGCTACAGTAAAGTAAAGAAAGATCCTACAATGAAAACAGAACACAAACTATCACAGATCCTAATCAAGAACAAGGACCACTTTCCACCTAAGACACAGTTGTCACAGCGTTACACCAAGCTACCTCACATATACGGTCTCCCAAAGATTCACAAAGATATTATTCTGCTCTGGCCAATTGTTAGCAGCCACCCGCTGAGTCACTTCCTAGTAGATATAATCAACCCATTAATCAGAAAGTCACCATCATATGTCCGGAACTCCGCCCACTTCAAGGAAATAATCAAAAATGCTCCCATCTAATTCTGGTGAGCTGGATGTGGTGAGTTTGTTCACCAAGGTATCCATGGTGGAGGCACTCTCAGTAGTCAGGGACAGACTGGCCTCAGACTCCTCCTTAGGAGAACAGACCAGTATATTAATAGATAACCTGATGGAGATGCTGACTTTCTGTATGCAAACAACATATTTCGGAATGGGAAGCCATTATTATCAGCAATGGCAAACCTATATATGGAACACTTTGAGGAAATGGCATTAGAATCAACACCACTAAAGCCAACCTTATGGCTGAGATACATAGATTACACCTATATACTCTGGCCACACCAGGAAGATGTTACTACTGGACCATGTGAACTCAATAAGATCATTGATACAGTTCACAATGGAGTGGGAAAACAACAACAAACTCGCCTTCCTGGATGTACTAATATCTCGAATAGAGCAGGGGTTCAAGACATCTGTGTACTGCAAGCTAACATTCACCAGACAATACCTCAATTTTAACTCCTACCATCCATACAGTGTAAAGAAAGGGATCATCTGTTGCTTACAACATCAAGCAAAAGACATAAGTGGTGACCCAGAAACATATGAACAAGAAATGGTCAGTATAAGCAGTACCCTACAATATAACAACTACCCTGGGTACATGGCAGCAGCTCCAACAAACTGGGATAGAAAGGTACAAGAGGATAGTAGCACTCAGAAAACAGCTTCAGTCTGCCTATCCTATGTGATGGGATTATCGGAGAAAATACAAAGGATCTGTGGTCCATAAAACATTAGGACAACCTTCAAAAGTGGTTTGACGCTTCGCAGACACTTCTTCCAAGTAAGACTCCCATAGTGGAAACATGACTAAGGACTGTGTGTACACCATGCCATGCAGCTGTGGTACAAAGGAGAAACAGACCGCCCCCTTAAGGTAAGACTACAAAACATTGTAAAGCAAGAGGAAATAGAAAAATCAGGTGTAGCTGACTACATATGGAGGGAAAAGGGAGATCACTACCCCCTATGGGCTGAGGTTGAAATAATAGAGAGCATCACTGGAAAATATGAAAACTTAAGGAATCAGCACATATGCTAAGCCACAAAAAACTCCTGAGCTGACCAACCATAGAAATGAATACAATATGGGAACTAGTAATAAGGAGTGCTGGAGAAAAGCAATGATAATGGTAAAAAAAATAAAATAATAATAACTGAAAAAATTGCAATATGAGCACTGGTAAAATAAGAGGGCTGAGACAGTAGGTTTATAACCTACTGTCTCAGCCCTCTTTTTTTACCAGTGCTCATATTGCAATTTGCAGTTTGTTGGAGCTGCTGCCAAACTGGTCTTCTTCACAAGATGAAAGGTTATGGTATTCCTGGACAAATCTTTGAACTGATTCAGTCTTTCTTATTGAATCGTGAAATGAAAGAAGGCCTCCCCCAAAGCTCTTTTCTTGGACCTATGTTGTTCCTAATTTTCATCAGTTCTCAACTCTGTATTTATACTGATGATACAATTTATTCCTTTCTTAATAGTAAGTTTGATCAATTCAATAAGGTCAAACTAATGTTAACTAGAGCAAGGAATGGCTTGTGAATTTTAACACCTCCTAAATGAAACTGCTATTAATCATCAGAGTGAACCCTTTTTACCTTTCATCAGCATGGCTGTTGCTAACCTCCAGATGAGTGACTCATTGTGCCTTTTTGGACTAATGTTTTCAACTGACATGAAATGGAAAGAGTATATTGAATCAGTTGCTAAGTCTACAGCTAAGAAAGTTGGATCATTATATCATGCAATTCTTATTACCAGAATCTTAGCTTACATATTTATATGTCTACCATTCATCTCCGCTTTGAATATTGCAGCCACATCTGGTCTGGTGCTCCTGCTATATATTTAGAGATTGATAAAATCCAAAGAAGAATCTGCAATAGCATTGGTCCTTGACCACTTTCCTACCACCATAATGTAGTTTTCCTTGTGCCTTTTCTATAAATGCTTTCATGGTAAGTGGTCTGATGAAATCTGCTCTATGGTACCAAGACTATATGAATTACAAGTGTGGGCTGCAAAGTTTATGGACTGATTATGAAAAAAAAGCTGAGATGCTGAAATGTACATTGAGTACAATATTTTCAACATCAGTTTCCAGGTTTCCTGTAGCATATTTTGTTACATTGTGCAAAATATAAGCCAAACAGTTTGCAGCAATAATGTTATTTTGAGGAATTTTTAGTTTTTGATAAACACTTGTGTTTTCCATAGTTTACATGCAGACAGTTTATTCTGATCCAGACTCGACATCTCTAGTTTAGATAGTAGCTGATTTGTTATGGTCTCTGAGGTTTCATTGTTATCACAGTGTATACTATATAGTGCAGTGTTGAACTGGAATGTAATTTGATGCAATGCTCTCTTTCACTGGGTGGTTACCATCCTTATAGTCACTAGCAATCCTGTTCTTACATCACCTGTGGGTACTTGGAGTTTTCACTGCCACAGCTACACTACATCTTTACCTACTACATCATCTAATTGAATTAATTTCTACAAATGAGGATAGGCAAAAACATCCAGTGTAATGTTGTCTATAATTTTGGAAACTTTATTTTATTATGGAACATAAGTGAGAATTTTAACTTTAAAAGTCAATTCAAAGGTAGCAATCATTTTAAGCATCATAAAATTGGAACTTTTACATCGTCTTAAGACTGACATCAGTGGCAGTGGGTAAAACAATTGCTTGACCTCTTTTTTACCACAAATCCAGCAATATTTTCTGCAGAAATTTAACTTAGAAAAGTTTGATTAACAATGTTAAAACAATAAAAATGTTTATATATTATTATTATATATTGAATTTACCACAGAATAAATTCAATGTTAAACAAAACTGTAGAGTTAGGTTTATTTGGGAATTGTTTTTATATTTCCTCTCCTGTACTCTAAAATACCTTATAAAAAATTAATAATGCAAACTAAAATAATTTAAAATATGCAATTATATTTGTTGTAAATTGGTGTAATTCAGCATGAATGACTGCTTCTGTGATGAGTGCTATATTTATGTTATATACAGTGAGTATATAATTATTTAAACTATTTATATTCAGACTAGTGTCCTCAATTCTGTTGTTGTTAGCACAATGTTATGGCTGCTATGCCCTCAGGTGTACATCGATCTGGGTAACCTACAGAACCATTTATTTAATATATGGGTGTAGACTGTTTTCATTCCAATGCTCATGTCTAGGTATATAATCTAATTTTTATTTTATTTAGTTATTGCTCTCCTGTTTCCACTGAGTGCAAGTACACACTGATCAGATTCTGAGATTTTTCCGGTCACAATGAACATTTTCCACACTCAATGAGGCTGCATGCTTTGACCATCATTTAGGTTTCAAGATTACACCAGACCCTAAGTAGGACTACTGTTGTATTCATATGCAAATCTCCACCATATAAACAGCAGTCGATACAACTGGTGGCTAAACTAGTTCTGATCTTGGTTGGGATTTGTATGCCCAATTTTCAAGGGGATTCCCCACCAAGCAGTACCTCTCCCTCAGAGATGGCTAGGTTTATTGCCCAGCACCTGAAGTATCCCCAAAAGGGGAAGTGCCGAGGGGGCTTGGGAATTTTTGTGTAGTGTGGCTGATAGATCCACTTTAAAACTCAACCTTGTCTCACATCTGGTTGTGATGTGGGTGAGCTGGTAGATACCACTAATGACTGACATTGAAGACTAAATTACTAGAGAAATAATAGTAAATACTTCTTGCTAATTATAGCTTACCACATTCTATTCACTACTAATTTTTTTTGCTTTGGATATCAACATGGAGAAGGTACTAAAACCTAAAATTATGGATCTAGATAGTAAGACCTCCTGGAGCAAAGAAAATATGGAATCATTGGTACCAAACATTTTTAAACTTCCTCAAGTATATTGAGAGTGAGGAGTTGATATTCTTATAAACTCCGTATCATCTTATGTATATGAACTGTTCAGCGAATGTACAATCTTTGAAGAAGCTATTAACATTTTAAAGAGAGCTTTCATCCAAGAAAAAAGTGAGATATATGCTAGGCATGTACTTGCAACCAGAACACAACAGGCAGGAGAAACCTTGGCTCAATATCTACAAGCATTGCACATTCTGGTGAAGGACTGTAAATTCAAAGATGTTACTGCTCAAGAGGAAGCTATTAGAGATGCCTTTATTTCTGGGTTATCCACACCTCCTATTTGGCAGAGGCTTCTTGAAAACAAAATGCTCACCCTCACAGAAGCTGGACACTAAGTGTGAAGTGTAGAAAGGGCTATCCTAAATTTGTAAGCCTATTCTGCTGATATCCAAACAAGTTATCAAGTAGTGGCAGTAGCAGAACCCCGGACTAACACCTTAATTTCTCAGCAAGAGGAAAATCTAAAGGAGGAGGACTCTCAGACAAATGGAGTGACTCAGTTTCAAAGAATTTTGGATGAACTGAAAAGAATGCCTAAAGGGAACATTCCTGTATATAAATGATGTGACCATTTGCAGTATTAATAAAAAAGAACATGACACTAACTTGGCAAGAGATCCCATAGTGTCATTTTCTCACCTTAAATGAGAATAAATGTGTCTACAGTGTAATGAAAATAAAAGTTCTGGGCTATGAAGTAAGTAAAGGGACTGTTAGACCAGACCCTGAAAGGATGAGACCACATCTTCATTTCCCCTGTGTTCCACATATAAGAAGAAAGATATATTCAGACAGATTTTTCCAAAGCACTGCCAATATGTGGGACAGAGTCCCACATGGCTGCTTTCCTGAACACTTCAATTTAGCCTCTTCAAGTCAAGGGTCAATCATCATCTTTCCTCCTTATCCTCATCATCTTCATATCCTACCATCTTTTCTTCCATTCATATCACACACCCTATTTCAATATTACCATTTTGTTGACTGTAATCCTCAACCATAAGTCGCTCTTCAAGAGTCACTCAGAGTGTTAGTGAACTTTTAATATGTAAAAAAAACTGCTCTATTTAAATCCATTAGTATTTTTTTTAGTTTAATCAACTTAACTTTCTATTTTGCTGAGAAAAATCTGATGCATTTCATATTGAATGAGATATTTTGCTAGATTTCCATGTGATTTTATGACACTATGGGATCTCTCCAAATTATCAGTACTGCAGATACTAAAGAATACTTTGATTTTTTATTTAATTAAAATAAAAAATCAAAGTATTCTTATGAAATTGGAATCTATGCAATGGATCCAGTGTCGAGATAATATCAACTTAAGTTCTTAAATTGACATCCCAGAAAGTTATCACAATGTAGAGAATGATGAACAAATACAGAAGATATAAAAGTTAGGATGTATAATTATAATTTTTGGGGAAAAAAAACAAACTTTTATTCTCTTGACAAAGGAAATAAATGTGAACCAAATTAATTTCTGTTCTGTATCAGTGATTATTAAACTTAATACCATTTGTATAAATCTAAAAAATTTAAAGGTATCTTAGAATATTTTTCAAATTTATTCTTATCATTAAAATGATTATTTGTCTTCTAAGGCATTTAATAATTATCAAAATGTAAAGAAAATTTAAAGTATGATTTTTTTATATTTTTGTTTATCATTAATATGCTTTCATACTGTGTGTGCATGTAAGCATGTAGTATATGAAGAGTTTCATGGGTTTGTATTAAAATTACCAAAAAATGTTTAAGATTTTTAGAAGTTGAACAATTAAAAGATCTTAATATAAAAAAATTGCTTTTGAAATTGTACAGAGAAAAACTGTGGTTTCTGAGTCAAGTGCATATAGAAATTAAATTTTCTTTGTATCATATTGTGAATTGTTCATATTAATAAATAAGGTCAGACTCAATGATTTTGCTCTTACTTATTCTTGTACATCTGTCTATGAATGGCTGTGAGACCTCTGGTTTCTGTACAGTCATAGTTGTATGGTTTACCAACAAGGATAATGCTTCATTAAGAACTATTCTATCTATGTTGAGTTCTGTGCAGCACATATTAGCCAAATGGTTGGCTAACTTTTTACAACTGGAACTTGTGGTTCGGTTCATTGCATAAAGGATTTGTTTATACATAAGCTTATTATTAGAGTCAAAAGGGCAATTTTGCATAAAGTTAACAAAAACTTTATGTAAAATTGCACTTTTGATTCTAATAATAAGCTTTTGTGTCCTTTTGACATCAGCAGTCTGCATACTTGTGTTCTGCTTCATTGAAATATATGCTGATGATTTATATCAGTCCCCACCTTCAATTTTCTATTCATGGAATTTGCTATCATGTCTGTTCAATTTAGTTTTGACAGTATTATATATAGATAAATAGGTGGAATTTCCATAGGTAGTCCTTTGGGTCATGTGTTAACCCACATTTTTGTTGGATTTTAAAAATCCATGTTATTTGAAGTGGAGTATAACACCCATATTGAAAATCCTGTTATTTTCATTATACTGATTACACCTTTTGTGTTTGATAGTGATAAATGGTCTGAGGTTTTTCATAGATTGTTAAATGAATTACACCCAGCATAATGGTTTACTTTGTTTTTTGTTTAATTATTTCCCCCCATGTAAGCAGTAAAGCTACTAAGACACAAGGGGTTGCTGAGTGTGAAAGAATAAGAAAAAAGAGAAACATTATTAAGGAGCAAGAACAATAGAAGACTAATCAGAAATACAGTACATAATGATTGACACTGCACTTAATTTTGAAGATCAAAGTTGGCTGGGAAGCATGGAGCTGAAAGAGAGTTCCACAAACAAGAAGTGTGAGAAAAAAACTGTTAGCATAGAATTTATGGTTACATCTAGCCAATTCAACTGTAAATTGATAAGACCTTGTTGCTAATCTAGTACTGCACTTAAATTCAGGTACCTTAGCAAAGAGTGAGGTAATCCAAACAATTACCATGAAAATATTTATAGGAAAGGTACAGGGAAGCTACATTATGGTAGTGGGAAAATGAGTTAATGCCAGGTCCTGACCAATAATACTGCTGATCTTTCTTTGGATTTTATCAAGAATCTTTGAATATAAAGCAAGAGAATGGGACCATATGTGGTAGCAATATTCAAAACATGGACAACAGTAGAAATTGTATAAATATGTAAGATAGATTCTGAACAGAAAAATTGTTTAACATGACACAGTGAACCAACTTTCTTAACCACAGACCTAGTGATTGATTCAATATAGTCTTTCCATTTCATGTCAGCTGAGAATATTAGTCTGGGAAGGTGCAACAGGTCACTCTCTTGAAGGTTAGCATCAGCTATGCTGATGGATAGCAGAAAGGGTCTCTCAGATGATTAATAGAGAGAAGTTTCATTTTGGACATTCACAAGCCATTCCCTGTCTCAGTTAACAATAGACTGTAGGTAATTTTTGAGACTGGCTGCCAATTTGACCTTATTGAACTGTTCAGCCTTACTATCAAGACAGGACTAAATGCTTTTGTCATCAGCATAGATACTAAGTTGAAAACTGATGCCATCTAGAAGGTCAATGATGAAAATTAAGAATAACATGAATTAGTATAAAAAGATGTAAAAAGTGGCCATTCAAGACAACTTTAATTTCATGATTTGACAAGAAAGACTGAATCAGCTCAAAAATTTGTCCGGAAATACCATAACTTTTCAACCTGTGAAGAAGACCAGTATGCCAAAGCCTGTCAAACAGTTTCAAGATGCCCAAAGCAACAGCCTGAACTTCAGCATTCTTATCTAAAAATTGATAGACTCTTTCAGCAATAATCATTAATACATCAGCAGTTGACCTTGAGAAGTGAAAGTCATATTACTTGTGTGAAAGAAGGCTTGTGATGTGAGATGCTTAACTAATTCAGAGTTAATTAGAACCTCTAGTAATTTGCCAAAAATAGGTAGGAGGCTAATAGGCTGATAGAAGGGTTAGATAGTTTGTCTGAATTCTTAAAGACTGTAACAACAGAAGAGGATTTCCAACAAGCAGGAAAGCAAAAAGCAGCGAGGCATTTATTGTACTATGCAGTTTTACCTTTTCTGGATATGTTGGTAAAGAGGTTAGAATCATTCTTTTTTAAACTATATTCACAGGTTGGGACACTTTTTATGCTAAACAATGAAAACTGAATTTGACCAAGATTTTAGTTAATCGTTCCCTAATTATTTTTTTCTAAAACCAAAATAAATTCTGAAACTGAATTTATTACAAAGATTTTAGTTGAAATGGGTTAACATTGCAACATTTTGCAATCTAACATTCATGCTAAAATTGTACAATTTAATAAAATGAAATTTTAGGGTCCAGAAAAGTGTCCCATCTATTTTTAATTAACTTGAATTGGCAAGGTTAGCACAAGATTTGCAAGCAAATCTTTCAAAGTGTGCGGCATTGTTATTTTTCTTCTCATCCTTAATTTGTTTTCATTTCCCATCTGATGAAATCTATTAATAAGATTATTCTGCCTCAACATCATGTTAATTTGGTAACTTATAATTTTAAATGTCATGTGATGCTGAATATATAGGCAGAACCATTGTCCTGGATATGATAATAAACTACATCCGGCAGTAAGATCTCTGATCGAGAGTTTGGATGTTTTGAGGAGCATGGAACCACCTCTTAATTGCTGTTGTTCTCAGGTCCACCCTGACTCAGGGTAATAGTACCTGTTAGTGTCCAAGGTATGTACAAATAGTGTTGTTCGGTGGATCATCCCTTTATGAGGACAATGCCTGAGTGTAGGAATGGCAGAATCCTCAGTTGCCATTAAAGTCTGAGTTGGAATGACAGCCAGGACAGGCGATCCCATCAAAAACAAATTTTTTGTTCCACTTGTACCATGGCAAGCTCATCAACAGATCCTGCGATGTTGGCAGACCTCAGAGTTGTGCTAGTAAAGTTTCCGGCTTAGTCTCCTCTTGAGTGCGGGAAGCAGAGTCGGGTCATTGTGGCGAATCAAGACAGTGCCCAAGAAAGTTCAGGGTTGGCTCACTCAATGTGAACACCTTAAGAAGAAGGGTATGTGACGTGGTGGAAACACTGTCTCGCAGGAAGGTGGACATTGTGTCCAGGAAACTAGATACCATGGTGGTAGTATGACAATTTGTGTACTCTAGGACTGTAATTGCAGAACACCTTATAAGTAATCCAATTTCTTTTGCCAGGGATTTTTCTCAGTCATTTACAAATATCTGAGATCTTATCTATCAATTCTAAGCAACCTTGCCTTTGTAAGAAGGGGTTAGTTAATATTTTTCAATTTTCTTCCACTCTTTATTTGAATATATTTATATGAGATATACTTATATCTTTTTTTTTTTAATTGGTTTCACCCCATGCAAAGCAGAAAGGCCATTAAGACATAAATGGTTACTGGGTGTAAAAGAATTAGCAACAGAAACATTAATAATGAGCAGAAAGAGAAAAGAAGACAGTAGATAGCGACTGACATTGCATTTAAATTTTTGCAGATTAAAGTTGGTTGGAAAGCGTGGAGCTGGAAGGGAGAAAAAGTGCAAGAAAAAACTGTTAGCATAGAATTTACACTTACATTTAGCCAACTCAACTGTAAATTGATGAGATCTCGATGCCAGTCTAGTACTATATACTTAAATTCAAAAAGTCTAGGTACCATAGCGAAGTATTTATAGAAAAGGCACAGAGAGGCAACCTTACAGCGATGGAAAAGTGACTGAAGCTGATCTGTCAGATCAGGACCAATAATATTGCAGATTCTTCTTTAGATTTTATCAAAGAGCTCAAGGTAAATAGCGGGGGCCACAGACCATATGTGGTAGCAATATTCTAAGCATGGCTAAATGGTAGACTTACAGATGTGTAAGATAGATTCTGGACAGAAAAATTGTCTAACATGACACAGTGAACCAACTTTCTTAGCAACTGAACTAGCAATGGATTCAATATAGTCTTTCCACTTCATGTCAGCTGAGAACATTATCCCAGGAAGGTGTAACAAGTCACTTTCCTGAAGATTAGCATCTGCCATGCTGATGGAAGGCAGAGAGTACTCTGAGATAATTAATGGTGAGAAGTTTTGTTTTGGAAGCATTAAAATTAACAAGCCATCTTTTGCCCCAGTTAACAATAGACTTGAGGTTGTTTTGGACATCGGCTGCCATTATGACCTTGTTGGACTGATCGACCTTACTATTGAGGCAGCAGTAAATGGTTGTGTCATCAGCAAGTTGTGAGCTGATGTCATCTGAATAGTCATTAATGAAAATAAAAAACAGAGTAGGACCAAGGATGGAGCCTTGGGGGGACACCCACATTAGTACAAAAGGATCTAGTTGAGTGATTGTTTAGGATAATTTTTATTTCATGATTTGATAGGAAAGATTGGATCAATTAAAGAATGTGTCCATTGACACTGTGACTTTTTCAGCTTGTGGAGAAGACCTGTATGCCAAACCCTGTCAAAGGCTTTCGATATGTCCAACAGCATGGGCGTTACCATTTTTATCTAGAGCATGATAGACTCTCTGCAATTACTGTCAGTACATCAGCAGTTGACCTGGAGAAACAAAAGCCATATTGCTTGTCTGAAAAAGGCCCTGCAATGAGAAATGATGAACCAATTCGTCATTGATTAGGTCCTCTAGTACTTTGCCAAAAAGAAGTAGAAGGCTAATAGTTGGAAGGGTCGAATGGTTTACCCAAGTTCATAAAAACTGGAACTACAGCTGATGACTTATAGCAAACAGGAAAATAAGAGGCAGCAAGGCATTTATTATACAGTTTAGAGAGAACAGGAGGAGCATTTTGGGTGCACACTTCTTAATGACTATGATAGGGATACTATCAGGTCTACATGCTTTGTGAGCATCTAGGTTAGAGATGACAACAGAAACTATGGAAGGGGTTATATATATATATCACTCAATGCAGACACAGTTCTAAGTAGGAAGTTAGGCAGGGATACTCCATATGAGTCAATAGTAGAGTTTAAGGCAAATTTATGGGCAAAGCATTCAGTTTTAACACCTCAAATTGATTAAAGAGGGGAGGAATAGAGACGTTACACTTATTTAATATCCTATTACAGATCCACCAGTAATCATGAGAGCTAAAGTTGTTAGATGGAATGTGATGCCTCATTCTCTCAGTAAACTTAGCTCCTTTGAGGACTCATTTACATTTATTATGAGCAGCGTCACAAAGAAAATCACAGTGACTCCCAATCAGCATGCCCGTAATGGAAAGAGGTCTTATGAATAGGGGGTTCCTGTATACTTTTAATATATTTATATATATTATATATTAAGATACAATTTTTTAATATGTCCATTTTTAAAGCTATAATTTTGCTTCTGCTACAAGTTCTTTGTTAATTAAAAAAGCAAACTCTTTAAAAAGAAAATTATTGAAGAATAGAAATATTCATATTATTTTCTTATTAATATCATACTAGATTACATGTAATAAGTTTAATGTTTTATCAAGGACAACCCTAACAGGTGCTACCACTCTAGGTCAGAATGGACATAGGGAACATGACAATTAAGTATATTAAATCCATATATTCATCAATATGAAACGTTTATGAAAAATAATATTTTCTTGCTGGTATTCATAATTGAACGAAATATCAGTCCTTGTTGGATTATTTAATATCAAAACCATACAAGTAAAATAATAGTCTCCTTCATACCTAAGGATATTTCTCAACGCCATCTTCTGATAGAATCCTGCAAGGATCCTATCAGATGACTATGGCCTAAGACCCAGGGTTTTAAAAAGGCAAGACTTTACAATCATTATCATAACAACTACCATCTCCTCACCTGAAGAATTGCCTCCCAAAGAAACATCAGATGTATTTCCACAAGGCTGGACGTAGTTTTCTTCCAAGGACATAATTGAGACACCTCTTTTTTTGACCAGTCCCTCATCATTAGAGAACCCACTGTTGACATCACTTGTTAATGTGCTTGAACTGACAAAGGGGCACAAATTCCTCACATGGTGCGGCATAACACAAATTGCGCACAGGCTTCTAATCCCTGTGACATATACACTTGATATTGAGTTGTACATCAGTTTTGAATGGGTTTTATCCACATATGGTCTCCTAACCCATATATCAATCATCCACTTTCTTGCTTTGGTGAAGGTGTTTTATCAATACCTTGTGCCCGGACTCTATGACACTAAATCCCACTGATGTGTGCAGTTGAAGCTGACAAGTCATCATTAGGTGTAATCTTGTCCCAATATTTGGCTTCCACCACTGAGTATTGTTTCCTCGTGGCAATTTTCAACTATCCTGTTCCTGGAGAGGATGTGCTTGCAGCAAAAATGGATATGGATTCCCCATCTGTCTAAAAACTCCTTGAATGGTTTACTACAGAAAGCAGCGTCATTGTCAATGAGAAGTTCAGCAGGAGGTCCATGTTAAAAAAATAGGGCCTTTAAATGGTTGATGACGCTAGCTGAATCTTGCTGATGAAGTTGTTGCAGATTGCGAATAGAGTAGGTCCATAATCAATCAGCACCCGGTAATGTTTGCCATCATAATGAGTTATGTCCATCCCAAGCTGCTGACGTCTAACTTTCCTCTTGGCTATTGTACTGGTGATGGGTCAGTGGACTGACACTCTCTACATTCCCTGACTACAGCCCTAACCATTGCCTGGACATAATCCACCTTGTGAAATACACGGTCCTTTTAATGCCAGGATGTCCACTTTGACAGTGTACCAACCTTATCTTGTCTGAGCCACATTTGCTCACTGACACTGCACAGAAAAGTTTCCCCCGTTCTGTCTCCTTCCTCACTGTGTGAAGGCATTCCTGCAGTACCCTTGTTTGCTCAGTTCTGGTTGGATTTCACCAGCTTTATGCCTACCGATAAGTCATATTCACTGACCAGTTTTTCCAAAGTGCTGAGCCTCCTCCGAATGAGCATCCTATTTGAGGCTTTTGTGTGTATTCTGGCCTTTCTGGTAAGAGTGTCATATATCCCTCCATGAACACACGCAATGTCCATGAATAAGTGCAACTTTTTTGCCTGCCACTGAAGTGCTACATTAATACCCCTGAGTATGGCATCCAACTCAGCTACCTTTATATGCTGAACGTCTTTTTTGGGACACAACCAGCATGCATTCTCCACAATATCTCCATTTATCTTGAGGAACACTCCAGTTGCAAATGAGCTCGCATCAATCCATGTATGTTAGCACACCACTTGCCTCTCACAGGATCATCCTGGAGTACTCTGGTAATAACGTCCATAATCATGTTGCTGAAGGGGGTATGTATTACTTCATTGTCCCAGCTGAATATAATCTCAATTCTGCGTTTGATGAAAGCAGTCACAATACAGAGTTAGTCACACAGGAAAGTGTCCTACTAATTTTCCGCATTGTGAAAATATTTTTTTGCCAAGTCAAAACTTTGGTACTTCACTCCCCTATTTCCAGTACAAGGTGTTTTTCTCCCACCAAGCACTCAGGTATTGTAGATGTCATGTCTTCATTGACATAGATGTCATCAATATAGGCTGAAGTGGCCTGGAGAATGGACTCATCTTTTGCCAGCATCGTATCCACAATGACTTTCATGATAGCCAGTGCCACATTGAGCTTAAATCCCATTCTTGTCAAGCAGTACCTCCGACCCCTTAAAAATGACAGTTTGAAATGGCCACAGTGATCAATGCACATGTATCTGTAGGTATGCCTTGCAAAGATCAAGCATGGAAACATTGGGTCCCTTTCTCTGCCATTCTCTCAATTTTGGGGCACAAACATCAGCATGAGCCATGTAAGTGTCAACATGCTCATTTAGCTTGTGGCAATCTAACACCAGGCACACCCTTCCTTTATTCTTTTGAACCACTGCCATTAATAGGATCAAGCCCTTTGAGGGACCAAATTCTTTTTTAAGGTAAGGTATCAGACACCTATTGTTTATCCATATCTGTAATTCATGCTAATATTCACTCCTTGCCTGATTAGACGCAGGGTACTCAGATACCTGATTTTTCAGATATTCTGGTGGGTGTCTATCCGACCACTTCCATGATGCTATCCAGGTCCTGGTATATTGGTCGAATTCTACAGTAACATTGGGCTGATTCACAGTCATGGTTGCACAAATATGGAGATTAACAAACCTGACTTCACCCATTTTTGTAATGTGAACACTACCCAAATGCTCAATGACATCCACCCTGAGGAGCAGGTTGAAATCTAACAATTTGCTTTCACAACCAGAACATCTATATTGATAGGGTCAAACTTGTCTATGTGAACTTCCATACTTGTGACTCCAAATTCTGAAGACTTTTCCATCATCCATCATCACATCCACCTCTTGACTTTTCCATCGATGAGAACTGGATATATTCGTCAGTGAATGCAAACAACCTGTATCCATGAGGGCAGTAGTTGTAATACATCAATGCATATATCGATTATGGGAAGCATCTCTTTCATGACTTGCAGGGAAGAGAGATTGGCACTGGCATGCTCAGGTAGGAGAGGCATCACAACTGGTAGCACTGCATTTACATCATGGAGGGGGGATGAGGCCAGTGCTGATGCATCACCCTCTTGACCAGTTTCCTGGAGAATCTTCTGGAGGTAGCCCCTTGCCAGGTGGTTTGGGCCATTACATCTG
Source organism: Acanthosepion esculentum (assembly GCA_964036315.1). Taxonomy (NCBI): domain Eukaryota; kingdom Metazoa; phylum Mollusca; class Cephalopoda; order Sepiida; family Sepiidae; genus Acanthosepion; species Acanthosepion esculentum. The sequence continues at coordinate 49,624,988 of OZ038492.1, read as the reverse complement.
TAGCACTTTATTCTCGCAAAAGGGCCCACAGTTGGGAGAACAGATTTACTTTGGGTGGGCCCTGCAGCCACTACCACCAGTTCCTCTTCCGACTCTTTGTGAATGGCTTGCTCTGGAGCCAATAACTGGTCAGTTAATAGTTCATCCATTCTGAATGTTGCTTGCAAAATCCTACTGACCTCATTTGGCTATCCTGCTACAAAGGCACACTCCATAAATCAACAGCAACCATTTCACTTGGTGCCCTCTAAATTGTTGATAAGCCACAAACGGGTCAATTCCAAAGGTTATAAAAGAGCTTGTTTTATTTCTGTAAAGTTGTTTCTTTTCTTCCTCTTTAAGCTGCTGGCATAGACTCCTCTTGACAGCTACAAAGGAATAACTATTGCTAGCTTTCAATTTGCATAGTCAGCAAATGAACTTCTCCACCCACTCAACCTCAGATAGGCCAGTGGATGGTCCATAAATATTGTGCTGAAATAGCTTGTTCAAAAATTGATATGGCAGCTCAATTCCACAATGAAATAAACAAATCCCAAGTCTAAACTTGAAGATCTAGAAGTAGAAAGAAATGTTGAAATTATGAATCACAGGTCCAATGTAAAAAATCCCAATACATGTAAACGGCTAGAACTCCAATGCACAAGTCAACAGTTACACACAAGCTGATGAATATAGTAGCAATAATAAAATGACTCCAAATTCAAGAACACCAACCACTTTTATTGACAGAACAATTTTTTCATTGATTGTTGGTTGGAAAGGACAAATTATATTGGCATATCTGAGATGCATTTATAGCAACACCTACAACTGACTTGTTCCTATTTTGGTTATTTTGTCTTCAGCATATTGTACAGAACACACGTGCCTTTTTTCTTGGTAAGTGACTTTCTCTTTTGCTACAGTCCTGCACAATCTCAATGTGTATGTCTCTAATAGTGAGGCATGTGAATATTAATAAGTATACCATTTCTGCTTTCCCATTTCTTTGCACTCACAAATGAACTGTGTAATCAATACCCATGTCCTCATATAGAATAAGATTCACATGATACTTAGGCAAGTTGGTTAATTTAAGATATTTGAAAGACAGACTGTTATATTTTTTTACAAACAATGCATTTGCTTAACACCAACTTCACTACCTGTCTAGCCTGTGCGATCCAGAAACCCGTTGTTCTTATTTGGGCTATGGTGGTACAAAACACCCAAATGTTTTGATTGCTGGTGATATTCTTTAATCAAGAGCTCTGTGTAAGGGTTTTGCCAACAGTATGGGGTAAAGAACTTCATATCCATATCTGTCGGAATTACCTATCTTCAGAATACCATCTTTATCCAAGAAAACTCTCAATGACAAAATTCAATGCTTTATAGGCAGTGTAAACTGACAACAATTCAAATGTAGGCAAGGATTTGGACTTTATGAAGGCAACCATAAATAATTTGTGAATGGCCATTTTGCACACCATAAATCACAAATCCATATGCTTGAGGCGAAGCATTACAAAATACAAACAACTTGTTAAGAGGATGTGCTCTGTTGAAGCTGTTTTGAATAAACTCAACACCATTCAACTTGGACAGCTCTTCTGATATAGATGCCCTTTGGGACTGCAGTTCTTGTGAAACTTTAGCATCTCAATCTAATTTGAGTCTGCACAGGGACCTTAAAATGAGGTTTGACTTGACTGTGATGGGGACATAAAAGATATTGGATCAAAAATCCTAGCACTTTTGGCCAGGATGCTTCTTTTTGTATTAGCTCCCTTGTCAATGGAGCAAGCTGCAATATTTAACCAATCTTTATTAGGATCATATTTATAACCAATGACTCTTTCATAATCAGAGTCATGTTGAACCAAAGAATTGTTCTCCATCATTAATTTCCTTAATTCCTTAGAGTTAGAATTATAAGAGAGAACTTCCCTTCTTGTAATATTTCTATGGCAGTTTTGTAGATGTATTTTAATCTATCAATATTGTTGTCTGTGACAATCATATTGTCCACTAAGGAACTACTTTTTATCATTCTAGTACAATCATCATTTACATACTGTTTAATATGATATTGCAATATATAGTTCAAAATGAAAGGATAGGTATTGAACCCGAACAGTAGGGTCTTATAATAATAACATCAACTCATTATCTCTTTATACAAAAAAAAAAAAATGAAATTGATTTTGATCTTCTGTTTTTTGTTTTTTTTTTAATTTAATCATGAAAAAAGCTTTTTTGATATTTCCCAGTAGGACAAAATTATTTGTCCTAAATTTTAATATAATTTCAATTAAATTGTTGATCAAATTGACTCTGGGATATGCTGCTTCATTTAATGAGTAGTTCCTTGCCCTCCGTAAAGAATAATTAAATACTGCTTGATCTTGATCTTGGTAGTAGCTTACTCTTCTGATTTTAAAACTAGTCTATGTGGGACCCAAATATATTTAGAAAAATCTCTAGGGGAAACCTTGATTCTCTCAATAATCCCTTCAGATTCTTGCTGGCAAAACATATCATTATATTCAGTAGCTAGACTTTTCTTTTCCAGGGAAAGCATTGTTCTATCAAGCACCTTTGAGGTTACTTGATAGGATCCATTCTGTGCTATCAAACTATCTTCATTGAAATAAGAATTGTCTCTATATTCTAGAGTTTTTTTCCAAACAGGTCAATTTTGTGTCTATCATAGTCACTGATGTTCTCTTCCTCTTCAAAGGAAGAGGTGCAGGAGTCCACTGAAAACATTTTTCAAAGTTCCTTTCAATTTCCAATACTTTTGAAAGCTTCTGGAAATGTCTCTGCATGGGTAGGTGTAGGTTTCAAAGTGGACTTCACTTGCTGTTCAGGAGACACAGAGTATTTAGAAATTACCATGTGGTAACTATTTTGGAAGCTTTTGGTCTGGCATTATTTGATGGCTATGCAGAAAATCAGTGTCATTTCTGAAAGGAGTGACTCCATTAGTCATTTTCCATGCCAAGCTGTTCATACACCGGGCAACCTTGATATTGTCTATATATTGTAAGATATCCACAGCGACAATTCACTGTATTCTTATTTGATTACTGTTGCTGTTATGATGAAAGCCCAGCTTGTAATCGAGTTAAGTTGCTTATTACTCAGCAGAAGTTTTCAAACACAAATTGTACATCGAATTTATCATCTAATACGATGGGAATGGAGAGTGCTCTCCCCTTCCCTACAACCATTTTCAAACGAACTTGTTATAGTCTCTTGTTGGTTTCTCCCAGATAGGTTTTAACGTTGTAATCAAACTCATTCTCCAAGCTGAGAATTTAAATGTCTTTAATTTTTCTTTTTAAAAGTATGATTGTTGGCTTCCTGTATCAAGAAGGCAGTTAACTGCAACTATTCATTTATTCCAGTACAAGATAACTGGCTCTATCAGCAAAATCATAACATTGTATTCACTGGAATTGGTGTTCAGATGGGTAAAAAGAGATGCTCCCTTGTTATGGCAGTTGCATAATAGTGTGATGTGCCCCCTTGAAACACATTTCTTACAGGGAAAGATTAATTTATTCTGCTGCCCAGGACAATCTCCCTCTTTGTGTCTGCCACTGGTGCATCTAAAACACAATTTTAATATTCTGCATCTTTCTATCCTTGTCTCATAGGATATTTGGCACATTCCATGTGGAGGATCAGATGCTTCATGTTCCCTTGGAGCTAATGGCAAAATTCTGTAATCCTGCTCTACTTTCTTCTTTTTCTTATGAGTTATTACTCTTTTGCTGTATGCTTCGAAAGTCTTTCCTATTGTATGTATAGCCTTACTGTAATTTTTGAATTTAAGATAGGGTAATTGTTGCCTACCTTATGAATAATTTCCCACCCTAAATTTGGTGGTAACTTTCCAAAAACAATATGGCTAACTAATTTGAAACCAAATGTATTCTCTTCAAAGAAATCTAAATTATATGACATTTTCAATCCCACAAATTTGCTCTTATATTGGCCAGGTATTGACTTACTGTCTCCAAATCAGGGTCAAACTTGAGAGAATTGTTCAAAATCTGTTTGAAACTCTCATGTATGATATGCGGTACCTCAATAAATCATCCTCTAATGTAAAGTGGAATATTAACTACAGTGAATAATCCGTGAAATAGTTTTGCCGTAGTGCTAACTTTACTTTATCTGAGTCAATAAAACTAACAGTCATTGAATTGTGCTAAAAAAAAAATTTAATTCAAATTTTGAAGGATTGACACACTTCAAATTCAGAGCTGCAATCCATAAATGTCCAATGGATATAGAACTGGTCTCACTGCTCTGAGAATTACTTGATCCTTGTATCTTTTCCTCTCTGTCAGCAAGTTGATTAGATACTGCTCCAGAAAATAAATTGGTTTCTTTGATCCTCCATAAATCCACCATCCTGCAAATTCAGGTTTGCTTTGATACAAATTGCTTTTATTTTAGCATCCAAAACTCTAATTTCTCCTTGCAGACTTTTGATAATGGTGGTTTCTTTGAAAAATTTTACTTTTAAATTTTTATCTTTCTCTAATAATTCTAAATTTAGATTGATACCATTTTTTAAATTATTTTTGCAATCAGTAAGTGCATTGATGCCTTTTATATTTTTATAGTTTTTCATCTTGAAAGGACTATACTAAAATCATTCTATTTTAATTTTTTTAATTATTTCACACTTCATATTAAAAAGTTTCTCTGAGCAGAAAATGCAGATTTTTCTTAATTTATTATCTTTTTCTCATAGAGAGAAGGCTATACTAATTTTTAGGATGTCACATGACCCACAGAATGATGAAAACCTCATGTTCAATAAATTTTGCATAAAAACAAGAAGTTTTTTCTTTCTTTTGCAGGTATGCTTCTTTTTCTTCTTTTTTTTTTTAACTCAACTGAAATGGCAATTCTTAACAAATTCTTTCACATGTAGAAGGACAGCAGCAGCTTAAGAAATACCCTCACCCAATACCTTTCTATTTAATCTGTCTCAATCAAATTTTTTTTAAATTTTCCTTGCCATCATGCCAATATTTGCTTTCATATATATAAATATACACATGCTTTTTAGCAAAATATGGGACTTTTAACGACTTTCACATCAAGTTGGGCAAATGACAAAGAAGAGACAATTGAATAGTTTAAAAGCTAAAATATACAACATATACATCAAAACATAAAATGAGAGAGTTGCTAGAAAACGTGCTTTTAGTGGATATTGTCAAACATAGCATCGATTCCAATACATTTCAGGTAGAAATAGTTTGTTACACTTATCTGTCATTCAAACAAAGGTTGTTTGTTTTGAGGCCACATATCTTCTCTTGAGAAGCAGGCCTTCATGATCATTACTGGTCTGGGTGCTGTTCCCTGGAGTCAGCTACACGTCATCTATCTCCTTTGAGATCTTGGGCTGCATTAATCTTAGTGTTTGTAATTACACACCAAATCTCATTTGGTGTGAACAGGTTATACCATTAAAAGTAGATAATAGAATCTTCCAATAGCAGCAGGAACAAGGGGAGATAACCTAATTTTTTATAAGACTGTTGAGAATAGAAATGTGTATAAAAGTTTCTCCAGTTTTACAAATTTAAACATTTAAAAAATGAGCAAGCGTTTAGATAAGAAAATGGGGATTTCTATTCACAAGCTACTTTGGTTTTAGTTCACTCAACCAAATTACTTTTCATTAAATTATAAACTTACAATGAAAAATTTTCATTGTAATTTTTCATTGTAAGTTTATACTCATAGATTATCATACAACAATTTTCCATATGAGTAGCAATCTGACTGCAAGAAAAATAATTTAGAATATATTTGCATATTTATTTTAACCAGCCCATATTTATTAATTCTATTATACCACTTCAGATAGAATGGTAATAATTTAGGTGATGGCATTTTCTCATTGTAATGGTTTGGTATGCTTGATGTTTAAAAAACTGAGTAAAGAGTATCTGAGAGATAACTGATGTTATTTGCAGTTTTAAAATGTTTTTTAAGGAACTAAGTAGGAGAAAGCAACCTAAAATGAGAGACAGTTCTAGGTTTTGTTGTAAGAGCAGCAAGCATAGAAAAATTATAAAAATTTATACAACAAAATGTAAAATTATATAAAAATAATGGGTAAAAAAAATAATACAGTAATAGACTAGGTTTGTTTATTACACTTACTTTTGAGGGGAGTATTTTAAAAAAATAAATGTAAATTTCTTTTAAATTTCACAATATAGTTAAATAATAAGATAAAACAAAATCTTAGAAATTTATGTGCAGTAAAAGTAAATTTCAGCTTTGTTGAAACTGAGGCATTGCTGCAATAATAAATTTACTGGTTCAAAGGCACTAGTATTTTTAACTAAATGTCAAGTGCGTATGTTTACTTTAGTTTAAAAAAAAATAACCAAAGTTAAGTACTAAGGGAACTCTAATCCCAAAGGGAAGCAACTCAGTCTAGTGACTTAAATCAATTTCGTTCACAAATTGAGATAGTGTTCTGAATTTTAATCTTCATTTTACCACAGAAACTAAAACAAATTTTAAGTTAAGCATGGACATAACTTTAAAATTATACTGGAGAATTTTAAAACTAAAAATCAGGTTTTAAAATAATAATTAAGACACTGACTTAAGAGTAAATTTAACTCCAAAAATAAAATCATAAAAATTTGTGTTAAAGTACTAAAAACTTAAATAATTACCTTTTTAAACCTTGAAGTTTTAACTAAGATAAAGAATATATTTTGTAAATGGCCAATATTTCTAGATTGCAGTTATTACTTGCCCACTTTTATTTTAGTGGATAAAAGCATTGGTTTGTGAATTTGGTGACATAGTGGTTTTGAGTTCAATCCCTGAGTTGGGCAACGTGTACTTGCACACAGTGAAAACAGGCGAGCCATAACAGTAATAAATAAAAATAAGAAGTAGACAATATTCCTAGACAAGAGCAGTGGAATGAGAACAATCTCTCCCTGTTAAATAAGAGGTTCAGTTCAGAATTCTCTGTAGAGCACAATGGCTGAAACAACAAAGATGAGGACAATAGTCTGAATATAAATAGTGTAAATAAATAATGACAAGGGAGACACTGGCTAGTTTTGGGGTCTGAACAAATGAAAAACTAAGAACCGCTATTGATGATTACAAAAAGAAATAATCTGAAAGTAACAGAAAAGGAAGTAACAGAAGAAAAAGAAATAAAAGGATAAAATTCTACAAATTTAATTTAGAGAGATATTTGATTATCTCTCTATTTGTTGTTTGTGAAAGTTTGTCACTAAATTAGAGGCATTAACCAATTTTGAACTTTTTATGACAATACAAGATTTTTCTCATCTCAGTTTGTACAAATAAACTATTGTCTAAACAAACAAAAAATCCTAGTGACGCCTGTGAATCGTCAACCATGTCAGTTCTTTCACCAGTTGAATGAATCAAAGTAGATGAATAATTGTTTTTCATGAGCTCAACAGAAGTGTGATTATAACTTGTTATCTTGCCTAAGTGTTAGGTGTACTAAGGGAAATTTTGTGCTAGCTTGTTTTGTAAATTTTGGATTCTGTACTATTATAATTTTTTATGTCATTTAATAAATGTAAATTTCTTTCAAATTTCACAATGTTGTAAGAGTCTTGTGTTCTTTCATTTACACCAATCATAATACTTGGGAGAAGAGATTTTACATTCTTTCTTCTCCCCACCCCCAAATCCCTTTAAAATATCCTTTGTCAAATTAGACTGATTTACAAAAAGGAGTCAAAATAATGTTTCTTGCAAAGTGGAAGGAAAAACAAATTTAATATCTGTTATGACAGAGAAGATAACTTATGATACTTGACTACAGTACTTTATAACTAGTGATATGTTTTTTAAGTTCATTTCAAAGTTGAAATCAAAATAAAAATTATGAATAAATAATTTTTCAATTGAATTCATTGAGTTGGAAAAAACAGTATTTTGTGAGATAAAATTATGTATGTGACCACCTTCCTGTAAGCAAGACGGTTTTAAAAATAGTTTCACTATTTCTTTCTCTCTTTCGAAAAATACCTTATTTAACATTTTTTGTAATGATAAATATATTTTTCGAAAATGCCTTAGGCATATTTTTGCTGAGATATTTTTTTAAATATAAAATGAATGCTTTGAAATTACTTAACTTCAAAATGTTTTATAATCAATAACTTACTGCATATTCTATTGTTTATTCTCCATAATAGTTTTTTTTTTTTTTTTAAGCGTATCATCCCAAGCAAGGCTGGAGGCCACTATCACGCTTGGGGTTATAGAAGGGTTGGAGGAAGAGCAGATAGGAGTGGTAAAGGAGAGGATGTGGAGAAAGAGAAAGACAGTGAGTCGATCAAGGCAAGGGGGTTACAGAAGATTTGGAGTGAGAGCAGATAGGAATGAAAGATGAAAGGATGTGGAGAAGGGAAGTGGATAGATCAAGGCAACTGGAGATGTTGATTGACGCTACACTTAAACCGTTGGAGATTGTATTTGTCAGGGAAACAGTAATAGGGAAGGGAGTTCCATAGGCGAGATGTGCGAGACATGAAGCTATTGGAGTAAAAGAGACGTCTACATCTAACAGTTTCAATGGTGAAGAGGTGGGAACGGGATGCCAGCCTCATAGGACGTTTAAATTCACGAGGCCTAGGGTCAAGCAAAAGCAGCTCCTCAGAGCAATTACCGTGAAAGTACTTGTAAAAAAGGCAGAGCGAGGCAGCATCGCATCTGTGAGAGAGCGACTGCAGACGAGATGACAGATCAGGGCCAATCACATTGCATATCCGTCTCTGGATCTTATCAAGAACCCTGAGGCAAACAGCAGGGGCCCCAGACCATATATGGCAGCAATACTCCATGCAAGGGTGAATGGTCGATTTATACACTTGGAGGATCAATTCCGAGGAGAAAAATTTCCTGGCTCGGCACAGGGAACCAACTTTTCTTGCGGTGGATGATGCAACTGACTCGATGTATTTGTTCCATCTCAGATCAGCGGACAGCGTGAGACCGAGCAGCCGCAGAGGAGCTCTCAAGAAGTTGGTCTTCAGACATTCTAATGGGATGCAGGGATGGATCCTTGTGGTGTTTAATAGAGAGCAGTTTTGTTTTAGAGGCGTTAAAGTTAACCATCCATTTCTCGCCCCAGTTCACAACCGATTTGAGGTCCTTTTCAATTTGAGCTGCCAGGTTAACTTTGTCAGCATAACTAGATTTGTGTTTGTGGTGTCATCAGCGTAGATGCCGACTTGGGAGTCTATGGCGTCAGGAAGGTCGTTTATAAATATGAGGAACAGAGTAGGGCCTAGGATGGAGCCTTGAGGAACACCTGCGTTAGTGGGATAGGAGCTGGAGATGAATCCACTGAGAACGACCTTCAATTCCCGGTTTGACAGGAATGATTGTATCAGGTCAAACAGTCGGCCTGTGATACCATAACCCTGGAGCTTGCGAAGAAGGCCGGCATGCCAAACTCTATATTTTTTTCTTATACTCTTTCACACTCAGTAACACCTTGCATCTTAGTGGCTTTATTGCCTTGTTTAGGGAGAAATGATTAAAGAAATAAAAGAAAAGTAAAACCTATAAATATCAGTGGAATAAACACTAGTACAGAATATATTGATCTTCTATATGCCATGTCTTTTCAAAACATGGGTGATCACTGCTCTTTAAAACTTCCTACCTTTTGTGGCCTGTAGCAGTTTTTCTCCCTTTACCATCTATTTATGCAAGCTCACTGCCTTCCCCTATCTGTTGTGCGGGTTAAATTTTCCGATCCCTCCATTCTGTCCCAGAAATTTCAGCTATCTCTTCCTGATACTGAGCATAAGTGTTCTTTTTGTTGCTTTTTCTTAAGACTTCCTCATTCATGGAATTCTACATATTCTTCTGCAGAACCACATTTCTGCTGTTGACTCCTTATTTATGGGAAGATTGCCCAACATTCACTGTGAGAAATGGATGATTATGGATATCACATAGCAATCTAGCACTCTTTTCTTTGTTTCTAACAAATTTTTTCTGTTTCTCAGCATTTTTCATAGTTTTTGGAATGCTTCTTTCATTAGTCCAATGCATGTTCAGATTTCAGTGTTGCATTTTCCATCTTCCCAGATATTTAAACTTCTGTACTTACTTGATGTTGACATCTCCAAATTTTAACTTGCATCTTGGGCTTTTTCTCTTGCTGATGACCATAGTTTCTGTCTTCTTGCAGTTGATGGTTAGTCCTTTTTTCTTGCTTTCTTTTACTACCCTGTCTAGGAGATCCTGTAACTTTCTTTCTGTATCAGCCATCAACAGTGTCATTTTCAAATCTTTTATTATTAAGATTGTGCCAACTGATAATAAATCTTGGCAGGGTCACTAGCCCTCTTAGTATAGCTTTGCTATAGAGGTTGAATAAATCTGGGGAGGAGACAGAGTTCTTTGTTAAAATGCAAAGAATCTGCAATGTTATTGGCCCCAACCTGGCATCTCAGCTTGAGTCATTTTTCTACTGCTGTAATAAGCACTTAGAAATTAGCAAATCAAAAATTGCTATTGCCTTTTTTGTTCACTGCAATCATCCTTTCTCTTTGCTATTCATAACTTTTTAATTTTTAGCTTAATGTAAAAAAGTTATAAAAAAATATTGACCAGTTATTCATCAAACTCTAACACCACACAAAACAAATACATTTACTTGTTTATTGGATTGAAGATTTATGTTTTATTTAATTTTAACTACATTAATGTGTTTCAGTAACAAACTCATTTCATGTACTGACAAACTGCAAATGCATATCACTCGAACTTTATATAAGCCTCTCTAGTGGAATCAGATATAAACAAAAAAAACTCAACTCTTTATTGGCCAATTAGGGAAGCCCGGAAGACTGAACAAAAAGTGATTGTGTTTTACTTTTGTTTGATTGAATTATGTTACATATTTTTAGAAAGTAAATTTCAGTTAAATCATTTCCTGCTTTAAGCTCAATATAAAATGTAATTTGCAATTAGCTGATGATTTTTATCCAGCCCAAAATCATTTCCAGCAAAGTCTGTAAAAGCCAAGTTTAAAGCTATAATTTGAGTCATAAAAAATAAATCGCTTATTCTTTTCTGTCCTTTGAACAGCCTATGCATGCTTAAATTTTCTTTACCGTTATTTTGAACAAACAAAAGTAAAACAAGATGCTAAATAAGAAAATGTCAAGGAATGATCTCTATGGAATAACTAGACAATAAATTTTCTGATAAACTTTGGAAGCTGAAGCAAGATGTTCGCATTAAAGAAAGTAGCTAAGGATTTACATTTTTAAGAACACAACCAGGAACAACCTAGGTTAAACATTCCAAAAACATAATTCTATCAGAAACATAAATGGATATTGTCATGAGGCATTACAAATAGGCTTATTTCAAACGGTCAGTTAATTAAAATAAAAGATATATTGGACATTATTGTAGAATTGTAGTTTTTTTTTAAATACAACATTCGGTGAGCTTGTAAATTAAAAGTTTGGAAAGTACAAGAATCTGAAATGCGCAGGTAGCTAAGAACGAATAATTCAGAAAGAAGGAATTTAATAAAATGAGATTTCGAACCTTTTTTGTTCATTGTTCTTTATTAGAAACAAATTCACAATGAATTATCCTAGAATACAAAAAAAAGTTTAACTCTTTCTTTAGTCTTTACAAACATTAACAATCTCCTGTCGATACTCAGAGTTCTTGTAGGTAGATGAAAAATAAAATATATAAAAATAATTAAATTTTTTTAACTGATAAATTATTTTTCACCTCTCATTTTATTATTAACTTTTAAGTTAACGCACAAAGAAAACAAACATATGATAAAAAAAAAAGCATGTGTACAAAAATTCACAGAATCACTCCTTTTTTTGTTAAAATGGATACACAGTAGAAAAATTCTGGTTTAAATTATAGGAAAAAAATTAAGATTAAAATATGAAATTCTGAAAACTTTTTGTACATACGTAATTAATATGAAAAAAATTTTTCGATGCAAAGGACAAAAATCCAATATAGACGATTATTTGGGTATTTCCACCTGAAATTTGTCTCCCCTTTTTTCTAAAAAAAATGTTGAAAGTTTGTTTTTTTTATCTCTAGAGATTTTGCGACAATTATCATTAGTTGTTATAATAGTTTTTTTACACTCATAACACAAGAGGGGTAACAAAATTAAAAAGCATCCACCGATGTTTTTTTTTTACTCAGTCACAATGGATAAAGGCGCACAAATCGAACGTAAAAAAATAAATTGTTTTTTTAAATTTAAAAATTCTTTTTTTTTATTGCTAATATTTTCTCGTATTTTATAAACTCTCTAGTCTAGTTAAATAAAACCTAAACAAACAACAAAAAGACGTCCAAAATTAAAGAGAATAAGAATTTAAAATAAAAGCTTTATTAACGAACTAACTAAAAACTAAAAAGTAAACAAATCTTTTTGAAAGAAAACGTGAGTATTTTAGTTGCTGTGAATAAATTATGCTGATTTTCTCGTTTGAGAAGAGGCAGGAAAATCTTGTTGCACTAATGCTCCAAAATAAGTTCGTTTATTTTATTTTTAAATAATCAGCATTCGAAGTCGTAGTTTTCATTACCTGGCTCAAGGACATCTTGCAGGCGAGAGAGAGGGGATTTAACTTAGACGCGGCGGCGCAAGTATGAAGAACCCAGTGAGCATCAAACTCACTAGTAATTGATCTCATCAACGAGATAAGCTTGCTATCACGTCAAAGCGCCGAAGCATGTGTCTTTTTACTCTCTTTTTTTTTTAAAATAAAAACAAAATCCATTTCCAAGTCAAAGTGTTTTAGTTTTATATTGTTTTTTTAACTCGATTGGATTTTGTGAATAATGGAAAAGAAATATTTTAATTTACTTTTATGAATGCTGCACAAATTTCAGAATAATTTAATTTTTATTGCTAGTTAAAGTTACACTTTGCTGGAAGCAAATCAAATCCCTTGTCAGTTATGACCTACATTTTTTATTTAGTTAGAGACCTTCCCTCCATTTATTTCATTTCCGTTTTTAACCTCACATACTACATATCTCTATCCATTCCCTATTTTCTGCAAAAGCTGATATAATTTGTAATAATAATCCTAACTTCGCAAGCGAGAGCGTTCAAATTGTAACCAATATGTGAAAATACTGAGTGAAACTTAAAAGTTAACCTTTTTCTCCCAAACATTACTCTTTCGTTTTGCACTCATTTGGTCTTTCAGTCATTAGTTCAGTTTTAAATTTATTTAATATTTTTTTAAATTTTAATTTCAGTTTTAGTCTTAAAAAATTTTAGTTTTCAGTATTAGTCTTTTTATTTTTGTTCTGATGAAGCACACATCTGCTGTTTATTGGTCAGTGTTACTGTTACTGTTGCGATTTTTAATCTGGTTTCGTAAATACGTATGCTTTTCTTATTTTTAATTTTTTCGTTTTTTTTTTGGTCACATATTGCAAAAGAATTTTTAAAGATTTACATTATGAAATTTATTTTAGAAAAAATAACGAAATGATAGAATTTTGGAAACAAGTGAAAATCGCTAGCAAACTATTTTCAACTTTTTTACTTATTTTTTTTTTTTAAACTTAAATTTAAGACAGCGCACATTAAAAACAAACTTCACTTTCTAACTAGTTTTACTTTTACTTCATATAATTTTAATTACCAATATATTCTCATGTTCCTGCTAAAACAAATTTAAAAAAACTGAAGTACGTGTGTGTGTTTTATTATTTTAAGTTTGTAAAATAAAAGTTTCCAGAGTTCGTTTATTCATTTGGGTAAACGTAAAAATAAAATCCAAATTTACTCACACGGCAATTTAAAATTATTAAATTTAAAGTTACTTCAATTTTTAGACCTGACGTAAAAGTCCTTTAAAAATTTAATGTCTGTTGTTTATTAAAAAAACTCCATTCTCGCTTGATCACAAGACACACTGCATGTTGTACGTTTTTGTTTCGATTTTTTTTTTAAAAATCATTTGATTCAAGTATTTCATTTAGAGAATCATTATACCTTTATTTTTAAATATTTTAAAAATAAAACTATATCCTTCAACAAATCAGTAAAATACAGTTTTATCGATATGAAACATTAAACAGAATTTATTCCAAAATGTTGATTTAAATTTTTTAAAAAAATAAGTAAATTGCTGTGGGAATTTTAGAACAGAATATTTCCTAAAAATACTTGTACTTGTACACAAGTTAAAATTCTCGTGTAATTAATAATTATTTGGATTTTTTAGTAATTAATAAAACTCTATATTACTTTCCCTAGTCAACATCACCTTAAAAACGACATTTTATTTTACAACAATGGCAACTGATTTTTCGCTTGTTTTTTCATTCAGTATTCAACAAGAAGCTCAGAATTTTTAAAGTAACCTAACAATTGACTATTATTACCTCTATCAGTAATAATCAGATTTTCAACTGTAATTGTTATGTTTCAACTTTTATTAAAAAAATAAACTATAAGAAATGTTTTTGTTGTTTGTATGATTTTAAGTGGGAAATAATTTTTAGTGGAAGAAACAATAATGTGAACGCATTTGTTGGACCAATCGTGAAAAACAACACAAAGAAAGTGTTGGCAAAATGTATGAATTGGAAATAGCTATGTTGACAGGGAAATCAAGAACAAGAGTCTTGATCAAAAAGTAGAGATAACGAAAGAGAGATAAATTATGAAAAAAGAAAAGTAAAAGGAGAATAAGCTAAAAAGAGAGTAGTAGTTAATGAATGAAAAAAGAATGAGTGAGTGAGTGAGGGAGCGCGTGTTGTTGGCTATATTTGGTGCAATGGTGTGTTGACTAGGCAGCAGCAAGCTTGGCCCTGCCTACTTGCCATTTTGATTGCTTTAGCTACTCGTGAGTTAGTTGCCTGCGAGTCAGCCTTGGTGGAAAGGACATTCTCCGACTGTTCAGAGATTGTTGCCAACCCTAGAGTGCTTGCCTACCTATCTTGTATTGCAAAACCCGCTACTCCAACCTACTAGATCTCAGTTCACAAAGACTTACAAGTACATATACACACACTCATGCATGCAAAAACAGTGCACACATCATTTATTTATTTTTATTTTATTTCTTTAATTGCACACATCCTGTGTACGCAGCAGTCGTTTATCTTTCCTCCGTCCAAATAGACTATATTTATAATATAAAATGAAATTAATGTTTATCGACTTACGAACAATTGAGTTTCGTTTTTGAATATAACATACTAGAGACACATAAAAAGATGACATTTTCAAAATTCTAAATCTTTTTTTGCGGATATTTATTTTAACAGCGAACAAATTGTTTGATATTTTTTAAATTTTGCTTAAATTACTTACTGTAGGTACCATTGTGACCTATCCTACGAGTTTTTTTAGTACGCTTTTGTTGCAGTTAAACTTGAAAATATTAATAATTAAAAATATTCTGAACATACAAAAAAACAAAATATGTAGATTACAACTTTTTATTAAATCCAGTCCATTTTAGATGACAGTAAAAAACAGTTAAGAAGTTAATGTTTGTGTTGAAAAGTTAAATAATACACGATAAATAAAATATATTTATATACAGTGATACACATGCATATAAACATCAAAATTAGCCTAAAAATATAGCCTTCTGTTTGTTGCTTCATCTGAGATGTAAAAAAAAAAAACAAAGAATCTGTCAAAAAAATCAAAATACATACATAGATCTCGATAGATAGATCTATTCATCTATATATATATATGTATGTATGTATGTATAATAATCTACATATACATGTAAAGATTGAAAGCGTGGCAATATAGTCCTAAATTAACAGACACCATGGACGAAGGCAGACCAGGTGGCACGGGAGGAATGGTGCCCCACGAAACGGGTACTCGCCAGTTCAACTGGCAGGATTGTTACAAAACAGCACAAATGGTTCCACTCTTGGATCTTGCACTGGTCGGTAGCTACAACATACGGCGACTAGTCACTAACCATGCGAATGCTATTGGTTGCCCTTCCGAATACATATTCCTTCCCTTGCTATCATGTACAGCCGGTAAGTAAATAAATATACAAGTAGGAGTAGGAATAACAGAAAGTGGGGGGTCAGTTTTATGCTGTCCTATTTTACGATAGTGATCCCCCACTTTTCCCACTCTCTTCTTGGCGTGTCTGCGTGTTAAAACTCTTGTGGTGTATTAGTATATACTATATAGACTCTGTACATCTGATGAAATATTGTACTTTTATTTACTATATTTTTTTTACTTAATGAAATGCATCAAGGCTTTTTGGCGAAAACAAATGTTAAAAAAACGTCATTAGTTTGTGTTTAGTTTAATTTTTTTTCTTTTCTTTAATAAAATATTTTAATTTATTTTAGTTAGTTTCTTCATCATCGAAACCCATCATTCCTTGTTTCACTATAAATCTGAAAGGTCGCTATGATCAAAATAATTTCAAATGGCAACTCCTTGGTAACAATTGAATAAAGTTGTGACATTCAGTGATTTTCATTTTCTAATGACGTCACGGAAAAACTACAAGCAATTTCCACGGTGCTTGAGTGTTGAAAAACGTTCGGTTAGAGATACATTTTTCATGTTTACTAATTTACACAAGAAGACAGTTATTTGGTGAAAAATATCTTGACAAATTTAATACGAACCAATCCATATTGATTTTTTTTTATATAGTTAGGCTTTTTTCTGACAATTATTTTTTAAAAAATGCATACTTTCTTAAATTTTTCGATAGGCTTTGATCAAATTTAAAAATCTGATGAGATTTCAATCTTTATACAGAAAGTCTGTTTCTATGGTGTATTTTAAAAGTTCAAATACAAGTAAAAAAAATTATCCTGAGTAGAGAGGTATTCATTCATTGTTATAAAAGGTTCATATATTTTGATATTTTTTAAAGCTAAAGCAACTCTCTTAGATTAATTATGGGAAGATAAATTTTAATTTAATTTATATAAGCTTTTTCAACTGAATAAGATTTTTTGGAACAATCCTTGATTATTTCTTTTTAAGTATAAATTTTCGGTTTCTTTCAAGTACCTGATTTAAAAAGGTTGGTTCCTAGTTTTTTTTTTATTTCAGTTTCAAATTGGTCGTTAGTCTGTTTTAAAATTCAGGATCATTTTTTTTTAATAATTCTAGTTAGTAAATAAATACCTTTTTTTTTCTTAAGAAAATAAAGACTAATCCGTTAAAAAAGATAAACAGAAAATATATTTTTAGTAAAAATATTTTTTCTGTTTATTTGCTAAGTTCCTTAAAAAAAAGCATTAAAATTAAAAATGTATTTCAATAAATTAATTTTAATTATTTTCGGTTTTAAAATGACCTTTTTAACATTTCAGTTGCTAAAAAAATGATGAAATAGTTAAGACTTTTTTTTAAAGAGCTTTCAAAATCACAATTTTTTTTCTTCGCACATTGACAAATCTTTCGCACTCTACTCAAAACCGCAGGAAAGAGCACTTTCGCAAGTAACTCATGATTTTTCTTTAAATTGAACATCTCATTAAAATAAATTGATTTAAAAAATTCACTTGCCTCGGAGGGTTAGTTAGTTACTTGTGTTTTGTAACTTTGTTATAAGAAAAATAAAAAGAATTCGTTTTTTTTTTTTTTTATTGATTCCCAACCAAACTCATTTATGTTAAAAGAAGTTTCTTTTTTTATTTTTATTTTGTCCGATGAATATTTTAGCGATATCTGTTCTTTAAAAATTGTGGGTGGTAAAATGTACCCAAACTTCAAGATCAAACTTATCATGTTTAGTTTAAGAGTGAAAAACCGTCACATTTACAAACAAAAAAACATTTGATCGACGGGACGCGATGATAGAAAAACTGATTTTAAATGAAATTTTAACACTTAAAGTAACAAAGTTGCTAAACATAGTTTCGCCACTTTCACAGATTTTTTTTGTTTTCAAATATAAAATGTTAAAGTATTATTATTCTTTTTTGTTTCGAATTTAATTTATGTAAGAAAATTTCTTTGAGTTCAGTTTTCTTAGGTTGTGATTTGAAACTTCTTTCTTTTTATAACGAAAAAAGAATTTGATTTGTAAAAAAAAAAAATTAACAAAATAAAATTTGGGTTTATGTTATTTTTAAACAGTTCTTTTAATTTAGAGATTATTATGGTCTGTTGTGAATTAAAAAAATACTTGTCAATGGCTAAAAAATATATACAGTAAAGTTCTATTTTGGCGAGTCATACTTTATGTTCTCCAGTACGTCAGTCTAACTCTAACACGAATCCTGTGTAGGATTCTCAATAAAATACACCATGCTACAAGTATAATTATATTTAATTTACAACTACATGAAGCTAGGCAAGTCAAAAATGTTACAACACAGTGCTACTGCTAAAAAACTACACTGCAATGGCAAAATACGAAAGTAAAAGTAAACCTAGTTATTAAATTGTTAAATTATTTCATTAATTTTTTAGTGAGACAAATAAAAGCACAATAAATATTCAGTTACAAAATATTCTTTAAAAAACTCAAATTATAAATTTTATTTTTATTAATCACATATTTTAAAACACTAAATAAAATTATTGAAATATCCAAAAGTATTGACCTTTTTTTTTTTTAATTTTTTTTATTTCAGATATATACATTTAAAAAGAATTGGGAATTAATTCAGTGAAATAAAATAGATACATAAATTATTGAACTTCATTTTAAAGTGATCTTCTGTAAATGTATGAAGGGGCTCAATTTTTTTTCTTTATAAGTATATATAGTCTGTACAAATATTTTTGAAAATTTACACCAATATTTTGAATTTTTGATACTCTCAGATGAGTCAAAATTATTTTTGATGTAAGTGGTGATTGTGGTTGAGAGGAGAGTTTGTATCTCTCTCTCATATATATATATATATATATATATATATATATATATATATAAATAAAACTTGATTCCTTCAAACTTCATAGTTCTTCTTTCTGTTGCTGTCTTCACTATGATACAAAATTTAGAAGTAACTCATTTTGTCTCTTCTGTTCTCTTATACACTCTCAATATATTAAGATGCAGTTATGTAACTATAAACAGTTCCTTTTCTCTTGATGTGATTGTTATCAGGTTTGTCTTCAACAGCTTGGGAGTATGATTATCATGTGATATCATATAAATTTAGCCTTTTTTAAGGCTAGAATAAATTTAGTAGATATTTACACTGCATTCTTTTTGAAATAATTAGTTTTGTTAAAAATCAATTAAAACATTGTTTTTTTAAATATTTATATATTTTTTCCTTTTTTTTTTTTTTAACTAGCACTTATGGGTCGAAAGACAAAAATTAAGGTAAACCAATTATGGCAAGAACCACCAGTGGTTTGGACTATGATTGGTGCATATCCAGGCACCAGAAAATCTGCTGCTCTTCGACAGCTGATGACTCCTCTTTTGGAAATTCAACGAGAACTTGAAAAGCAGTGGCACCTCTCCCGTCCAACTTCACCTGGGGCCCCACCTCATGGAGGGCCAGGACCTCAGAAACTTATTGCTGGGCCAATGCCCCAACAGGAACTTTCAAATGTTTTACGAAAGAACAGTGGACAGATTCTTTGTTTTGCTGAAGACCTTCACCAATTGCACAAGAGTCTTGAGCTTGATCATGAAAACTCAAAGGGTCGTGAAGATCTGCTTGTTCTGTATGATGGGGGGCCCATGTTCCATGTTGAAAATGGTGATATGACAACTCTTGATTCAACATGTTTTAACCACACAGGAATGGGTCACCCAAAATATGTAGTTGATCTTTTTCTAAATGGACAAACATGGTTAAGTAGCCGTTATCTTGTTGCATGTCCCCACAATCCAAATTTTTCCACTATTTGGAACTCTATTCCATTAACAACTGATACACCATCCATGAAAACCATTTTTCAGACACTTCATACGTACCATCAACAAAATCGAGAGTATGTATTTTCTACTGAAGCCTGGAAGGACTTGTGCCGGGTACATGATGAAGAATGGGCTAGTATGGTCAGTCAACTTGATCATGATGAACGACGCCGGAGTGCAATCGAAAAATCTCTTGGTCAGATTGTACGGATGGCTGGAGTCCTTAAGGCACTAATCAATGCCTGTGAGTTCACTATGCAAACAACAAACCCTGCTATCTATGAGTGGGACCTGGTCATTGACAGTGAAACTCTGCACAAGGCCATTGAACTAAGTAAGTATTTTATGGAACAGAAGCTTGCATTGATGCTTGTTTCTGGCATGTCCCTCAGTCTCCCTCCACCAGTCAGTGTCTCAGCTGCAGCAGTTGTACTCCAACAGCAACAATATTGTGCACAAACGAACCATACAACATCCCAGACAGTAGCTGCAGCTGCATCCCAACAACAGCAACAACAACAGCAGCAACAGCAACAACAACAACAGCAGCAACAGCAGCAGCAGCAGCAACAACAACAACAACAGCAACAAACAAACCAGGTTACACCATCAACCCAGCCTTCCCAGCAACCTACTCCACCCCATCCTTCAGCTGCTGCAGTCCTTGCCATTGCCTCACCAACTGCTCAAGCTCTTGCCGTCCTTTCACCTGGTATACAAACTCCTCCCAACAGCCAGAATCTTCCTTTGCCACCCATTAACAGTCTACCAAAAGAATGGGATCAACCTCAGGTGATTCTTGCTGATGATGACTATGAGATTCCTTTTATTCCTGAATTTTTCACAATGGACAAAGCATCCTTTATTAACAATCATGGCAAGCGGATGAAACGCTTGCTTGAATGCTATGATGATGGTACTGGTGTTTCCGCAACCACAGCTGCTCAAAAATCAATTGCTCCCCCAGTCAAGCAGCAAGCCACCAATAATCGCCATCCAGTCTGGGTATCTGTGTTGTTCTTCAAGAAAGTGTCAGAATTTGGTGTTGGCACAGCTGAACGAATTAAGCACCCATCAAACAAAAAAGTTTACTGGCGCTTTAAGCGCAAACACCCATTAGAATTGGATGAGAAAACAAAACAAATGCTACACTATTTGAGAGTTGATATGAATCTCTACAATAAAATAGGATCAAATGTGTATGAGACATCATCATCACCTGGACCACCACCAGTTGATGTCATTGACAATTCTGAAGTTGTTGATGAAAATTCTGCTGGTGGATCAAGTACAACATTTGATCCAAGCTTCAGTGTCAAACAGGAACTTGTACAGATAAATTAAATATGAAAAGAGAAAGAAAACATTGATAGTATTAAATGTGATGCTCCATTTATCAAGTAAAAAACTAAACTTTATCAAGCATCACTTGTTATTTTATTTCTTTTTTAAATTGTCTTCTATTTTCAATAAACACTTTTTGCGGGTATTAGTAAATTAAATATACTATCATTATGGTATATAAAAATGAAAATTGAAGTGACTGAGAATACAAATAACAAAAGTTATTTCTGTTTTTTTGGATGTATATTTTATAAGTATTCATTTTTTTTAAATGAATTTAAATTTTTGCAGGAAAAATTACCAATTTTTTTCTTTAGATAGCTTAGATATTTTATATTAAATTTTAAAATATTTGATAGGTTTCATAGGTCTTTGAGATTATTAAAATCAAAATATTTTCATTTTTTAAAAATTGATGGAAAATCTAATTATAATATTTTATAAAAATAAAAGAAAGATCCAAAATATCTCAGAGATGACTACCATTCACTGCCCTTGCTTCTTAAACATAAGATTCAGGCTTTAACCATGACTGGATACATTATGGGTAAAGAGAATTTATCTGTTACTTAGGAAATTATCTGATTATAATAGGATTCATTTAAAAAAATCGGAATTTTTTTTATTAAACTATTTTTTTTAAATAGGTCCAAATAAGGGAGTAAATCATTAATCATAAAAATTTGCAGTTATACCTTTTTTCATCAGAATACTATTGATTTAAAAATATGTATAGTATAATGTAAGTACTTTATTTTTTAAATTGGATGTGGTAATAGAAAATTTAAACTGCATTGACTTAATGATATTGATTGATTTTTAACAATTTTAATTCAATTTCTTTACTGTATATATTGGTTCATAAAAGTCTAAACTCAATAAGAAAAACTTGCAGTTTTATGTTATTTACAAATCTTTCTCAAATGGTTAAAATTTTGTATCTAATAATATACATTGCATTTAAAATTCCCTAATAATGACACAAAACTTTAATAGAGTTTTTTTTTTTTTTAGAAGACAATATGAATTGTGTTGTAAAACTCTATGCTGCTTTCTTAATTCACTAATTCTTGACTAAAATTTAGTCAAGTTCTTATGACTCCATGATAATGCCTACAATTTTTTTAATAATAATTAGATACAATTTTTAAAAAATATTTCATGCCATTTTTCATGGAAAAACCGTTTCAAATTTGATGGTGATCTGGTAGTTTTAACTGTCATTACAGATTTTTGTATGGGTTCAAATCTGGGCTTTGAGTTGGCCAATCAGAACTTAGATTTATTTTTTATTTTTTAATATGAACCATT
This sequence comes from Acanthosepion esculentum, assembly GCA_964036315.1. NCBI lineage: Eukaryota > Metazoa > Mollusca > Cephalopoda > Sepiida > Sepiidae > Acanthosepion > Acanthosepion esculentum. The sequence goes on along the minus strand of OZ038492.1, from coordinate 49,602,414 downwards.
CCAGGGGAGTTTCTGTTTCATGTTTTGGATGAATATTCTGCTGGAAGGTGAAATTACAACCAGAGTGGAGTTTCATGGTTTATTTCAAGAGGTTTTCTTCAGGAATGCGACAGTATACAACACTGTCTAGTGTCAAGGAAACACTTGAAAATCTTGGCTGATCCATCTCTTGTAAATGATATTTGCTGGCTAGTGAGCTGTGTCTGTGCAACTTTTCTACCACATACAGCTTTTTGATTTTAGGCCAGATAAATATTCTACTCTCATTTTATCTGATCCTCCACTATATGCCTTTTGGGTTATTGATGTTCACTTTTTCCAAGCTATTTTTCTGAAATGTGTCATTTTTTAAAATAATTTGCTTCTTTCAAGTCATCCTGTCTTCTAAGGCAGTTTTGTGTAGTGTTCCAGGTGACTTAACATCTCATCTTTCAGAGTTCTAGATGACTTAAACAAATTTTGTTTTTGTGGCTGTCTATACTTGGGCAGTCACTGTTTACAATGACACTTTCTTTAATTTTTAACAATTGCTTTTTTACTGTGTATAAAAACAAATCTAAGGCTTTAGCAATTTTTTCTAAAGTCCTTTTCTTCACTGCGCTTTTCATGGTACAATCTCTGAATCATATTAGTTTTATTTTCCTATTTGTTACAAGCAGTATTTGCTGATAATATAAATCATACACAAGTTAGACCAAAAACTTGGTAGTAAGTAGAATAAATGGGAAAAAATATTGTTAAAGCAAAAATTGAATATACTTGGACAATTTTATACTTTGAACATGAATGAAGTAGAGAACAATAAATAAATTTTTATTGTCTGAAATAAAGGTATTTTTGAATAAAATTATTTCCAGAAATTATTCATTGTTGAATGCAGTTTTTTCACTATTATTTATGATATATTATTTTATGCAAAATTTGTACTCATTTGAGAAAGATTTGTGTACAACATATACATTTGAAAGTTTTTCTTTAAAACCTTTGCAACATATACTAAGAATTACTGGGTGATGGTTTCTTTGTTCTTAAGGTGTTTAAAATAACATTTTTAAATTTAAAAATAGGCATTATAAGATTTATTCTGTGATTGCGATAGTCTTACAGATAAATGCTGGGAGCTAAGTCTCATTAAAAGCGAAGGTTAAACAAATTTTTATTAATTCATAAGTTGTTTGGATTGATTTTCTTACTCTTGTTTTTATCATTTATGTTTCAATTGATGCATTCTTAGGCTGTTATTTAGTAGATGATACTTATTATGTATAAATTTTGGATGTGGTGTCAGATATTCTTGCAGATTGGATTAGTTCAATACTTTTGCAGATCTTTCTTTTTCTTAGATGAAAATCAACTATTTTTATATATATATATATATATATATATATATATATATATATATATATGGAAGATTCTCCAATTGTTTTCTGAGGGTCCAGCAGCTCAGTTTGTAGAATCAACCAAATTTTTTGGAAGAGCCAAATACAGAAAACTGGTACCATAAGGTCCCCCAAACAACCCTCCTCAGGTTTTTGAATTCAGAGTTGTCCTTCTCCTAAACAAGTTGCCACCCAAGGCTATAGGTTTGTTCTGCTATTTACGCAAAGCTGGGGGAAGAAGAGATGGTTTCATAACTTTCTCCAAGGGTATTTGCACGTAAGTGAATGTAATGAACTTGACTGGAATTTGAACTCTGCTCTCCTATTCCTCAGTCTCAAATCCTCCATAACATAGTCATAGATTGATGCATACTAATCTTTTCAAGTGACTTTCAAGGCAATAGCAATCTCTTTTCAGTTACAGAGGTTCCCATGATGATATAATTTTTCTTTTTAACGGAGCATAGATGTACCCAACACTACCTCAGCTGGCCTGGTATATGCAACCATTTTGTCGGCAATTTTATAAATAGCCTTCTTCATTATTACTCTTCTCTCTCCAGTTAAATTTCTTAGCTATTATGAGGACTCAATTCTAAAGAAATTGATATCCTCCTTTTACTTTTCAAATATCTAACTTTATGATTACTCAAATTATGGCTTTCTTTAAGTCTCATATCTAAAGAAGGCTAAAAAATGCACTGGCCAAAACATAATGATAAAACTAACAAAGACATAAAATGACTACTCTCAAAATTCCAGACAGTATAACTTTAGTTTTATAAAGGATGAATTGACTGAATTCATTTTCTGTAGATATTGTTTTAAAAAGCAACATTGTTTTGTTTATATTACTGTTCAGATGAATTCAGTAAATTTATTGCCTTTGAATTAAACTTTCTCTACAAATTGGCAGAAGAAATAGCATTCTTCTGGGTATTTAGCTACCTTGTAGTCTATTTTCAAAAACAATTGTTTTAGTTATTTATAAGCTTTCTAATATATAAAGATACATTCTATAAAAGTAAATAATAATTTGGTCAAATATTAAACAGCAAAGTGAATAGAACATTCAAAATTATCTAAATAGATTATAAAAGTAGCTTTTTAGCAGGATAAATCTTACCTCAACAGAATGATCTTTGTCAATGTATAAATAATCTATATATCTGACTTATAATTTACTCCTTGAATGACTGTTAAAATTTTAAAAAGCCTCTTCATACTTTTATTGTGAAAACTTGTATTTGTTAAGTTTTCTTTTTTTGTTATGATTTCAAATAGATTATTGTTAATTATTTTAAAAGATTTTTTTTTTTGGAGATAGATATATTTTTTAAAAAATGTATCCTTTTGAATTTTATTCTTTTCAATGCTATTTTAGAATAATCTCAATTTAAATTTGGGTGTGATTTCCTTTTCTACCTAGCCCAACATATTTCAAGCCACTTGATTATTTTTAGGTCTGTAAATTTTCATCTACAAGAACCATGACTAACTGTGGTGCTAACAGTCTGTTTGGTGTTTGAATTTCAGGACGGGAACTTTGTATCTCACAGTTAAATTAATATACAAGTTTAATTTCTGGTCTCTTTTAGTCAAATATAATGGACTATATTTCCATTAAATACACAGGATTTGTTTAACATTAATTTAAATCTTGTGCATAATATTTACAAATGAAAATGTGTGAAATAATTCTGTTGCTAAATTTTTTGTAAAGTGCACCTAACATAGTTAAAGTGTATTCATCCTTGATGTTATTTTATGTATATGGAAGAAATCAGACAAAATTTATTTCATGTTTGTATATTTTTCTCACTAAGCACCAATGATTTTGCCAGAAATAAGACTAAATCTATAATCAGCCCATTCATTCAATTTTATTCATTTATTGTTATGAAAGTGATCATGTATATAGCCTGTTAATTTTCCATTAATTGAGCAGCCACTATAATTTGGTGGTTATTTGTTTTACTCATTAAGAAGTATGAACGTGCTGTGTGTGTATGTGAGAGTGCGTATGTATGTGTGTGTAATATATGTGTATGTATGTGTGTGTATACACACACATTGTTTGTCCTCCGTCCCACTTTAAAATCTGAAACAATAAATTTGATAAACCATTGCAAAAAAATGAGGATAAGATCTTATGATTAGCACACAGCAAATTATTTTTTATCACATTGACTTTTTAATTTATTTTAATGATTGACAAGCCTGAAGTACTTCTTTTCTATGTGCTACCAATGACTAAAAAAACTTAAATTAACATTCTTTTTAGTCACATGAAATAAAGTGACACTTATCAATTTTATATTTGCCTTATAAAATTGAATGTTTTAAAGTGAAAAGAAATATGGAAGATGCATTACATAGCTTCATTAGTAACAAATATGACTGGAAAGTGGTTTTTGGTAATTTCTTTGAGGTGATAACATGAAATAACTCTTCTAAAACTGCTATATTTTTCACTTGATATCTACTATCTATATTTCTCATGTTGTGTGTCGTGGGCGTTGTTAACTCACCCAGGCCGCATTTCTCACCCGATTTCGATGCAGTTTTCACCACAAGTTTGCAAATGGCTGCCGTAAGGACATGACGGAGCCCGATTTTTGAGTTTGGACTCAGGTTCCGAAAAAATCTGCTTACAGAAGGAATGATCGCATTTCAACCAAATTTGACACCCTCTTAGAGTCTACCATTAGAAGTGTTGTCCAGAAGTTTCATGACCACGGACCCCTAAACAGCGCGGAAAATCGATAAAACCCAACAACCGATACGCCCAGATCGCGCCTGAACCGCATGTCAGTTTTTAGCGAAAACCGGCCGGATTTATGAGGAGGCCATTGGGAGTCACCATGTGAAGTTTCAACTCTGAGCTCCCCACCCCCAACAGAGTGCAAATCAACAATCGGTCAACCCTTAAAAATGTTTTTCCGGTTGCCTAAATGCAGATTAATTTAAGGTCACGCTATGCGCGGGAAGAAACAGGTCAGTGCGTGCAGTGGAGTGGAAGAAAACATTTGACCTCAAATTGTGGAATGGGTGCAGGGCCATTGAAATTCGGCTTTTTTATCCCTGCTACCAGGTCTGACTTTGAGCCACAAATGACATATTTGACTTTGTCAACACTTTTGCTTTAATCGTCGCATCTTACCAAAATAAGCACTTCCTTTATTTGCATCTTTACTGAAAAAAACCCGCATACGTGCTGAGTGAAAATGGTTCTGCCCTCAGCAGTCCATTTTCCAATTCTTTAAACCTTTTTCCTTAGCCCAAGCCGCATCCCAGACCTGACGAGGAGTTTTTGCGCTAAAACAGCAGGGCTTCCTCCCAATCCATTTCAAAGCTAACGCCGGCAAACAGTGGCTTTTTGTTGTTGCACAAACCAAACAAGTAAACGCTTCATTGCAGCTCCTTGCATTCTCATCGCCGGCATCACGTGCGTTAGACCCAAGCTGCATATGCAGCAGGCAGCTTGACCCCGTTTACGGCCAAGCCTTGCGCTTACCAAATCATGCGCACGTGCATGAATGCGCGCTAGCATCTTCCATTTTGCGTGAGCTCATTCATTGGTCTAAGTCATGGCCATTGTCCAGGCTACCAATCAATGACAAGTCACGCTCACTTTAAATACCTTCAGCACGGCTGCATCCGCACTCACGTTTTGATTTGATCGCCATTAACGCATCTGTCCTTGGATTAATTGACAGCTTCCTGCTACCGCAAGTTACCTTTTTGTCTTAAACGTTTGCATTACCCATTTTATCTCCGCGTCCTGCCTCTACTGCGCAGTGCGCAGCCCAGTCCATCTTAGCGTTCCATACCTATTTCTACATTTCGTAGTTCAGTTTTGCTATTAGACAGTTAACTGCTGTCGCAAGTTACTTATTTACTCAATCGTTTGCCCAACCTATTTTACCTCCATGTTACAGTTTTCACTGTAAGTTGAAGTGTACTGCCTTTACTACGCGGCACAGTACACCTCAGTACTTCACTGCCTATTTGCTTAAACGTTTGCATTACCCATTTTATCTCCGCGTGCTGCCTTTACTGCGCAGCCCAGTCCATCTTAGCATTCCACACCTATTTCTACCTTTTCATAGTTCAGTTTTGCTATTAGACAGTTAACTGCTGTCGCAAGTTACTTCTCTTCTGCCTTTACTACGCGGTCCAGTACACCTCAGTGTTTCACTACTTTTTAACCTTCAATGCTTCAAAGTTTTGGTTGCGCAACCTACAGCGACGTTTTCGTGCTGCCAGAGAGCATGGCCCATAGCTAGAAGCTTTTTCCATACCACTCCACTGCATTTTTAGTTTTCGTATACAATGAGGTTGCACCGCTTCAGCTTTGGCATCAACTTCTATTCGCATTCTTACACAGCATTTCTACAACCCTTCAAATGGCTCCTACATGACAAACATTCGCACGTCAGCAACTGAAGACCCCTAACACCGTTAACGTTACACATGCAGAACAGGCGACTGCAGAGGAGCACATAATAACTCTGGTTACAGATGATCATATAGCGTCTACTTCAACCTCTGCTTTGCACTCTTCTGCATGCTGTGGCTATGACCAACCCGGCAGCTCTGCAAAGGCTGCAAAAACACCTAGACGAGGCAACCTTAGCAGGCATTCTAAAAAAGCCTCACCGGCTAAGGGGAAACGGGAGCAGGATTCCATTGAGTGCGCCTCCTTGGGGGAGAAGCGGCTGGCGTCTACTTCAACCTCTGCTTTGCACTCTTCTGAGTGCTGTGGCGATGACATACCCGACAGCTTTGCTAAGCGAGGCAACCTTAGCAGGCGTTCTAAAAGAGCCTCTGCGGCAAAGTGAAAGCGGGAGGAGGAAACCGAGGTAGAGGCCTCTTTGAGGCTTTCCAGTCAATCTCAATGGAGGCAGTATGTTTTGTCACATGAAACGCTTGGTGAGCGTAACTACTGTTTGTACTGCAAATCAGCTTACACATATTCGTTGAAAAGTAAGAGGAAACTACCTAAACGTATGATTTTTGAATCAAGCATGGGCAACGCCGGGCCATACTGCTAGTTGTAAATATTTCTTAAGTTACTTTTCTATCTATTGAAACAAGTGAGGAGTTAAAGTAGGCAAAGCTAAAAAAATATAGATACATTGATATTCATCTAAACTGTTTTTGACAAATACTTTTTCCAGTTTAGCATAGTCATTAATTTAATTATACATTGTTTAATTGTATGAGGCAACTTTAAAATCTTAAATGTTTCCTTATAGAAAACAAAGTTACCAGGATTACACTGATGCAAAGAATGATTAAATTTTTATCCATGCACAAACTGTTTAAAGTTGTTTTTCTTTTGGTATCTATTTTCTATTCTGTTAAATAATTTTTAGTGTGTATCAAGGAGAACTTTATTTAAAACAATAAATAATTTTGTGCAAATATGCATAAGAAGGGAATTACTTATAAATACTCAAACTAAGCCATGACTATTTTTCATAATATATTCCAAATCCTTAAAAATGTATTTCAAAATATAAAGAAAAATAAACACTTCAGTAATAAGGAAAATGTTTTGGAAAGTTTGTGGAGCATTTTATTATTATTACAGAAAATTTTTATTATTAAAAAGTTTAGTCTTAAAAATAGGATTTCTAAGAAAATCTGATATAAAAAAAATAGTTATTTCTTGATTCTATGTGAAATTGGTTGAGAGTCACAGAATTAAATGTTTGCTGCAAAAAGCCTTTGCATAAGATCAACTGCTTGTGAGTTGGTACAAAATATTTTTCAATTGTATTAAGCCATATGTGAGTAAATGTGGAGTTACAAAAAAGAATGACTTCCTGTTATTTTCCTGCCATTACATTCAGAGGCCATTATTTTGTTAATTGAATTAAGATTAACTCTCACACACATTTTACATCAAGGATAGCCAACCTATGACATGTGCCAAAGTTGGTGCATTGCATGATTACATTCCAGTGAATTTTGTCAATCAATTTGCACTTTACACTTGTATGCTACAGAGTTGCTATTTATTTATTCTTTGAAATATTCTTTATTTTGTACTTTTGACCACCTCAGTTTTCCTTAGCTTGGTTCTAGATATATGCCTCAATTTTTACCACACAAACTGAAAAAAGTATATTTTAAAAGACACCTTGCTCTTGCATCTTTTTTTAGAATTGTGCAATTGAAAAAAAGAAGCAGCAACAACATGTCACATGCAAATTTATAATTAGCCTTGCTGATCTAGTATCTGGAACTTGAGGTTTTGTTCCAATAGTTTTTCTTCATACTAGACCATAATACTATTGCATATTTTGCATTACTCAGATAAACAGACACTTTGTCTCTCTACAAATAGGATATGCTTATTTTGCATCCACTGGATTTATTTATTATAACTAACATAAATCTTAACTTGCTTGCCCAATTTATCCCATGCCTTTCTCCTCTACCATTCTGAGTTACACATCACACTCTTTTATATAGTATACCATATCTTTTGTTGTCACCATGGCAACAAAATTAGAGATGATAAATATTAACAAGTAGTCTCACGAATCCTGAAAAATATGGTCAGTGAGAATTTTAAGTTCTTTTTTTTAACATTTTGCACAATTCCTTTATTGCATGAGAAGTGTACAAACTTTTTAATCATTGCTCTAAACACATCCTAAATAGGGAAATGATAATTGTAGCTAATTTGATTTTTGTGGCATAAAAGTTTAAAATTTGTAAATTTCATGCGACTATAATTTATGTCATAATTTGTTGAGATGAGTAATTATTATTATATGCCTTTCCATTTAGACTGGTATCCTCATCTTGGTTGTTATACTCAAAATATTTTGGCCATTGTCCCGCTGTTTTTTTTGTGGGGGGGGGGTCAGGTGTCTTCTTGGAATTTTGAACCAAACCTTTTATTCAATTATTAGATTGTTCTCATTTCATTTCATGAGTTCAATAAGACCTTCCATAAAGTCCACAATGAAAGAAAAAAGCTGAATATCAACTGGATGTACTAACTTGCTGGCTGCAATATTGGGCCAAACTCCAGACACATACCAACAAGTCACAATTCAACATAACAACTACCCTGCAGTTTTTGTGAGCAAGAAGAAAAAAGTTGAGGACCACAATAAAAAGTTTGTCATAGACTGTTTACCATACATAAGGGTTACACCTGAAAAAACTGAGAGGATCTGTGATCCATACACCATCTGGATGATATTCAGAAGCAGTTCAACCCTTTGGAACCAAGCCCCTGCTTTGAAGAAAATATGACCAAGTACTTTGTGTATTCTACTTGTGCAGTTGTTACAAGAAATACAAAGAGATTTAGCTGTCCTAACAGTAAGGGCATACAAATATCAAAAGTCAAAATGAAGATAATAGAGAACAACACTTCAGGGTAAAATGACTGAAAGAATCAGCACACATTATATTCTGATATCCTCCTCAGTAGATCTAGCATAGAGATGAATACCATCTGGGAGTCCCTGATTAAGAAAGAAAAGACACTCATTAATTACACTACCTGAGTAAGGACACTTATAAAATTCCATCACCTGACTACAGATATTAAGTTTTAATTATAGTACTGGATTGCCCAAGTAGATTAAAATGTTGGTTAAAACATATCTGGTTCTCTGGCAGTTATATGTTCAATCTCTGAAAAGTCACATACTGAAATTCAATACAAGAAAGGAACAAGTGACACAATTATGAATAATACTAGTATTAACTCATATTACTTATCTACCCCAAGGATTAAAAAACAACTAAAACAGGATAAAAACAATCTATTTTCATGGATTGAATACACATGTCAGAAGGTAGATATATTAGTTCAATTGGAAAAGCATATAATAATACCTTAGACTATTTCTTGCTTTGGAAGGGACATGTATTAAAGAAATTTAATTTTATTGAAAATTCTTTCTTCCTTTTTCTTTCTTTTTAACAAAATAAAATGGTGGGGATATTAATTTCTAACATTATTTATTAAACATGCAAAATTTGTATGAAGATAATCACTTTTTATAAGTAGCCATAAAATAATTTTTCAATTAACTTCAGTGCCAACATATATTGCTACATATTGCTAAATTATTTCATTGTGTAGAGAAATTTGCAACTAATAAAAAAAAACAGATTATTTACAGACTATACATTGTCTAGACCAAACAATGTGTGCTATTTTTGCAAATCAATTAATTTTTCTGAATTGTATTTTCAAATTCAGAACATATCTTCTATGTTGATTATTCTTTTAATGTATAAATATAGCAAATTCTATAAGCTTTATGATTAAATAAAATGACAATTATTTGTCATTTTATGATGAAAAATTTTACTCTATCCTAAAATAATTCTCTTTTCACTATTCATTTTTTAAAACTTTTCTGTCACTAAAAATACATTTAAAAAAATTAAAGTTGGATGTGAATAAGTATTATTTGGAATCGCTATAAAATGAGAAATAGAATAATTACTATTAAAGGATTAAAATCAATTTGCTTAATGTTTATTCCTTTTTTTACTTTCAAATTAATATTCCTTATTAAAAAGAAAAATGCTACAATGTTGAAAGTGTCCTTAGATGTCAATGAAATATGACATTTGAAGCCTATAACTGAGAAGTTAACATTCTAGCTTCACCCCCTCCCCCATGATTTCTAACATCTACAATCTACATAGAAGTTTTTGAAGATCTTGTCCTAGGTTCCACTCTGTTAAAAACTTTGGTATGTGAACAAATATATCCTCTAACTCCACCAGGAAGACATAGGACCTGTTGCATCTCTGCAGTTTATAGTGGAGAAAGAAGGCAAACTTTGTCTTTTGGATGTCCTAGTAACCCATATGGAAGGAGAGTATAGCACAAAAAGAAAACAATACCAATATGATTTTAATCACCTTGTTTGTATTAAGAAAGGCTTAACTTGTTGCTTTAAAAACCAGGTACAAATCATCATCAGTGATCTCGTGAAGCTGAAAGAGGAATGAAGTTACATTGTTAACACTCTCAAATGTAACTCACTTATTGTTTCAAAGGCAAGCAACAAAAGGAGGACCTTTAGTATCCATACTGTAGGGGGTGCAGCAGAACAAATTTTTATGGTTTGTCAATATGACAAAATTAGGGTAGTTCTCAGTAGTAAAACCAATCTTCATATAAGTTGGTATTTGACAAAAATGCCATGCGAATATGGAAAAGTAAGAAAAGTCATAGCCAGTGAGAAGGTAGAAAGATCAAAGAGAGAAGGTATAAATGAGATCTAGATAATCAACAAGGAGCACTGCTAGGAAGTGATAAATTTGAAAGAAGTAGAATATATTTACTAGTTGGCTTGATTCATGTTAGGCTAATGTAGAGTTCATCACCATATGGTTTGACATTTGCTTGACAAAAAGGTATTGGAAAACTCCATGTATTGAGTGGAATTTTCTGGATACCTGTGTATCTAGTGTTGAAATGAACTGATTCAGTTGATATATTAATGACCATTTTCTAAAGTTTTTCTATTATGAATTATACAACTGATAAAAGCTGAAGAATGTGGTAACACCAAGAATACAAAAGAATTAAAGCAAAATTTGACATGATATTTGAAGCATTTAAACAATTCAAATGAACTGCAGAAACTTCATATTGTTTTTTATATTCAACTAAAATCTTAAAAGTGGCTTTTTAAACAAAGTTTGCATACTTTTATGTAATAGTCATCAAATGCAGTAATGTAATTTTACTAAAGTTACATGTGATAATTAAAATGTTAATCCTCTTAATGGATTATCTGGAGTACTTCACCTCTTAATAGATTATCTTGGGTATAGGCCTTTTGTTTTCTTTTTAGAACATCACAATCCATTTTTAAAATAATTTTGAACTGAACCTAAAATATTTGGGTATCCTATTAAATTTTAGAGCAAGATCAGGTCTATCAAGAACTTATGTCTAGCATTACCAATTTTGTGAGATCAGTGGTTAAAATTATAGCTATTTCTGAGTTACATGTGGAATTTTTATGGCTTTATAACAAAGCATAAAAATTTTGCTTACAGGAAATTTAGCTTTGTAAATAAATGTATATTTTATAGATCTTTTTATAACAGTAACATTCTAGATTTTGGTATAAAATCTGCCCAGTTATAAATACTTGCTAAGCCACCGGTTCATTGACAATTTTTTATGGGCTGTATATATTTATTGCAGAAAAATGTAAATTTAGAAAAATAATTTACTTTTTTTCCTAGAGAAAATTTCAAATTACATTTCAGGACACTGTAAAAAAAAATCTCTAAAAATGTAACCTCTTCTTGGTGTCAAAAAATATTTGACTTCTAATCCAACAAAATAATTCACTGTATACTTCTCTGGCTTTATATGACCTTGCAACACTTTGCAGATAAATTGTGCATTCTATCATAAAAGAATGATATCTGGTTTGATTTGATTAAATTTTCCAGATTCCAGAAATTAACATGTTGAAATCAAAGACTTTACAAGGAATATTACATGAAACGAAACAAGTGATTGTATGAAAATGATAGGTTTAGAGAATATATATAACATGTGGAATAACTTCCTATTGTAGCTCCATGATTGCTTGTTATATTGCATTTGCAACAGAAGGGTGACAGATGTTTGTTATGCAATAAAATCACCAGTCATCATCCTTGGCTTGATGCGTCATTCAAATGAGCCAATTGTTTCACTGTAGCATTATAACAGTTTTTCTACAGGTTCCAACAATTTGGAATAAAGAATTCCTTTGAATCTTATCAAACACTGAGAAAAAATTTTCTTCTCAGGATTTTGGATTTTAATAATAAATCCATTTATCATTGCTGTTCTTTGTTCTAAAATTAGTTTTTCTGTGTTGATTAAGAAATGAAAAACATATTTAACAATGATATTTTATTTCACTAAATTCATACAGAATAAATTTTTCTAGCTTCTGAATTTTTGCTCAAGGCTTCTAAATTTTTCCAGAAATTTCACATGTTGTTTGTACTTCATTTTTCTTTCAAAGTTCCTCTCATTTATTAGTTTTCAACTTTGAAATCTTCAGAAGTGTTCTTTGTTCTTGAGCTTCAGATCTCCTTTTTTAAAACTTTGACAACAATTCCTGATACCTGCTTTCATTTTCTACATCTATTGCCTAATTTCTAGATTAGCTATAAAGTGCTAAATATAAATTTAATATTCTGCTGAAATTTTCATTTTAAAGAACATAAGTTATAAAGAGTAAATTTCGAGGTTGTGTCTAAGATTTACCCTATGTATGGTGCAACTAATAGAATAATGAATCATAATAATAACAGTCATAGTAATAATAGTAAATATAGTAATGGCATAAGAATAACTAACAACTGCTGCTTAAACTACTGTAAAAGCAGTTGTTGCATAGGAGATCACCTTTTACATTTTAAATCGAACATTGATGTACAAAATATTGCATTAGTAAAAGAATTTATTTTTAAATTAACATTGAATTAGGAACAATAAAGTTTCCTGCTTATCTTCTGTGTACAAAATGATTTGTAAGTATGAATCTTTACTAGAAGGCAGGCAGCTTAGGAGGAATAAGAGTAGAGAATTAGTTTGTCTCAACAGTATGTAAGTATGCATATATGAAGCTAATATTTTTGTATGAGAAGCTGTTGAAAGTTCTTAGCCTGAAAAAGTGTTCCCTAAAAATTTAGTTTGATCATTTAGTCAAATTTTAGGAAGTGGGCTGGACTGAGAAATTTTCAGTATTCCAATATATATATATATATATATATATATATATTATATATATATATATATGCTTGTATGATAAAAATATAGTTTTTAAGTTATGCTATATTTATGAGTTAAAGTGCTCAATATCAGTGATACAGCATATGTAAATATAAAAGTGGACATTGAGGTCAACATCCAGCAGTGACTGGAGATTGAATTTATGCCTGAAACAGATTGTCACTGCTGGGTGGTGACTTTAATGTCCACTTATGTATTGATCATGGCCAAAAGTTTAAAACCAATGAACATTTTTTAACAAAATCTCAATAGCATAAAAATAAAAGACAGTACTTACTTTGCATTGGATGTCTGTTATATTATTCTTGATGTAATCCCACAAATTTTCTATGGTATTGAGGTTAAGGTTGTTGCCAGGCCATTCCAATATAATAAACCTGACCTTAATATATTGAACTTTCTTTGCTTTGTTGCATGGGAGTCCATTATGCATAAATGTGCTGCAACTATGTATGTGCATGAGAATCTCTAGTTTATCCTGCAACAGTTCCAGATATTCCATATAGTTGGTCCATAAACTAGCTGTTCCAAACCCATCTGGCTGAGAGGGTGTTTTTCATAGTTTCTATCATATCATTTTTATTATATCTCTTTTCTGAAAGCCTGCTGATATAATGCTGACACGCAACAAAATGCTGCAGTGTGGATTGTCAAGATTTGTCCAAATAGACTTCTGATTAACTTTGGGCCACTGGATTCTTGATTTACCTAAGATTTCTCCAGGGTGCTGTCACTCAACAATGGAATCCTGAATGCTGTAGGTGTAGTCCAGATTCCTAATCCCATCACTCGATTTACATTCTCCGATAGGAGAATTACGTTGTTTGCACCAGCGTGCCTTATGGATACATAAACCGCATAAAGCGTTAAATCTTCTGCCGCAATCACACGTTGTAGCTGGGTTCATATCCAGATTGTTTCTATTAAAGTCAGTCTGATGGGTGATATATTCTCCCTCCCTGATACAGTCACCCAGAGGACATTCTGCATCTCTTGTAATCTTCATGATTTAATTTAAATTCTTGTCTTTCCAAGATGTCACTTTCATCTTGCTTCCCAGAGAGTCTTGGTAATCAATTTTTAACATACAACGTGTGTTAGCATGTGCGATACCCTGTCTTCATCAGCTGCCGACTAGGGGTGATATCACAGTTTCGGTGAGTATGGCAGCGTTTGCCACCAGACTTACTGAAAACTATTCTATTGAACAACTTCACAGCATTCAAACTGGCCAGAACACTGTGTTATATTATCAAACTGGAGGTCATGTAATTTTGCAATATATATACACATATAATGTGTGTGTGTGTGTGTGTGTGTGTGTGTGTGTGTATAAAGGGTATGGAGAATTTCTCAGTCTAACAAAATTTCTGAAATATATAATTTGGAGAAATGTAATAATCCAATCTTAAATAAAATTGCTGTTTGAAGTTTGCACAAGTATTCAAGAGAACAAATTACATTCTAAAGATTTCTTACATTTTATAAAGAAGTACATTGTATGAGAATTCATTATGTTGGATATGAAATTCATTCAGGAAATTCTTGGGGATTAAGAAAATGAATGAAATTACTAGTCAGAATTGAATTGTAAACCAGTTTTTCTACATTAGATTAATTTTGTGTTGAAAACATGCTGAAATAACATGCTTGTTTGGTAACTCCATAAGGTTGATGCATAGCTAAGTAATTTGAACATGATAGTTCTTGCCTATAAAAATTTTCAAAAGACTAAAATTTTTGCTGTAAAGATGGTTATATATATATATATATATATATATATATATATATATATATATATATATATACACATCAGTTTTGGCATAGCCTAAAAAAGGACTTTAAAATGGCTCAATTGATTACAAGCAATGAAATACTATATTTGAATTTTCTTGTGTCATTATCCAATTTGTTGTTCTAATGATGATAGTATCAACAATGATTATGACAACAGTGATGTTGATGAGGCAACTATATTTATAATTAAAATAACAACAATAATAATAGCTAGCAAGCCTTGTGGAAATTCTAAAATATCTTTGCAGTTTAAACTTAGAAGGTAATTGTTGAATTCCAATCCGTGTGGAATGTATATATTTTTTTTTTTTGTAGTAATACAAAATTCTGGTACAAGACCAAAGGGGAAGTGGGGAAAGGTTGGTTTTCGCTAACTATTCTAGTCCTAGTGAATCACAACCACAACCCATTCACTCATTACAATATACCCAGTCACCACAAGAACTTAACTATCACCTCTCAATCCTACATATACCACAATACCACATATTCACAGGGGGTCTACAAAACACCCCATGATATAAAAATTTGATAAATGTTCAATGTCTCTCTTTTTTTTTTACATTTTTCCCCCTTATAAAAATATATAAATTTTCATGAAACATTAAATGATGGGGGAGGGAATGAATCCAAAAACGAAACTAAAGAATGCAGCAAAATCAAACTAAAACTGAATAGATGTTAGTAGGACCCGTCCACCCATCAAAATAATAAGAGAGGCCAGTGTATTCTGCTGTTCAACAGAATCAAGTAGCACACTCACTACTGAAGTAGGACGGAAAAATTTAATGGTGGAGTGGGAAAAATCAATGGCTGACCTAGCTGAGATAAAAAAGGTGACAAAAACAAATTGGGGAGGTTGGCAATCTCAACATAGATCATAACAAAAGAGAGTGCCAGGAACAGGCTAGAAACATCACTTATTCACATTAACTAGGAAAGCAAAGAGTGTCTAACTTAACCAGGGGAGGTTTCACAGGAAACAACCCCATTGTATTAAGGGGACTTAAAAGAGAAAATCAAGGCTAGTCCCATACACAAAGCTCACCACTGACACTCACCTTTCATTGAAATCTGTCAATATCAAACACTTTCTATCAGATCTGATCTTCATCCTGAGCTGATGCCCAAAGAATCCAACCAGATCCTGATGAGAATAACATTCATATCTCAAGATTCCCTCCATCCGTGATGTCCACACCACCATTCTTGCTACTGCTAGCAATGTGAGAATCACCATTTGTTTCACCCCGGAGAATGGGGGCAACACATTGTTACACATTATGGGAGATCGATGGACATAGTCCCCGAAAGAGCACATCTGAGGACAATGATAGAAGGCGTGCAAAGCTGTTTCTGCTAAATCAAAGTCACACTGATGCCAGTCAAGTAAATCCGCCCAGCCCTATCTGAGGAAAGTCAGACAAATAGCTGCAAAACCCAACACCACAGAGACCAGGCTCCTTGGTAAAATTGCTCTTGAAGTGCAGCCAAAATGCCTCACACATGTTCTTGGTCAACCTCAGATTACATCCCTTCGGAGTATTGACCTTGTGAATGTATCGAGTGGAACCTCAATGGATCTCTTCATTGTGCAATTCTGTACCCATATTCACAGCTTCATTAGACATTTTGTTTAACCCATGTTTAATTATCTGACCCTGGTAGCATTTCCTAGCCTCACACTGTAGAGCCTGCCTAGCTAATGCAATGGAAAACATGATGACTGATGTCGATATGCTGTTACGGTTACAATTTAATAAGGATATAAAAGAAAAAATGGAAATCCCAGATGAAGATGTGTAATGACTGAAAAATTTTCCCCCTCCCCTTTTATAGGCAAAATTCCACAAAATCCATGCTGGAATATTTTTCTTAGTCAATTTGACTTGACTCAATCTAGATCTGCCTTGTCTATTAGCCTTCACTTGTATGATCTGTGAATTTGTGGTTCATAAATTTTTTTGCTTTCTTACCTGTGATTTTTGTTTGCTTGCCTGATAGCATTTAATCTTTGCCCCTTTTTCTTTCTATTCAAACTTTATTAATTCTGTTCATTGGATAGTTGTGTTATTTATTTTGCATTTAGACCATGACCTCCAACTTAACAGTAATTCATATATTTTAACTATCAGTCAGTTAAGTGCCATGCATGATACATGCTTAGGTGATTATGTATCGAAAGATACATGATTGACAAGGTAGATTTTCTTCCTGCAGTAGGTTGCCATTTCTTTCTGCGGTCAACCAGTTGCCATCCAAGACTATTGTGGTGAACAGCCCCATAGAAGCAAGCAAGCCAGAGTGGCTTGTATCTGGTGTATAGGAAAATAAGGGTCTTACCTTAACGTGAGGCATGTGACATCAGCAAGTTTGCTCCGTGAAAATGGCATTACTCTCCCATCCAGCCATTTTAGTAGTATGTGCAGTAATGAGGGTTTTTGTACAGTTTGGCGTGCTTCCACCAATAGCAAGTCGTGTGCTGATTGGTCAAACTGGAGGAGGCAATTTGCCTGTGTAACTGAGAATAGAAGCGAAGAACACTGATTGGTTGGCATGATAAAAGAGGGCTGGAGCAGTGAAAACGGGGGCAAGCGACGGCTTTACGTAGTGACGTGTTCAGAAAGCAAGGACGGTGAATTGTACCAGCGGTATTTTGATTTGTACAAGTGACATTGCAGCAATACAGACTCATTTGATTTACAACTATAGAACCTGGTCTGTCCTGCTATTTACCCATAACGGTGGGGAGAGGGAAGAGGATTCATACCTTTCCCAAGGGTATTAGCATGTAAGTGAATGTAATGGATTCAAATGGAATTCAAACTCAGCTTTCTTCAATCCGAGCTGATATCCATTACTCCACCATGCCACCCATAAAATAAATGTTTACTTTTAAATAATAGATAAAATTTATAAAATTCTTTGAGTCACTGTTTGGATCCTTTAGGCAGGTTAAGAACTTCCTTCAAAGTAGTTTTTCCACTATGTTCTCTGTTAACATGACAGACCAGTGATAGATATTGTATCGGGACAACTGGTGATGAGTTGGAATAGACTGACTAGTAGAGTTATGTCTTTTCCAAGAGAATTAATGCAAAGTGGATAAAAGCACAGTATCAGCCAGAATTCAAACTCAGTCCACTTTATACCAATAACCTCACTCTCCATAAATATATATACAATTGATGAAAAAACATATTTGATTTTCAAGAACTTTCAAAAGAACATTATTCCTTGTAAAAATTATTCCTCTTTCACTTTGACATTTTTCTGTTCAGCTATATTATTATATATTGGCCTTTATATTTTGTAATGTCCTGCTAGTTAAAAACTGGTTGGTAGGTGTGGAAAATATATTTCAAGCTTGAAATTTCAGTAGCTAGCCTTATATTTATAACTGAATGACACAGAAAGTATTTTCCATGTCAATGTGGACTAATCAATGGATCTATAATAACTTAAGAAGGATGAAGATAAATCCCAAAAATTTATATCCACATCTTAGGGTTATCAAGAGTTAGTTAATGATGCAAACAATGAATTATTTTGTTAAACTCACCAGTGAACATGTTGTATTGTGTTCTATAGCATGTGATCAGATTCTTGGCTGTCTCTTAGTTTACTATACACTTTCTATCTATTCTACTTAATATAGTAGGTACAATCCACTACACCTCCCTGAACCGAGGAGGTTTAATGCCTTAGGTTGTTCTCAAACTTCTTCTACAACCTCTTTTCTCCTTTCCACCTTGAGGTTTATGTCCTGTTCTTTTTAATGGAGATCTTGGTCTTATTTCATCTTCTTCTGTGTTTTAGTCACTCCTTCTATCATCCATGAGCTTGTCTTCTATTGCATTGTCCTGATCCTTTCTACTTGGGGAACATGCTTTTAATCCCATTTTTACTGTCTGCACTATTCCACAATCTCATTAGATTCTGTGTTTTGTAAGGGAAGCAGCCAATCCTCCTCAACCAGTTACATAGATCTTCATCACAACATTCTAGTGTATTGTCTTATACCAATGTTTTAGTGACCCCACTTCTAAAAAATACCACTCTTTGTATTTGTTTTATTGTAGTCATTTTTCTGTCTTTAACATTTTCGGGCTATCCCAAAAAGGAGTCTACTAAAATTAGAAATAGTTCCATGCTATTAATATGTGCATTGTCCATATGAACACGCAACCATGGTTCTGTTTCTTTATGCCATGAATGTAGTTTCCTTTGTTGAACATTTTTTATTTCTGCACATTTTGGACATTTGTGTACATATCTTTCTATATCATGATAATATGCTGACCACCATACCTCCAATTTTAACCTCCTCTTCATAGCCATTATCCCACAATGCACATCATCATGTACACTTTTTAAAATATATCTTCTTACTGTTTCTGGTGGTACTATCACATCTCCATTGCATATAAGACTGTTTTCCATTGTTAATTTATGACTAATTTCTTTATAAGGTCTTTCAGCTTTGGAACAATTACTCCGCAAGTCTCTTTTTATTTTTCAACAATCTTGCTTAATATTGGATCTTGTAGAGTTTCCAATACCAATCTTTGTAGAGATAATGTGTCACTTTCAGCCCAATGTAATATTTCTTCATCTGGGATTTCCATTTTTTCTTTATATCCTTATTAAATTGTAACCTTAACAGCATATCAACATCAGTTATCATGTTTTCCATTGCTCTCTGAAAAATGGCACTTTCCATTTTCACTCCAAAGGCATTTTTGTCCATCTTAAAAATCCTATGGGGGTGCTTATTGTGGTAATTTACTTGAGATTATTGTCAGTCTGTATTTGATTGTAGGCTGATTTTAAATTAGTATTTGAAAAACATTTCATGCACAATAATTTGTGGATAGAGGTTTCGATATTTGGAATAGGAAAAGAGTTTGATCATATTTTGATTTACGCCTATTTTTAAATCACCACATATTTTTAAATGCCTGTCTGCTTTTCACAAGACTACAATGGAAGAGGCCCATTTAGTGCCACCTGGAGGAATATGCTTGAAAATTTCCTCCTCTACCATTTTCTATAACTTAGCAATTACCAAAAGGTAGAAGGTCAATAGGTAATTTATGAGATCCAATATAAAAGGGGGTTCTGTTTTCATTTAATTGTATACTTTCTTTATACCCCTTTAACACACCCGTTTTTACATTTTCTGATTTTATACTACTGATTAATTTTGATGTATCCACCTTTAGCAAATCTATAAGCATATATAGTCCATGAAGTTTTTACATTCAACTACTGGAATGGGAATAATTTCAAATCAGTCACTGCTTTCTAATGTTCTATCGAAATATCTGAAACATTTATAAAAGATCCATCAAATTGTCTCAATTTCAGATATCTTTTTCTCAATTTAGGTTCACCCATTTGTTCCCAAAAATTTCTTGGGGTTAGAGTGACTTCACTCCTTATATCCACTTGCATTGGAAATGTCATGTCATTTAATTTAATTTTTTCAAAAGAATTATTTTCCTTAGGTCTTTGCATTGAAAAAATGTCACCAATTTACTTTTTTTCCACTTTTTCTATACTATTTTCTTTTTAGCTTTTCATACAGACTAAAAATGATTTTTTCTTTGGCATTTATGGCAAATTTTTCAAAAAGTGAGGCACTTTTTTCTGTCAATTTCATGCTTATAGTTACAGTATTTGCTTGTGTTCCTTTTTTATACTGTATGTTTCCACATTGTCCTAAGTAGAATATTCTTTTATCAATTCCAGCTGTTGTGCAACTTCCACACATGCAGTTAGAGACAAATTATACAATTGTAATTGTTCCAATACCTTATACTTAGGAAATGCATCAGCCATACCTCTCAACTGTAATTGAATCTATTTATTCATTCTCAATAGTCCAAGTTTCTCAATTCACAGAATCTGCTAGCTTCTCTTAATCTGTAAAGATATTGCATAATTGATTCATCTTGTTTCTGTTCAATGGACAGAAATTTGGTTCATTCTGATATGAAGTTTCTTTTTAGGTTGTAAACTTCTTTTTATAATTTCTGAAATTTCGATGAAAGTCAAATTCTCCAATTGTTTGGGGCATGTCATGACAGAAATTTTCTTCAAAACCTACTGAAGCTAGAAAGAAGTCAGTTATTTCATTTTCTCTCCATTCTTCTTTTTTAATTTTTTAGCCCAGGCCTTGACAAATTCTGGTTCATCCAAGCGACTTAAACATCCTATCAGGGATGCCATATTGTTGTATTGTGTTGTTCTACGACATGTGATCAGGAGTCAACTTTTCATAATTATTTATAAAATGGTAAATAATAAATACTGTACTGTAAATAGTTTACACATTTTGATAATTTGTTCATTTTTTTGTGTTGCCATTTTTTGATTCTGTTTGATTCAACTGGAACATTACAAACATCCTGCATTCAATTCATGTGATTAAATTGTAAATAAATAATTTTTTTACAATATTAATGTAAACTCCTCATTATTGTGGTCCTTGTTTATTGACCTTTCAGATCTACATTTTATTTTTAATTTTAAATGTTTGCAGGGCTACTTTGATTAATTTAATCAAGGTGCACAGGTCACAACTCCTGCAACACCCTTTAGAATGTCTATTGGGTTTTCTGCATGTCGATGTAGCAACTGCTGTAATATTGGTAGTGTTGATTTTATTTGCTGACTCATGAGGATGTTATAATAAGTGTTTGGTTGCGAAAGGAAACAAATAAGGAAGATTAGGTTTTTTAAACAATGTGTATTTGTTTAATGTACAAGAAATTGGTGAAATGCTGGCAGTGATGGTGGCAGCACCCTGTGTGTCAGCAGGTGACCTAATGTCCGGCAATTGCTGGTGGTCATTATGAGAGGACTGCTTTTAAGCAGATCTGGCAGTCTCTAGGGACATCTCCTTTTCTGGTTGGAACATTTGCTATTGGCCAGTGTCATTTTCATTGCAGGGGCTTGTTTCATGGACCAGATGTGATGCTCAGAGCCTATGCACAGAAAATTACTTTTTTTCTTGTTCTCTACCTTTATGGTGTTCACATCTGGCAGGCATGCAGAATGAATTAGAAAGAGATCTGATTGCAGTGGAGTATAACAAGGAGTTGTGCAGGTGACTTACCAATCTTGCTTAAAGGCATGTTTCACAAGTTTCACAAGTCTATCAAGGCCAGGCTTTGTTTTCACCCTGGCATTTTTTAATTAGTTTTTTAATGGTTGTCACAGCATTTTCAGCTTGTCCATTTGACTGTGGGAATCGTGAGCTTGATGTGATGTGGCAAAATTAGCATGTTTCAGCACATTTTTGTAATTCTGGAGATGTCAGTTGTGGTACATTGTCTGAGATCAGGATGTCAGGAATTCCATGTTTGGAAAACACTGATTTTAATTTATTTATTATAGCAAAGCTGTCAGTTGTGTCACTTCTGTATATTTTGACTACAATGAGTATATATTCATCTCCCTGTACCGTAAACAGGTTAACACTAACCTTTGATGAAGAGCATTCTGGTATTTTATGTGGCAGCAAGGTTTCTTTGGTGTTGTCTGTTCGATATTTGGCTCATATAGAACACTTTTCAATTGCCTCTTCAATTTGAGAATTCATAGCAGGCCAGAATAGTATATCTTTGGCACTCTGCTTGCTTTTAACCAGTCCTTGGTGGGATTTGTGGATCTTATTCACTGTTTCTCTCCTGAGTAATTCCGGAACAATCACTCTGTCACTTTTAAAAAGTAATTGATCGTGATGTGCAATCTCATCAAAGAATTCTTATACAAACCTCATCATCTCTCTTAGCTCATTCCCTTATTAACCAATCAGAATTGTAATAAAGATTTGCCTTGGGCCAATTGTCTCCCCATTTACAATGGTGCCTGGTAGATTTAAATGTTACATTTGAGTTATTTCTTTAGACATGTACAACGTCATATCATAACATGATGTCATAAGTGAGATAATGAGATTTGGATTTACCAAATAACAAGTACCAGTAACAAACTTTCACAAACAATTATAGAAAACAACTTCCTTTTTGTTGTTGTAGTAGCCATTGGCATCATCCTTATGAATGCTGAATCACTAGAAGCTGCCAATGACTTTCGTCTGTGAAAGCCAAGTCTCTACTGTCTATTGGACAAACCTGACATTTTAAATAGCAACATATCTGGTGTGATTTGAATCAGAAGTTTGATACTATGAAGTCATGACCTACTTTCCTCATTGATTAAAAGATAATAAATGTATCTTTTTAAGCCACCTTTGTTCAAAAACTTTATTTATTTAGGTTTTGAGACATCAGACCTGAGCCCTTGAACCTCTTTTTACAAGTTTTGAAAATAAATTTTATACATGTATATTTTTTATAAATTGTCAGTTTTCATTTGGGTGGCATTTTTGCAACATCAATTTGATCGTCAAAATTTTTATATATCAAATCTTATTCAAACCATTTTTTACTAACCACCTTGCTTCATTATAGCATTTATTTATTTTAAGAAACACTCCTCTCAAAAGTCTAGTCTATTATTTTTTATTTATCCTTTAATTATTTTTATATAATTTTACATTTTTTTATTATATAAATTTTTATAAAGTGCTTCTTGTTTGATGGATGTGACATGATGGAGAGGTTAGGTTGATACAAGACAAGAGTTTTGGTTGCAGTGCAAGGCAATGAATGTGTGTGTAGTGGATCCAGTGTTTTGCCGTTCTTGTTTCTGACTTGAATTACCATGTCATTAGTTTTGGTGACCTTGAAGGTACCAACCCAAGGCAGGTAAGATAAGTGTGCAATAGCTGCTTGAGGACAGTGAAGTAGTATTTTTTCACCAACTCATATCGGATTGATTCAATTTGAAATATAGTTTGTGGTTGGCTTTATTTTTAATCAAAGTGATGTGTTGGTGGACTTGTGTCAATAAGATGTTAATTTGCATGCTGTAAGGCTGTGGTTTGCGAGTTCGTTATGGGGTAATTTGGGCAAACTGATGTTGGTTTGTTGACCAGTAATGATGTAGTGGAGCGATTCACCAGTAGCGCTGTTAACAGTAGCCTTTAGAAGAAACAACAGATTTGAGGACGTCAATCCACTCGCAGTTTCTCTTTGTATAGCTTGTAGAGAGCATTTTTCATTGCATGATGTCATTCAAAGTTACTCAAGCTTTGTGGCTACCAGAAGCAATGTAGTTCTTGTGTGATTGACATTAGCTTGCAAAGGTTTCTGAACACCTCTCCCTTGAAGTGAGTTCTGCGGTCAGAGGATATGATGCATGGTACTTTTCAATGGCAAAGAAAAAATGTGTAAAGTCTGTGGGGAGTGTTGATTGCATGGTCTCTGATGCAAGATAAAAGTGGGATGTTGACTGAAACTGTCAAGAATGGTTATGATATAGCACTTACACTTTTCCCATGCTTACAATGGCTGGTGCGCCAATATTGGTGTTTGCCTTTTCATTTAGCATATATTTCACAAGAATCAACGAACACCTTGATGTTGCAATTCTTGAACTCCCACCAATAGTTGGATAGAGGTTCATGCATACAAGTGACACTTGAGTGTTTGATGTAATCATAAGCTTGATATAGATATTTGGGGTGGAGTTTCTATGGTACAACTAATTTTGTTGAATTTTTACTATTCTTAATTATCAAGACAGAGGGACTGGGAGGTGGATGTGTTTCCTGAGAAGGGGAGCCCAGTTGCTATTGTGATCAATATGAAGTTTCTTGTTTAAGTCATTTGTCTAGAGAGTTTTGATAATTTTTGATAGTATGCAGTCAGTCAACTGTTCAGCAGCAATATTAATGTGGTTACTAATTTTCTTGGTGGGGATAGTTGATGTGGAATGAAAGGATGCGTTTGTAATATGATTGTGATATTGCATGGTTTGTGGTGTACGTGTCTTGGGGATTAGTTGCAAAACATTGATTACACCACAATGGAATGTAAATATACAGACCAGAACCTTAAATTTTGAATGCATTACCTGTGGGGGTAGGGTTGGTTGGCATTTTGCTCCTCTTTTGACCATGGCTTCTGCTGAACATGTCGGTCCAGACTTTTCATTCATCTTTGATAAATTCCAATGTGTAAGTGCTATATCATAACCATTCTTGACAGTTTCAAATTTCCTCCTGCCACTGTTGAAACTTAGCATTGTTAAACCCATGTTGGTGTTGGTGTCAGGAGTGAGGCCTGGAGTGGATTAGTAGTAGTATAAGTGGGTCTAAATTAAAATTATTGGGTTTGATTAAAATGGTATAACATATTTATGTAGTGTGTGTGTGGCTCTGAAGACTTTATATGCTAATTATCTAAAAAAATTACCTGTTGGTAAAAGTGTAGAATCAGGGCCAAAATAACAGGGGGCCATAATTTGTATGTGTAAAAACAAAAGTAATTAATACACTTAAGGACTAAAATCCCAACTGCTTGATTTAAGGGTCTACACTAGGGTTACTTGAAGCAAACAGTAGTTGTGTAGTGTTACTGACTCACGAGAAATAGTATGTACTCAACTGCCTCATGGGTAATAGCTATAGCTACTTTGTGACTTCATATGTAAATGAGTCACTTTATCTCCTAGCACTGTAGAGGTTTTATCTCCTTATTTTCCCTGGTACTTCTTCTGGGAGCTTTTTTCTCCTCACTATCTTCTTCCTAAAGGATTGTCTAGATATGGGAAATCTTGATCTTTTTTTAATAGGAGTGTTCTTTTAACAATTGTTCTTGTTCATCTTCAGAGTCTATATAACTCTCAATTTCACTGTCTAGTTTGTCTTGTCTTGACATGACACTTTCACCTTCACTTTCAGGCACACTATACATTTCTTCATCACTATTGTGTTGCAATCAAACTTGGTCCACATGTGTGAATATCCCACTTCCATTTTTTCTATTATCATAGTGTTCTGTCCACTTTGCATTATGAATCTTGCCTCTTGTAGATTAGATTCACTATTATTTTTATACCATAGTTTTTCATTGGTAGCACAGGATATGGTCAATGGTGCTCTAATGTGTCTATCCATGAGGGTGGATGGGCTTTACGATCTTACAGCAGGTGGCATTGTCCTATAACTTAGCAACAATCTAGGAAGAAATATTTTTATCTTTTCATTGTACACATATTTTCAATCTGTTTTTTATAGTATTCACCATCCATTTGCTTGTGGATAATGCAGCAGGCAGGGTATATGGTTTGCACCCAATTTTGTTCAACCATTAGCATAGTATTTTGTCACAGAACTCTAGGGCATTGATACTAGTGTTTTTGGAATTCCATTTCTTGAAAAT